>ML794918.1:11850-47875 GCA_009831015.1 Picea engelmannii | reverse complement strand
ACAAAGACCACTCCAACACCAACACCTTCCCTAGAAGAGGCTCCATCAAAAAACATCTTCCAAACAGAGGTGGTTAGAGGAGGCTCCTCACAAAAAGTAACAGATTGTTTTATGATTTCAAGAGGAGTTTCAAGAGCATCAATGAGCTGCAAAATGATGGATCCCAAATAAGTATCAAGAGAAAAAATAGGATGATTAGTTGGGTTTTCTTCATCACTAATAATGTAAGCCAGTTGAGCTTCCCTATAAAGTATTGGATGCTCCCCCCTGAACACATGAATAGTAGCATATGATAGGTCCATCTACAAGGTTCCCCCAAGTCGTTTTATCCAGGATCTTTACAAGATCATGCCAAACTTGGGGGGAACATCAGCTACGACAATATCCATGACTACACTTTTCATGGGTAGCTAAAATAAATTCACAACCAGATCTTTAATGACCCCCAGGAATGTCACTTTCCTGGAGTCAAGAGAATAAAATTCATGGTAGGTCTTTGTGATTTCTAATCCAAGTTCATCCATAACAGTTTTGGTCATGAGGTTGTGGGATTCCCTTGAGTCCATCAAAACATTATGCAACACCTTATCATGTATGTTCAGTGATGTATAGAAGGGGGGAGATGAATCATCTCTATATTATATCAAAGGACCTAAGATAATTGTTGGTTTTTCATCTTGCAAATTTACTGAATCAGTGGCACTTGGAGAAGATTCAGGCTGTAACATTTTGGAGAGATATTTTTTAAATTCTTCATTTTTAATCAATTCCAAAAAAGGTACAGGGATCTTGATTTTTTGAATCTCATTCTCAAAACTAAAAGGAGTTGAGGATTTCAGGATCTCTTTGGCTTCAGGGTTAGGATTTATGATCAATACTTGGGAACTTCGAGTTTCTTTTTCTTTGCTGCCAACTGTCACAGCCTTGGCAGAATTTTCCTTTTGGGCTAGCTAATCAAAAACATCAATCTTTTCTTCATTCTTTTTGGATGTCAGATTATATCTATGAGGGATTTCTTTTGCTTTCTCTCCCTTAATTTGTTTATTTGAATGTCCATCAAGGATTTCTCATATTCATATCAAGTCAAGTGAGGGGATGGTGATGTGTCACCCAAGCAATGAATCTTAGGATCATCTTCTTCCTCCTCTCCTTCATCAGCCACAAGGTTGTTCTGTAAAGGAGTTTGTATCTTATGATCATCCCTATATTTATTTCTAGGATCTCTTGGAATGATTTGGGGATTATTATTTGGTATCCTAAAGTTACCTCTGTTATCAACATTTTGAGTATTTCTATAGGTCTGTTTTCCTTCCAGTTTTAACTTCTCAATCTCAGTAGAAAGGGATTTTAATAATTTGGTGAGCTCATCTACTTCAGAATGGACAATAGGGTAATCACAAGTTGAAGCTTCATCTCTGTTTTTTCTCATGTCCCTATCATATTTTCCCCTGAGTTTATGAGATGCCACTATGTTGGATTCTACCTCCAAGGCTGCATCTTCCATATGAGCTAAGGAGGATTCTCTTCTTTCTCTCAGTAGAAGGAAAAACTCGAGGTCAAACACACTGGCATAAGTGATATTTGTAGAGGTTTCTATAGGTTTTATCTCATCAGGGATCTTATTGTACATTTTGTTGAATCTTTTAGAGAAGTCAGAAACACACTCTCCCTCTTTCCTCTTTATGGATTCAAATTTTATGATATAGTAAAAAAAGTAATTTTTGTCTCCCTAGTGTCTCAAAAAGGCATTGTCTAATTCCTCAATCCCAGTAATAGATTCAGGGGCCAAGCCCCTAAAACACTTCATAGCCTCACCAAAAAGGCTTTGGACAAAGACTCTCATCCACACATCCTCATTTTCAATGTTTTGATTGTCTGCATAACTGTAGAAAGCAACAAGATTCTCTTCAGCAGTTATATCTTCTTCTCCTGTGAATTTAGGCATGTATTTTAAATAATCTCCAACAGGGAGAGAATTGACTAGATGAGGTAAGACAAGGGGGAAATATCTTGCAGCCACTATGGAATCCATCCTATTTGCAGGGGGGTTAGCGCCTGCCACTGGATTTTGGACTCTTTGTGAACAAGGAGGAGAAGGAGACTTGACTATGTGCAGTTTAGGAGAAAAAGGAATGTATGAAGGGGAAAATTCAGTTTTCACAGCAGAAGGTTGAGTCTTGGAAGAATATGATAAAGTATGTAAAGGGGATGAGGTTTCCCCTTCTTTGGATGCAAAAATTTTAATAGGAGGAGGGGTAGCAAAGCCTAAAGTAGGATAATTCTCAAGACTCTCAAGATTGAACCACTTTACAAAGTTAGGGGAAGAAAGAATTTCAAAGATTTCTTCTTTCAAATCAGTATCAAAGGAGGAGTATTCAATAGGAAACTTTTCAAAATCAAGATTCTTTGATACTTCAACAGAGGGTAAAGAAGTATTACTTGATATAACAAGTGGAGTATTAAGAGTAGAATCATGCAACTGACCAGAATCACTTGTAGCATTAGCAAAAAACAATCTTGAGAATCTTTTCCCTTCTTAAATATATTCTCTACTTTAGCCTCAGGTGGAGCCAAAGGTAGTTATGGATTTGATCTTGTATGTCTACCTTTAGGCACCAGAGCTGAAACAATGGAGTCGCTAGGTGCAAGATGCAATCTTCAAGATACTAAGTTCTAATGCACCTCCAGAACTAGTTGGTTTTTCGTTCAATCCTAGGGAAATGTCTTCAATTCATTCCTCGACAATGATGCCAAGAATGTTAGAACTAGGAATCACCTTCATATTGCATGGAAGGTAAGCCCAGTACCCATCAGGTTATCTGTAAATGGAAATGAGTTTTTTAGGGGTAAAATGGATAAAACTCAAAAATTGATAATGTTCTAACTCAGAAATATGGGCTAGCATGAATGAGAAATCAAGGTCTTGACTAACTTCAATTAGTAAGTGGGAGTAAATGTGAACAGAGGGAAGACTTTAGTGACAAGAATGTAAAGGTTTTTGTAAAAATCAGGTCTTCAAAAAACCTAAAGAAGAAAAACTCTAACACAAGATCTTATTGAGTTCAAAGTTTAAGGAAACTAAAGAAACATCATAATAATATTATAATCAAACATACATCATAATATCACCACAACCATTCATGTAAATCATTCAAGCATGAACACTTCAACATTAGAGGGAAATAAGTTGGAATAAGAAAACTGATTTCTATTAACCAAGAAGTCTTGAATCAAATGCATAACCAGTACACAGTAACTTTATCAAAATATTACAGTATAAGGGAGCCTAGATCAACCATTCGAACCTGCTAAATCATTTAGAATACCTATTTATAACAAAAGGGGAGGTCACATCTAAAGGTATGAGTTGGCCTTCTTCCCATGAAAATCTCTAAGAAGTTATTCCATCTAACAAATTAACTAACAACTGTGCTATAAAAGGGGAAAATGTTAGTCACGGTCCAACCAATCTTTGAACAGACTTGATCTTCCTTTGATGCACAACTCCTTGCCTACCAAGTGTCATTCAGGGGCATGTAACTGTCATCATGCTACCAGCTACTATCTCTGCAATTCTTGACATCATCAGATATTCATAAAGATGCTAACTCGACTCTTCTTGATTGTTGGTATCTGTTGGTATCATCATTTGGTAGCGCTCTGAGTAGTGCACTCCGTAGCGCCTTTACCAAATTTCTTGTGATTTTGTAGCGCAATCTCCAAAATAGGCAATTTGAAAAGGTAGCACCAAGCCTATGTGTCTTCTATGCAAAATTCATCCTCTGTCAAAATTTCAGTAGCGCTCGCCTGTGTATCTTGTCAAACTTTCGGTATCTCCCGCCTGTATAATCCACTCTTCTGTTAAAAATTCGGCAGTGCCATCATAATTCACAACACCTTCACTTGAACATTGATAGAATTGGTATTGACCTCGAGTATTAGCATTCCCATTAGTCTTAGGCGATTTGGTAGCATTATAGGTAGTGTACTGGCGAAACATAAAAAATAGACTATTATGTAGCGCCATAGAGCTACAAAATGTCTATGCTACTACTGTTGAAGGGATTAATTATTTGTGAAAACAAAAAAATCTAAACAGTAAGTACTAGAAGCCTATATAGGTGGAAGATGTAGTATTTCATCAATGGATTATATTTTCAATAAGGGGCCATCCTCAAAAATGGAGCTCACCTTTCACTAGTTACTTCATTAACCTGACACTCTTTCTTGTATAAGAAGGACTTCCCTTTGGCACATGAGGCTTCTTCCCTTTAGTAGTGGCAGGCTTCTTCACTGGAGATATGATCTCCTTGGTTGTTGGTTTATGCTTTTCAATAGCAGTTGCAACCAATACATTAAAATTCCTTTGAGCCATTTCATCTTGGAATAGCTGCAGTTCGGCTTTGAGCTTTCTATTCTGAGATTGAAAACCTTTTTTTTTCCTATAGACGTTCTTGAGCTAGCTATGAAGAGGTTGGGATTGTCTTGCTGCAAATATTGCTAGACCAAGAGTGTGGATGTATCCATCCATGAGCTATTTCATCTTAACCCTGTCAGACATGGCTTCTTCTTTCAAATGAGCCACCTCCTTCCTAGCATCCCTAAGTTGCCTGATTAATATTTTGAATGTCTGGCTACTAGGTGGAGTAGTGATGTGAACAGTCTCAATGGGATTTTTAATGGCTTCCTCTTCCTATTTCACATGAATTTATTCTTCTACCTCAGTAGGCTTCTTAATTCCTTTTTCTTTTTGTTGCACAGGAATTTCTTCTTCTGCCTCAATACGCTTCTTAATGCCTTTTTCTTTCTACTTCTTCTTCTTTAGGATGGAGACCTTTGGTAGGAATTGTCCTTCAATTGCCTCTTTAGGAGTTGATGACCTTGTGAAAGGCCTTCTTACCTTGGTGGTGATTGTTGGAGGAGATGAAGAGAAATGTAGCTTCTTCCCTTTCTTTGTTGTATTCTTAGTAGAGGAAGGGACCTCTTCTAGCTCTGGTACAGGAGGGGGTGAAAGGTTTCTCTATGGAGAATGATAGGCCTCCTCCTCAGTTCTTTCAACCTCATTGATGGATTTTTTTATCTTGAACAGAAACTATGCCCTTTCTTTTCTTGCTAGTCCCTGTTTGCGAAACACTGGTGGATGGAAAATGGTTTGCTATCTACGAATGAGGAGTAGCTTCTAGGTCCAAGTTCATGTGGGAAGCAATAATGAAATGATCCCATGAGATATCCTTCTTATTTAGTTCTTCAAAAACCAACATTATTATAAACCCAGAATGAAATATGTTGGTATCCACAGCCTTTGACTTAGATTGAACCCTGTCTAGCATCTTACCTATGCATCTTAGCAAGTAGAAGGGAATTTTCATTTCATTTTTTCCAGTAACATGCAGTAGAAGCCTTATATGGTACTAGTATAGTGTATTGAACCTCCCTTCACACATAAAGTACCTCTGAATGATCCTCAATATTTTATCGAATTCCCCAACCAGATGATTTCTTGGCACCCCTTTGGAAATATTGTCAGTTTGATATTCAGTCTCAAATAAATCTTTGGCATACGCTGCATCTAAGGCCATACATTTAAACAAGCTCTCACTAGTGATAGGGATCCCTGTAGCAGCTGAAATGGAGGTATCAGACACCTCAAATTATAGATCTCGTACCTTTTTCTTCAGGCCATAAAAATGTAAGGAAAACTTCCTTGTCACCTCAGGATGACCTCTTTGCATATTTTGGCAGAAGGAGAGGCATCCCACCCTTCGAAAAAATTCTCTATCCATGGGCTCTGCCTCGAATAGATGCATGTCTATAGGCTCAGTTCTAAGCACATTACCTCGATTGTGTGACTTCTTCTTCCGGGGATTATCCATAGTTTAGGATCAAAAACTTTAGGGCTATAGAGTGGTGATAACCAGGAGGGTCAAAGGGTCAAACCTCAAATAAAGAATGATTGTTCCTTTTCAAGAATTTTCTTAATTTAGACTGGTTGCTAGCTTAGGAAAGACTGACTTGTGAAAATATCTCCCTTGAATGTGTACATATATGAATAATCAGGAAAAACATACAATGAAGGGATACCCTGTGATTGTCTTTGAAAACGGGTCAAAACAACCCAAATCAACTAACAGAGGAGCTAAGGGAAAAAACAACGTCGTTTCAGTAGCGTCTCTGAGTAGCACATTGCGCATGCAGAAGATAAAACTTTCTTGGGCACTAAGATATTAGGAGAAATGGCGGGAAGGTGTATCAAAACCAATAACTAGGTGGTAGGATCTGTAGGTTTGATTGGAGGGAAAAACGATAGGATTGTGTGAAGGAAATATCACCTCCATCTATGCAGGCATGATGGCTACCAAAATCCTGAGCACTAATTTCTCCTTGAAATTGATATGCAGAGGGGAAAGAACGTGGAATACCTAGAGAATAAAGACAACTCGAAGCTTCAAAAAGATCTCAGGAAAGTATCACGAGCAACTCGACCTCCGAATCCACCTCAACATCATATCTGGTAGCGATATTGAGAATTGGTCAGAACTGGTAGTTTGTGCAGCGTAGTAGTTTGAGTTTTCAAAATTTGAAAACCGTTAGAAAATATCATAAATATGAAACCTCGAAAGCATATTTTAACCACCCATGGCATTTAAAACAAGGAAAATATGACATCAATGCCATAACTACTAATCATGGTAAAATATAATGGACAGTGAGTGTGCTACAAAAACTCATGATGAGTTGGCAGTGCTCCCTTTCAAAATATGATTAGGTCAGTAAGAAAAGTACAAAGGGGAAAAAGAGGCAAGGTTATGAGGACATGAGTGAGGAAATTGGTAATTCAAGTCAAGCTGATCGTGGAGTGAGTCGGTCCTAGTGTCAAGTCATGAAGGGGATCAAAAAAGAGGTCATAAAAAATGGCCCTGAGTCAAAGATTTATGTGAGGATCAAAACATAAGTGATGAATTAAACATTTATTTATAAAGGGAACCTACACAAACACACTTTTTAGGGGATAAATCAAAAATAAAAATCTAAGTGCTTAGGGAAAACAATAAAACTAAAGGCTAAAGAGCCAAGGCAAATTAGTGTGATAACACCTTTGATCAAATTATTGAATGGAAATAATTGTATGAAACACACCCGACTACACTACCTCTCTATAATGGGAAGGAAAAACTCAAGCATCAAGTTTTCCTCGACACTTGGAAAACTTTCTTGAAATATATCTAGAGCATCCAAGTAGCAAATATCAACTCCTACCAAAATTCATGTAGTAGCTCAGATGATATCATGGAATAATTTGAAATGAAATAGATTCCTCCCATCGACGAGGAAGCACCTTATATAGTGAGGTTTTTTGAAGTGGAATAACAAAAGGGAATTAGTAACACAAACATTGAGAATTTAACTCAATTGAAAGAATAATTCCTTGAAGAACCGATTGAATCCTTCGAGGCTCATCAACATGAATCAACACTTTGTGAAATGTACCGCACAAGAGTTTTAGGAAGAAGTGTCCACTAATGTGTTTGATGGGGAACTAATCATTGAAAAAATGCAATCAAGAAAGCTAAAGGACATAATGAAGGATTATTCCCTCTTGGGAGAATACCAAGACCAGATGTAGGGGCAGAGCAACTCGTGACGATAGAAATTTTGTCACTGCTTCGGATGTCTTGTTCCTTGTATTTTGTAATTTTATTTTTGATGAGGAATATGAAGAGTCATTTTGGAAAACTTTCCTGGGCTCATGATGGAGCCATGATAATGTAAACAATCACTTTGGAGTTATAAAAGAGGAGGACTTCCCATGAAAAATGGATTTTTTTTTTCTAATTGTAGATGAACAATATTATTACTATATGTTTAATTTGAGATAGAAACATTTTGGGGATCTTGGTGTGAATATGTATGAATGCGATTTTTCTTTCTATGTATGTTATTTTCTGCAATGTGTTAATTTTAGTTGTACAAACTATTTCTTCACTAGTGTCTGACATATTTATAGTTTCCATGATTCTCAAATATAATTATAGTGATAATGTAATTAGTTGGTGAATAAAATATTTGTTTCCAATTCATTATATTGTTAAGTCTTAATGTTCTTTCCCAAAAATCGTTTTGGTGTAAGTAACAAAAATATTTAATTGCACTTATATTTTAGTTTTCTCTTGATCATGATAGAATAGAGTAGAATAAAATAGAAGTGTATCTTATGACTATAGCTAATTATTTTAGTTCGGAATTAGTTCTTTAGAAATTTAATTAATTTGAGAAACTTTAGTTCTCATATTCATATTTTGATAGTAAATTAGTTAGATTGGTAACGAGGCCAAAATCTGGTTGGAAATGTTATTCCAAACGAGAGTGGGTCTAATTGGGACGTATGATTGGGCGTTCTCCCTTACTTGATTGAATGGGTCATTCTGTCCTATCAAAACTATTTTTTGTAAGATCCCATGAGTGTGTTTTTCCAAGGCCCACGTGACCATGCTACACACAATCTCCCGACATAGAGTTCTTCAAAATTGACCTCTAGTTCAAAAATTACACTATGCCTTACTAAAAAAAACCCTAGCTTTGGATATACTCGATCAAACCTTTTATTAGGTAAAAAAATCATAGGATAGGGAAATTCCTAGCTATAATATGGTGTCAGGAGATGAATGTAACCGATGGTTTGTCCATCAAAGTTCTAGTTAGATTTTTATGGTGAGTTGCAACTCACCTTCTAAAGCCATTTATGGAGAAATTGAAAATCTGGTTTGGTGGCATAAAATACAAACCGAGGAGCATAATTGAGTTTTGTAAGCTCTTGAAAATGTGTTTGGACAAGGCCCATGTGACCATGCTACAAATAATCTTTCGATATAGTTTTCCTCAAAATCCACCCCTAGCTCAGAAATTGCATTATGCATTACAAAGAAAAATCCTTGTTTCTAAGAACCTCAAACAAATTATTTTCCAGGAAATAGAATCATAGGATATGGGTCCCCCTATATATCATCTAGTGCCCCAAGTCTAAATCAACTAATTGTTCATACATCAAAGTCCCAATTAATTTTTTACGGTGAGTTGCAACTCGCCTCCTTAAGTCATTCAATGAGATATTAACAATTTCTTCTGAGGGCATAAAATCCAAATAGAGTGGAATAGATAAGTTTCATCAGTTATCGCAAGTGTGCTTGGCCAAGGCCCAGGTTACCATACTATGCATAATCACGTGACATAGTTTTCTTCAAAATAAACCCGTAGTTCAAAATTTTCAATGTTCCTTACTAACCAAAAAACCTAGTTTCGAAGATCCTTGAGAAAACCATTTTCCATGAAATTAAATAATAGAGGAGGGGTACAACTAGCTGTAATTGGGTGACAGGAGTCCAACACAACTAACGGTTCATCCATCGGAGTTTCAATTAGAGTTTTATGCCAAGTTGCAACTTGCCTCCTAAATCCATTCAAGGACACATTGACAATTTGTTCTGGGGCCGTAAAATTCAAATCGAGTGGACTAAGTAAGTTTTGTAAGCTCTCGAAAATATATTTGGTGAAGGATCATGTGGCCATGCTATCCAAAATCACCTAACATTGTATTCTTCAAAATACACCTAAATTTCAAAATTTTTGTTATGCCTTACTGAGAAAAAAAATTATTTCGAAGATAGTTGAACAACATATTTTTGGGGCAATAGAATCACAAGGGGGTGTCCCGCTAGCTATAATTTGGTGCCCCAAGTACAATTAAACTAACGGTTCATTTATATGAGGCATAGTTAGACTTTTATGGTGAGTTGCAACTCGCCTCCTAAATCCATTCAAGGACACATTGACAATTTGGTTTGGGGGCATAAAATCAAAACCGAGCGACATAGCTAAGTTCTATAATCTCTCACAAGTGTGTTTTTACAAGGCCCACATGAATACACTACTCATAATCTCTTAATAAAGTGTTCTTAAAAAACCACCACTGGTTGCGAAATCGCACTATCGTTCCTGAGAAAACAATAGTTTTGAAGATCCTCAAATAAATATTTTTCCAGGTAATGGAATCACAAGGGTGGGCTCCCCCAAACTTTAATCTGGTGCCTCAATTCCAATGAAACTGACAGTTCATCCATCTAAGGTTGGGCCATTTTTTTTATGGTGAGTTGTAACTTTCCTCCTCAATCCATTCAGGGACATATTAATAATTTGTTCCAGGGGCATAAAATCTGAATAAAATTATTGTTTGAACAAGTAGGTTGGATTGTTTTGATGCTAGTGAACGTGTCATTTCTCATATTGATAGGAATTGACAATGCTAAAATTATTGAATAAATTTTCTATAGATTGGGAGAAACGTTAGAGGAATACATAAGAACTTGATCTCTTTATAAGGTTTTGTGGAATTTGTAAACCCTAGTATACCTGGAGTGCTTGAAAACCCTACTAAAAATTTTCATTCTAGTGAAGGTGTCAATGGGGACCCTTTGTTGTGTTAAATTTTATTATTGTGGATATTTCATGGTATGGTTTCTAATCTTGGTGTAACTACATTTCTTAAGCCTTATTTGAATATTATGAGGATCAAGCTTCATGAAGTAGTCCTTGAAGAACCACCTTATGCATTTGTATGGTATCTTCAGCCTTCAACTAGGAATATGAGCACCAATATTATGTTTTTCATAAATAATTGTCACTCTACAATGCTTAAATAATTGTAGTCTTGGGGTGCAAAGAGGATAAACTTTTTTATATTCTTTTATAGATTATAGGGTAGCATGGGTATCTTATATGGTATCATGGGCATATGGAAAAGGTGTAAGCATGATATCTTCTATTGATCCATATTTTATGAGAAGAAAGAAAATGAATACGGATTATTACTATTCTTAACACAAAGACACAAGAATGAAAGAGATACAATAACAAAGATATAGTAAAATTGGTTTCTATTCAATAAGAAAATGTGTTGAAACTGTAAAATGCAGCGGAAAAACAAGATTGCTACAATGGTGGCGACTTATCTTTGAGAAGAGATGTGATGATTGTGCTCATTCACAAGAATATGGTTACAATGAGGATCTCAAATCCATTTTACAATAAATAGGAATGCCAAAGCCATAGATATCCAAAAAACTAACCCTAGGATATGAAGCACCAAAAGTCATGTGGGCCCCGTTGGGGTAAGCTAGTACATCAACTTCCTGGGGTCATAACTTTTGCATACGATCTTTGTTTTAGGCGCACAATATCTTGTTGGAAAATTCTATCAGATGAATACACATGTTGCCATCATACTTTGAATCTATATTCAGTTTGACTATAGCAAGCCCTAAAAACGTTGTTTAGGGCCTCAACACGACCCCATAAGTTAGGGACCCGAAAACTAGGAAAAAACTACTAAACTGGAAAAATGCCAAAATGAGCCAGTTGGAATAGGTGGGAGGCCACCGAAATACATTTGTATCAATCCTTACCCCTTAGGAATAAATGGTCTCCATTGCATTGAGCACCCCCATCGGATGAGGAAATGTTTGTTGAATTTGGCCCCGGGTGAGCCACTTGTCTTGGTGCAAGAGTTGCCCTGCTTTGACAACTCGATAAGTTTGGAACCTTTGATGGTGACTACCCTTGACCTGTGTGTCCACAATCTAATCACTTGATGCATATTGCATGCTGTCAGGGTTGAACTCTATTGGTTTCAATTGTTCTGCTATCTATGAGGTGTCCAACATGTTAGGACCCTATATTTTATAGGATCACATTATGATTGAGATTTTCCCTCAGGATTTTTATGTTGTAAACCATGTGGCATTTTTCCCATGATTTCCAAAAGGAAAAAGGAAAGCATTTGGGGCTTGCTTAGTCAAAACACATATTAATTGATTAAAATTGATCATTTTTTTCTTAAGGATAAGACCTCGGTGAAGAAATTGGAAAAAGGGGGCCTTAGTGCAACCCACAATATATTTTTATCCTAATTTTTATGGAAATTTGAAATTTTGGGGCATCGTGTTAAAGGGAGAGTTAATCTCAGCGGTCGATCTTCGAGCACCCAAATCAATTGTCTGCAGTGGATCTTTGAACCCCCTGAATCTTCTTCCTTTAACGAGGGAGGGGGTGTCTGAGTTGGTAGTACTCCAAAGGTGGGCCCCTCATAATGTGTCTGTTTTCTGTTAAATCGAACCCCCCTCGCACATTCCTGCTTACCACTCGCCCCCACTCCTAGTAAACCGCCAGACCACCACCCAATACCGTCCATGCTCCATCTTGCAATTGTCCTCCACTCACTTGTCCTGCCTATTGCATCGCCTCTCCCCTGACCTATCATGCCACTCTGCCCCTGCTAGGCGCTTGTCTTCCACCAATCCTGTTGCCTCCACACATACTCAATATATCGCCCGCCACTCATCTCTGCATGAATAAACAAACTTAGGATAATAAAGAAATAATTAGATTAATTAATAAGGTTAATGTTAATGTTAATTAAATTTAGTGTAGTTAGATTAATTAAAATATGTTAGACTAGTTAATAATTAATTAATTAATTAATTAATAATAATTAATTAATTAATTATTAATTTACTACTTAGGATTAGTATTTTATTAATCAAAATATCAATTAAAATTAAAAAATTATAAAACATTAAATAAAAATAAAATAAAAACATATTAAAACAAAAAACATTAAATACAAAATATAATAAGTAAACAACAAAACCAAAAAATAAAATAAAAACATATATTAATAAAACTAATAAGAAAAAACATAAAACATATAAAACATAAACAATTAAAAAAAAAAGTAAAAACAAAACCAAAAATTAAAATAATTTTATCCTAAGTCTACCTGCGCACACACTCCCCGTACAACTCAGACCCCCCCCTCCCTCACGTCACATCATCTCAAGGGGGTTTGATAAGTGGTATTGCGAGGGACACTTATCACCTCCTAGTGAATTCGGGCCCCTCCCTCCCAATACTACTTACCACCTCAGGGGGGTCCGACCAAAACCACTCTGCCCTCCAAAACCCCTCACCCAAAAAACTAAAAAAACCATCTTTTTGCGAGTTCGACCAATCTTTTTCCGAGGTGGATTCCGGAGAAATGGAAAAGAAATTTAAAAAACCGAGAGAGGTTTGTTTTCATAATGGGCTGAAGAAAAAAAACCTCTTCCATATTTTTCACAGGTACCACCAATTTGGGAGAATCAAAGCCATATTTCATCCTCATTTTTCAGATTTTCAGTTTTTCTGTTTCAGTCCTGATTTTGCGGGAGCTGTTTCGACGAGCTGGAGACAAAATTGGAGAAACCGAAGGAGGATTTTGTATAGAACATTCTCATAGGTTTTACATAGGTTTTACCGTTGATGAGAAATAGAGTTCTGAGTTGACCCCTGTTTTCAGTAGTTTCGCCCATCTTTCATGGAAGACAGTTCCATATTTTTGAGGATTTGTTGTTATTTTTGGCCAAGGTGGTTGAATCCGATTTCCTAAGCTTGAGGGGTGATCTCTCCTATTTATTCACATAATTTTAATGTAAAAGGGGTTGATTCTTGCACCCAGGAAAGTTATTTTCTCTGTAATATTTTTCAGATTCACCAACAATAAAAGGGACTTTTCACAGAATTCCTGCGTGTTGACGATTGATGAAGTCTTCTTTCTTCGTTGAATGTGATTCTACTCAGTCATCATTATTTTTTATTTCTATGATTTTTAAAAGCAGGTTTATCGCAAAATTTATCTCTAATACTTTGTGTCGAGCTTTTAAAAATCTTGATGTTTTCTTCCGATATTACAATGATGAAATTCTTAATTGCTTTGTTATTGTGATTGATCATCTCCTTTGTTTCTTCTGTACGCCACTTTACTTTAAAAGGATCAAACATTTTCATTAAATCTCCCTATGGAAATATCTTATAGATCTGCATTTGATTTCAAACTTGTCACAGACCCCATAGCCCAATGGGATTCTAAAGCAGTCCTTTAGCCAAACACCTCAAATCAAAAAAAGAATCTCGTTCTACATAACTAGCCTAATATCCTATTCCAAACAAATCTAAATCTGACAGAGAGATCCCTCTCTGAGTCTTGGAGGGATAGATCCCTGAGTCAAAGTGGTTTTGTGGTTACCCCTGCCGATTTCCTCCTCAGCCTGGGAAATTATAGCGTGATAACATAATGGCGACTCCACTGGGGAACTTTCTCCAATAGTGCACTTCAATTTCTAGATCTGATCACTGATGGTGGACAGTGACCAGACACAAGAAGGATGATATCATCCACCTACCGACTCCAATCAGCTCCAGAACAGTGACAATTTAAAGACTCCATTGGAGGAAGAACCTGAATTATGAGCAAGCAATCTAGGAAGATCAGGTACTCAAGCCCAAATTGCATTCAAGACATCTTTGGTTTTATCTGTAATTATGTTCTATCTTATTCTAAACATGATCAAAAGTACATTGTTGAAGATTGCATTGACCACCTGCTAATTTATGAGCCTCAAGAGACAAAGCCACAAATTGTAGATCATGTACATACTCATAGACTTGCAGAAATCCCAGTGAAGCATGAGACTCGTTCTTTATCTCCTGCCATTGTTGAAATTCCAATTAGATATAAGCCCCTCTCTTTACCTCCTATACCTGTGAAAATCCCAGACCGATACAAGCCTCTAGATTTGCCTCCTATTCTCCATGACCTCCCTATCAATTACATCAATAATTTGCCTAGGTTTGATGGAGAAAATGTGAAGATCATTGTTGAAATGCATATCCAAATTATTGAGGATTTTCTTGATCTATTTGAGGTTGAAGATGATTGTGTCTGCATCAGAATGTTTTCCCTATCATTTCAAGGTAGAGTCAAAGATTGGTTTAAAAATCTTCCAGCTGCAAGCATTAGCAATTTTCATCAATTTGTAAAAGTTTTCCTAGATTGATGGGTGATCATGAGAAATGTCTTTCTCATCCTAGAAGAAGATGGCCATTTGAAAAGACAATCAGGGGAGACAGCACATCAGTTTTCAGAAAAGTTCAATAACGCGTACCATGAAATTCTTTTTGATATAAGGCCACCCCGAAGATCAACTCACTTGCATTACCCTGATTCTTTCGATCCTAAGCTGGCATTCCAATCAAGAGAAAGGAACACTGTAACACTTGAAGAGATGCAAAATATTGTAGTTGATGTGGAAGCTAACTTGTTGAACAGAAATGCAAAGTTAAAGGCATAAGAGAAAGATAGAATAGAAAAGGAACGAATGACATCTTCATAAGTGAAACTAGATGTTCTGGCAAACATTGTAAGAGAGATGATGCAGGAGATTAGTAGAAAATATGAACTTGTTGTTAAAATACCACATGTTCCATTAGTTCCAGAAAGGACAAAGATCAATGTCCCCAAACACTTTGCAGTTCATCCTTGGTACCATGGTTTGGATAATGATTCTTTCATGTATTTAATTCACAACGTAGTCAAAGATGATGCTCCATCTCAACTGGCAGAGGAACAACCAGCTGATATGATGTATATGTTTGATGGAATTTTGTTTCATTGTTGGGAAGAAGAAGATCAATTGCAATTCAAGTAGGAAAGTCAGTCTGTATATAGTGATTATGACAGCAATGATTAGAATGCAGAAAATCTCAAAGTAAGTGGAAACACTCTACCCTTAAGTTTCTCATCTTTTTAATTTCTGAAAAGAAAATCTAGGCAAGTTGTAAATAGTGAAGACATAAAAATTTCTGATGAGTCAGTAAAAGATGTCATTGATGATAAAGGGGCCATTTCAGATCCAGAATTATAGTCTCCAAGTTCTCTTGATTTTCAAACTCCAGATGAAGTTTATGAGCCCGAAACAAAATCTGAATCAGTGGAATGTAACTCTATACCATTAGTTTTTTATTCATTTCAAATTTTGAAGGAGACTCTTGAACATATGTTGAAGGATTAACTCATAGAAAGTCAATAAATTTCATATGAATCAATGCAGCAGTCTTGTCAGTCTTTTCAGGATCCAATAGTTGATCGGTTGGATGACATATGTTGTCAAAATCATTTTTCATTCACTAGTCATGAGTTGAAAAGAAGCTATGATCTAGACATGGTTAGACAATCATTTCTATGGTTTGATTCAACAACAATTTTTTCTCAAAATTCATTAGAGAAACCATAGATAAACCATCTGGTGCAAAATGATACAGATGGTATATGTGTATTATCAGATCATGGAGTTGAAATGGATAAATTTGAATATCAGGAGATAGGTCATGTTTATCATGAACCTATAGCTGCCTATATCTTGGAGCTATTCTTTTCAGAATACCCATTAATTCCCAAAGTTTCTGGAATTGTCCACAGTTCCAGAACTCTATGTTGTGAAGATCAGGATGTAAAGAAGTTCATGATGCCTATGCAAGTTATATTGCTTATATTGGTAAAAAATAGTGAAAAATTAGAGCCATTAGATCATCTACTTGATTGGTTGGATTAACATTTTTCCATTTCTTAATCATATAGTAATCTCAGTAGATTAGGGTAGATAAGTGTGCAAATAATCTTGTTGGACAAGAATCTTTTCATTACATATCAGTTTCATTATCAACTTGGTTTCAATTTTTTTTATTTTTTTTAAAGTGCAACTAGGATCTCAGAATACAGTTCAGATTTAGTACTCAGATCATATTGATATTTAAAGTTTCAGCTACAGAGATTCAGGATAGAGAAAGATGCATATTTTGGGATCAGTCCAATGAATAAGGCATCGATTTATAGATTTGAAGATATGAGATTCTTGACACCTCCCCAGGAGCTGCCATCCCCAAGTGGAGCCACTGTTAGGACCCTATATTTTATAGGAATCACACTGTGATTGAGAGATTTTCCTTTAGGAGTTTTATGTTGTAAATCATGTGGCATTTTGCCCATGATTTCCAAAAGGAAAAACAAAAGCATTTGGGGCCTGCACAATCAAAACACATATTAATTGATTAAAATTGATCATTTTTTGCTTAAGGATAAGACCTCGGTGAAGAAATTTGAAAAAGGGGGCCTTATCGCAACCCACAGTATGTTTTTATCCTAAGTTTTATGTAAATTTGACATTTTGGCGTATCATGTTAAAGGGAACACTAATCTCAACAGTCGATCTTTGGACGCCCAAATCAACGGTCCACAGTGGATTTCGGAGCCCCCACCCCCCGACTCTTATGCCTTTAACAGTGGGGGGGGGGGGAGGGTGGGCGTGGGGTTCGATTTGGTGGTATTCAAAAGGTAGGCCCCTCATAACGTGTCGGCTTTCTGTTAACTCGAACCCCCCTATCACATTCCCTCTTACTACTTTCCCCCCCCGCTCCAAGTAAACCACCAGACCGCCGCCCATTACCGCCTGCGCTCCCGACCTGTCCTCCACTCACTTTTCCTGCCTACTGCATCACCTCTCCCCTGACCTATCACGTCACTCTGCCCCCGCTAGGTGCCTGTCTTCCACCAATCTTGTTGCCTCCACACATACTCAATATCTCGCCCACCACTCATCCCTACACGAACAAACAGACTTAGGATAATAAACAAATAATTAGATTAATTAATAGTGTTAATGTTAATTAAATTTAGTGTAGTTAGATTAATTAAAATATGTTAGACTAGTTAATAATTAATTAATTATTAAGTTAGTTGTTTAAGTTAGTACTTAGGATTAGTATTTTATTAATCAAAATATGAATTAAAAATAAAAAAATTATAAAACATTAAATAAAAATAAAATAAAAACATATTAAAACAAAAAACATTAAATAGAAAATATAATAAATAAATAAAATAAAAACATATATTAATAAAACTAATAAACAAAAACATAAAATATATAAAACATAAACAATTAAAACATAAAAACAAAACCAAAAGTTAAAACAATTTTATCCTAAGTCTACCCGTGCACACACTCCCCGTACAACTCAGACCCCCCCCCCCCCCTCTCTCGCATCACATCATATCAAGGGTTTCAATAAGTGGTATTGGGAGGGACACTTGTAACCTAATTTTGAACTCATACCCCACTCCCAATACCACTTACCACCTCAGGGGGTCCGACCAAAACCACTATGCTCTCCAAAACCGCTCACCCAAAAAACTGAAAAAACAACCTCTTTGCCAGTTCGACCAGTGTTTTTCCGAGGTGGATTCTGGGAAAATGGAAACGAAATTTAAAAAATAGAGAGAGGTTTTTCTTCATAACAGGATGAAGAACAAAATTTTCTTCCATATTTTTCACAGGTGCCACCAGTTGGGAGAATCGAAGCCATCTTTCAACCCCATTTTTTAGATTTTTGGTTTTTCTGTTTGAGTCTTGATTTTGCGGGATCTGTTTCGGCGATTTGGAGACGAAATTCGAGAAACAGAAGGAGGTTTTTTTCCATCACATGCTTATATACAAAACCTCCTTCAGTTTTTACACAAGTGTCACCGTTGAGGAGAAACAAAGGCCTGATTTGACCCCTGATTTCAGCAGTTCCACCCATCTTTCATGGCGAATAGTTCTAGATTTTTGGGGACTTGTTGTTATTTTTGGCTGAGGTGGTTGAATCTGATTTCCTAAGATTGAGGGGTGATATATCCTATTTATTCATGTAATTTTAATGTAAAAGGGGTTGATTCTTGAACCCAGGAAAGCTATTTTCTCTATAATATTTTTCAGATTCACAAGCAATAAAAGGGACTTTTTCACAGGATCCCTGTGTGTTGATGATTGGTGAAGTCTTATTTCTTCATTCATTGTGATTCTACTCAGTCATGATTATGTTTTATTTCTATGATTTTTAAAAGGAGGTTTAGCGCATAATTTATCTCTGATACTCTATGTCGAGCTTTTAAAAATATTAATGTTTTCTTTCGATATTACAATGATAAAATTATTAAATGCTTTGTTATTGTGATTAATCATCTCCTCTTCTTCCATTGTACACCACTTTACTTTAAAAGGATCCAATGTTTTCATTAACTCACCCTATGGAAATACCTTATAGATCTGTGTTTGATTTCAAACTTGTCACATACCCCATATCCCAATGGGATTCTAAAGCAGTCCTTCAACCAAACACCTTGAATAAAAAAAAAAAACATGTTCTACATAACTAGCCTAATATCCTATTCCAAACAAATCTAAATCTGACAGAGAGATCCATTTCTGAGCCTTGGAGGGCTAGATTCTTGAGTCAAGGAAGTTTTGTGGTTACCCTTGTCAATTTCCTCCTCGGCCTGGGAAATTATAGGGTGATAACACAACAATGGTGGGAAGTATGGTTGAAGGAGACCCATGTTGAATATTGGGTGCAGGCCAAGGAAAGGAGGAATGTTGATCTCAAAATCATTGTCACCCATAGCCTTAGTGATGGTGTAAGTTCTGTAACGGAGTGGGAGAAGCTTCCAATGGGGCCCTGTAAGGTATTCTTTCTGCAAGTGTAACCACACTTTGTCTCCCACCTGAAACTTATATGGAACCCCATGTTGATCATGGTGTTGCTTGTACTTGGCATTGGACTTCTGTAAAATATCCTAAAACTATTGGAGGATGTGATGGATCCGCTCAATGAACCAGGATCTTTGTCAGCTTCAGTTGGTGATGAATCAACCAGGGTTTCCGCAAGAGGTAGTGCAACATCCATGGGACCCCATGGTTGGAATCCCAACTTGACCTAAAAGGGGTTGTGGCCGGTTGAGCTATGTGGGGATCTGTTGTAGCTTTGTTGAACATAGGGAAACCTCTCACACCATGTGCAGGGGTACTTGGAAATGTACATGCGCATGATATTCACTATCATCTGATTAACGACCTCAGTTTGTCCATCTGTTTGGGGGTGGAAGGAAGTGGACTTGGCAAGCTTGGTGTCCAACAGTCACCAGAGGATCGACCATAATGTGCTGAGGAACTGACTGTCCCTATATAAGACAATGTTTTGTGGGATTCCAAAATTTACCCAGACTTGTTCAAAGAAGAGCTTGGCAGTGGCCTCTACTATGATTCTCTTCTTGTAGGCGGCCAAGATTGCCATCTTTGAAAAGCGATCAACAACCACAAAGACACAGTCATTTCCCTTATTGGTGGACATAAGGCCCGACATGTATTCCATTGAGATGGTATCCCATGGCCTGTCATGAGTAGGAAGGGGGGTGTATAGACCCTATTTCTTAGTTGTTGGTTTGGGAATAACGCATGCAATGCAAAACCTTATATGCTTTTTGACATCTTGTCGAAGTTTCGACCAGTAGAAATTTTTCTGCAACACTTCCACTGTATTTTTGACGTCAAAATGTCCTGCCACCCTACTATACTGAGCTTCCCAAATCATCTTTTCTCACTCTCTTGATGCAATGCAGAGATGGCCCAGTCGAAAAAATCGCCCATCTTAAATATGGAAATTAGAGACAACTGAGTTTGCATACAAAATTTGGTATGTGGTGGTGAAGTCAGGGTCTGTCTAATAGAGGTTGGGACATCCATAGGTCTCGTGGATGCAATATTCTAGCATCATTGTGAGTGTCACGACTGGAAGGTGACTGAGGAAATCAATGACTCAGTTAGTACTGCCTATTTTATACTTGATGTTGAGGTGGAACTATTGCAAGTATGTGGACCACTTATGATGGCGTCCATTCTTCAATTTTCCTTGTGTCTGCATAAACTATAATGGTTTATGATCTGTGTGGATGATTGTCTCCTTCCTGAGAATTTAATGTCTCCACTGGAAGTAGGCTTGCACAATGGAGTAATTTTTTTTTTCATAATTAGGGTACTTACAAACAAACATCTGATAGTGTCTCACTATGATAGGCCACGGGGCAGCCATGTTGAGTGATAAATGTGCCCATAGCATAGTATGAAGCATATGTATCGATCTCAAAGGGTTTTTGTAGGTCAGGTAATGAATGTACTGGAGCTGAGAATAATCGTTGGTTTAAATCATCAAATGCCTGTTTTTGGGATAGGCCTGACACACAATTTTCCTTACCACCACCCCTAGTTACTTGGCTAAGGGCCCATACAATATGGGAGAATCCCAACATGAACCTATGATAGAAATTGGCAAGGCCTAAGAAGCTTCATAGCTTAGTGAGTGTGGTTGGTTCTAGACAGTCACGAGTGACCTGGATCTTGGATGGATCCACATGCACACCATGTTGATCCACGATGTATCCTAGGTATTGGACCATGTCCATGCATAAGGAGAATTTTCCCAAGTTTTCATATAGCTTGTGCTACTGCAGGGTGTGCAGAACCTACTGAATATGTTGTAAGTGTTTCACCCAAGTGTTTTTGTAGATGAGGATGTCATCCAGATACACCTCTACAAAATTATTGGTGAAAGGTCACAGGATATTATCCATCATCCTCATGAAATTTGTAGGAGCATATGTCAAACCAAAGGGCATGACCAACCATTCAAAAAGGCCTTCTTTTGACTTGAAGGCAATCTTCCATACATGTATTTGTTCTATGGGGACCTTGTGGTATCCAAACTTCAAATCGATCTTACTGAAGTATTTGGCCCCCTTGATCTGATCAAGGAGATCATCGATTCTCAGAATCGGGTATTGTTTCCTAACTGTGATTTTATTTAGGGATCGGTAATCAATCCAGATTCATCATATCTCGTCTTTCTTCTGCACCAACACAATTGGGATCCTAGAAGGAGATGATCCAGGATGGATCTGCCCCTTGTGGAATCGTTCTTTGATCTATCTCTTGATCTCCTCATTCTCTAACAGAAAGTGGTCGTAGATTGGCCCATTGGGTCGCAGTGCATCGAGGGTCATATCCATGGTATGCTTGACCTGACAGTGCAAAGGTACCCCCATAAGTGAGTAGAAGATATATTTGTATTCTTCCATGACCTTTTCCACTTTCTTCTACTGTGTGGATAGGTCGGTCGTAGAGGCCCTGGATGTGGCTAAAATATTTCGCTCACTCTGAGATCAAATCACAAAGAAGACAAAATTCTCGGTCTAAGAGATGACCTTCCTTCCTTGCTTGGCATTGATCAAGGAAATAGCACTAGGTGGTATTGCCTCGGGTATCCTATATAATTTCCTGTTCAAAGTAAAAATAAAACTGTGAGGCCTAGACTCATATACAACATGACTTATCCATAAATAAGATTTTCCCAAAAGAACATTACAAACTTTGAGAGGAGAAACATCACACAATACCTCATCTTTTAAGGGCTTGATGTCGTATGACAGGCGACACTATTAGTTGATGTGGAGATAACTTCCTTGGAAGATCCATATAATGGTGTAGGGTTGTGGGTACGGTCTTGTTGGCAGCCAATTCACATTTGTTTCATTGTCTAATAAGCTGCCTACACCAATGATTTGCAAACCTCAATTTTCGTCACAATTTTCAAATGAACGACACTTTTATTCTTTGCGCCTTTTTACACACTTATTTTTGTTTTGTTTTCACGACTGTAAGCGTGAAAACATTGGTCTTTCGAAGTCACATTGAAATCACTATCTGAATTGTCATTATCTCTTTTGTCGATATTGCGCTTACATTTTACCTATCGTTATGCAGCTGGAAGAACTTTCGAACTATACTCATTGGACATTCTTGTATTTATTGTGTGACTTGGTTTCATTGAGTTTGTAATACATTGACATTTGGATTTGCATTTTATTTGACTTATTTGACCATTGGTTTCATGAAAATACATAGGGGTTATGATTAAATATTTCATTTATATCTTTTAATAAAATGCCTATGTTCATGTTTTCAAAACTATTGGCATTTTTTATTATATAAATACCCATCGGCACATTGGTTAAACTATTGATTATATGAGCTGATACATTGGTGCATAGTTGATTTTTGTTTTGATTTACATATCGGGTGTTTAAAACTGTGGCATAACGTTTGCGCAGGTTGGTTTATACATTTGATTTTGCTGGTTGGGCAAATGACTTGAGTGTTGAACTATGCTATAGTGGGTTGAACAACTATGAAAGCCGGCGGTTGTACCTTGGCAATAATTGTTATGCATGGCCAGTGAATAACTCCACCACCTTCGCACATTGGCATTTATGCCTATCCCTTATTCCCCGCTTACCTTTGTTATCTTGGATAACCTTCGTGCACTCTTCTCCTTTGTGTTGTGATCCAAACCCTGGACTTACCGTGTGCTTGGCTCCATGGCACTAGTCATGCGAATCGAGCCAAACAACAACCAAGTCTTGTTAATGTTTGACAATGCACGCAAAGACTTGGAGGATAACAGATGGATCACCTTCGTGCAACGATTTGAGGGTTTTAATCTAGTTGTAGCATGACATTTTTCCATGAATTTTGATGGCTGTAGAGCCAAGGTGGGTGACATACAGTTGGAGATTGATGAGAATTTTATCAGTTCTACTACAGGGTTACCGGCCATAGGACATCGTTGGTTCAAAAATTGTAAGGTCGAGGAGGTGCCATGGACACTGTTGTTCCTCTCGTGAAAGGTCACTTCTTGTGATAGAGGTATGCCCATATCTGCACTTAAACCACGATGGCATGATACTTTGATGGTAGTCAAACAGTTCGTGACCTGTGAAGGTCGATACCGACTCGTTTTCCTCTACCACCTGTGTTTACTAATGAATTTTATGGGATACCCGTTAAATTTTCCCTTTTACTTTCATCGCAGCCTATATAAAATGTCAAAAAGGTTTAAAAGGAAGAAGGTTGATAGCAGCCTGTTCCACCATGGACTTATCAAACTTATCATTGTTTATCACTTGAGTTTAAATGGTGACAATTGGAGAGCTTTCGTCGCTCGAAATGGTTTCGATGACACGGACCCTATACAGGTTGATAAGCCTGTGGTAAATGAAACCAAGTCTGGGCCACCCGTGCCCTTCCATATCCTATTTCCCTCTCCTAAGCCTTCAGTCGACCCTGCTATTAACTTACCAGATGTTAGAACTAAGAATGATGAGACTATTAAAAGATCTATGAGCAAAAATCCCAAGGCTAACCCTACTACTAATGCCAAGGGTAAAAAGAATGCTTGACTTATTTCAAGGATGGCTAGAAACAAACCTAAACCCTCTGCTGAGTCAAACCCTATCGTCCTAAGTGAGGATTTGGACTCTGATGTAGAACGTTTCTTAGCCAGCGAGTACCCTTACTCGCAGGGTTTATGTCTAGAACCACCTTATGATTTCATGAAGAATCTTCCCCCTGCCTAAGGAATAACCCTATCTACCCTGGTATCCCCCTGCCTAACGAAACCCTCAGCAATATGTCCAAACCCTTGCCTGCTCTTTCAAAATCCATGCAGTTGTCCTGTGACCAATGTGATTTATGGTTGGAACGATACTACATTGATGTTCCCATGCTCCAATCGAAAATTCAATCGCTGGAAAGTCAAGTGGCAGTAGTGACCAGCCAAAGAAACCAACTCCAAGCAACTGATAAGAAGCAGAAGACAACAGGCTCCATCCTTTTCAAGAATGTTGAATCGGCCATAGCCGCTATCAACTCCAAATTGGCATGATCAATCTGTCTCATCGTTGTACAGGTATGATTTTTATTTTGTGAATGAATAGGATTAATATAATGAGTCAAATTTGGCTCTCGAATAGCTCTGTTTATATTTCGAAATGGATCTGTCATAATATGTGCATCCTGTATATTGTATTTCTTTGCTAAAAATAAAAAGGAATTTCGATTTGATATATGATTTGCTCATAGATTTTTGTTGGATTTGAATGGTTTTCGTTTGGATTTGATTTGTTAAGTTTGTCTGATTGAAGTAACGAAATTAATGGTTTGTTTTCAATTCAATTTGTTTTGTATCCACTCCGAATAGGAAGTTTTTCATGCTAAATTTAGAAAACGATTATGATTGGATTCGATCTCGTTATGATTCATGTGTTGTTATTGGTAAACGATTTCAATAAATTTGGTTGTTATGATGATGTGTCATACGATGTTCTAGATTTGATCGTTTCCAAGTTGGGAAAAATGACTCTGTTTTTATTAAAACAATCTCATTTAAGTCTGTGCGAATGATATTCACGCCTGAATCATGGAACGTTCTGATCTACGACGACTGTGTAAAACCCCAGTTGTTTGATTCATTTGATTGGATAGTTGTATCTTCAGTTAGTTTGATCGATTTTATGAATTGCATTCATATAAAAATAGATTTGATTACAGTTCTGTTCTCAAACGAGTTTGTAAAATCGGTTCAACTTATGTCATTCTGTTAAATTCGTATGAGGAGATTCGGGTAATAGTTGTTTCTAAATGCACTCAAGAAAAGATTCCGTGAATGATTTTGTCTGCCCCAATTTGCAATAGCAAACGATCGACCAATTCTTTCAAACTCTGTTACTAATTGATTGGTCATGTTACGATTTCATTTGTGTACAGTTACGAGTCAGTTATGGTTTGAATTCGCTCACGGCCTAGATCATATGTCAATACATTTATAACGATTTGAAAAGTTATCTTGTTCGGATTCGATCGTATCTCCTCTTATTGAGGCAACATAACGATTGCCTACGATTTGTTTTGATTATGTTGATTTCGATTGGATTTGAAACGATTGCATTGTTGTTCCATATGATTTTATCACCCGACTTAGTGGTAACAAACAAAACAGAGTACCCGTATCTCTGTAATCAGCTGATCGATATTGGTCTTGTTTGATTTCAAAATGGAATAACGATTTCAATTTATGATTTGTTTCCAAATAAGCTATTGGATGATTAAATTTAATTCAATTCTTTAAAAAGAGATTTTTTCGATTTCAATGCTGATTCTGTGTCTTATTTAGACCAGCTACAGAATCAGAGGATTTTGTAGCTAGTCTATAGAATTAGATTTTTATTGTTTTATTAATAAAATATCCCTCTAACTTGTCCATTTCTGACCTGTTTCAGGTAAATTCGAAATTGCATGGGACATGCTGGACAGTTCAAGAGTTATTTGGGTGTTTTAGTTTTATTGTAGTTTCCTAGTTTAGTTAAACTTGGGATATCTTCCCAGATTTATGTAAACAGTTTGATAACTTCCACAGGGAGGTTTTACCCTGTGGAAAACCTATAAATACTTATTATTTTTGTAATAAGGATCATCCTCACTTGTGGGAGAACCAGGATTATGGATTTCTAATACAAACTGAGACAGAAGTTGATGTTCTGCTACATCTTTCGCTTTCATAATATCAATCTTTTGTTTCATGTTTATGCATATCAATTTGCATTTGATTAGTGACTACTTTAGCTATCATGGTCTTTTGCAAAATGATATGATTGAATTAATGTGATCCATTCCTACTTTCTTTCACTAATTTAAAGAATATAACAATCACTTAGTTCAGCTAATGAATGACAGATTTATCTTCTTCATAAATTGAACTATTATGTATAGATCTTTGCACACAGGTTTATCTAACTGTGAAGATTTATAAATTATAAGATTGTTGTTATTTTTATGTCTTGTTTGTCCTGTAAATATATTAATAAGCATTGTAACTATCATTTATGAGAAGCTTCTGGATAATTCAGAGCGGTTTTATTCCTTTCGATCAACTAAGACGATTATCATACACAGGACAAATCTGGAGTATTTCTCCAGGTCAGTTTGCGATTATTTTTGTTAGTATATTGTTAGTATTTTAGTTAGTCATATTTGTAGCTTAGATTAGTGTTTTAGTTTAGTTAGTTTCCTATTTTATTTCTTGTTCATAAAATCATAAAATCAACAAAAAATATCTTTTACTGTCTTAGGGCAGAATGAAAATGAGTTTTTCAGGTTTTATTCAAATCTGTAAATTGTAGATATTGTACATTTTGTGAATAAGTTATGTTTCAGTTAGTAGTTAGATAGTTAATTAGTAGTTAGTATAGTAATAGTTAGTAGATTGTATTTATAGAATAGTTAGATTAGTTTAGTTTGTTTTGTAGTTAGTTTTTAGTTAGATTAGTTTGTTAGTTTGTTTTATTTGTTTTTAGTTAGATTAGTTAGTTTAGATTAGTTTTATTTTGTTTTCTTAGGACCTTAGATCGGATAACGGAGCCGCTAAACCCGTCAGGGTGGTTCATCCCAAACAGCTTGGGTTATTAGACAACCCTAGACCGGTTCCACTCTCTCAGTTGACGGACGGTCAATTTCGCCCGTCAACGGGTCTTTTTGGCAGGGTTATCCTCTTCATGAAATATTCTGATATGAGGTTATTTTGGCTACCGCTATAAATGATAAAGTGTAGCGGGGTACCGTTTACCCACATCTGTGAATGAAAGAGGCGCTCGCCTTCTTCTAGCTCATCTGGTTCATTGGGCTGGACCTTGGTGGTAGAAATAGTGTCACTGGGTTCTACGTCAATGATCTATCTCCCCCTTTATGGTTTTGACTCAGAGTCAAAACCCACATCTGATTCAAAGGATTTCACCTCAGCCACCATCGATTTCTTTGAGCAGAAATCAAAAGTTTTATTCTAGAAGCTCTTATGGACGTCACACCACTTCTCGTTATCTTTCTTTGTCTTTCCAGTGTCCTTTGCTTGCGGCCTAGAATGGATGTCCTGAGGTTGTCCATCTCCACTCTATTCTTTGTTTTGCAATTTGTGGTTGCCCTTTACTTGCTTCTTATGTGAGGGGTTCCCAAGCCCAAATTGTCATGTCTTTTGTTTAAGATTTTTCTTGATTTTGACGACATATCAATAGGTCGTGCCCAAGGATGAGATGTCCAAAAAATCCATTTTGGCATGGATGTATCTATGCAGGATACCACAATACTTGATCACCATATGTCACTCAGAATATTTGATACCCATCTTGGTGCGCAAGGTATGGAAGATATTTGTTAACTCTGGCACTGCTTGGTCTCTTTCCTATCGCAGTGTGGTCCATTTTGTATACACATTGTCATAACTTCCGACAGGGTAGTATTTCTCCTTGATAGCATCCCCTAAGGACTCCTAGGTGACCACAACTGTAAATAATGAGGGTTCCCTTATTTCCTTTTGCTCATATAAATTCTCCCACCAATCTTTGACAGGGGGATAGTGTTGAGGAGCACAAACCTAACCTTCTCTCTGTTCGAAAAGTTATGGACAGAAAAATATCATTCTATAAGATTTAACCATTTTTCTACACCATATGCGTCTATCAGACCTTCAAATATGGTGTTAGCGATAAAAAAATGCATTGGCATTTTTGAAAGAATGATGCCTAATATTGTAGGGAATATTTGAATATCATCCTGGGTGCCAAATGCAGATTTGAAAGCACCATTGGAAATCTTAGGATTTGTAGATGTCGATCGACTATTCAAGCATGAAAAACAGACTCTCCATGACTGAGAAATTTTATTTTTAAAAAACTTTGCGCTTTCACCAGCTAACCCGTCTTGAATTTTTCTAGTTAGCTGGTGAAAGCTCCGCTTTTCACCAGTTAAGGAGCGGATTTTTCGGGTAAATTAGCTGGTGAAAGCCTTTCACGGCCAGAATAGACAATTTTTTTCCCAGATCAGGATTTTTTGGGTTAGAATGGTTTGAAACCATTTCAAATGGATAGGTGTTGAATTATCAAATCTAATTCAACAACTAGTTTGGAAAGGGAAGTCAAAAAGGAGTTTTGTGACTAAGTTTTTGTCAATTTTTAAGGAAAAATATCAGGGATGAATAAGCACATCACCCAATTTGAATTCTATCTTCATGATATCAAGCTAAGGAGCCTTGGAAGGCTGATCTCCACTTCATCAATTGTTCAACACATTAAAAGGACTAGCACATAGGGATCATCCTTATTCTGAGGGTCTATCCCTATCTTTTTGTTTACTATTTTTAGATAAACAGATCCATAGTTTAAGGATATGATAACCATATTGTAAAGCTATAAAGCTACTGAGAAAGAAGACTAAGATAAGGGCAATCTAGGAGACATTTTTTGGCTATTGTACTAGACTCTTTATTCATAATAGAATCATAGTCCTCTTTTGTTTTCAATGACATATTTCCTCATACTTTCATCATTCTGTACTTTATTTCAGTTTAGCTCAGCTTCTAAGAATTGTTATCTTCTTATTAAGCTCATGAACTTGAACTAAAGGTTTTCTTACTATCTTGTATGACCCTGCACATTGTGTATTTGGTTACCTAGACTAGTATTCTTCATATCCTATTCAAACTTTGTTGTCTAATCATTGAGTTCTAAAAGCATTGTCTTATTCGAATGTATGAAGTGGTCCTTTTAATTAGCTATTAAGTTATCCTATTGTTCCAAGAATACAAAATTTACCATATTATTAAGTTACCAAGAATTCTTAGCCTACAACCCTAAGGAGTTTGTTGGAGTGATAACATATGGGAATATAAAATTTGATTTGTACCTTGAAGGGGAGGTGCCTCTGTTCAAGAAATATGCGTCGTCTTTTGATAGTCGTCGAAGGATCTTGTGTCCATCATTTTTTTCCTCTATTGCGTGAGGGCTTCCTCGAGCAACATTTTGAAAGGATTTCCTATCTTGTCATATTTATTTTCTCCCACCATGAGAGGTTGCTTGGGAGTGCAAGATATTTTTTCCTCAATAGAAACAATATCGAGACCCAATTTTTTGTACCCTGACCTCGTCGGGTACATGCATTAAGAACGACAAGGAGCAGACCACTCTGATACCACTGATTCTGATTTTATGAGAAGAATGAAAATGAATACAAATTATTATTATTCTTAACACAAATACAGAAGAATAATAAATATACAATAACAGAGATACATTAAAATTAGTTTCTATTCAATAAGAAAATGTGTTGAAACTGTAAAATGCAGCAGAAAAACAAGCTTGCTAGAATGGTAGCAACTTATCTCTGAGAAGAGATGTGAAGGTTGTACTCATTCGCAAGAATATGGTTAAAATGAGGCTCTCCAAGACATTTTACAATAAACATGAATTCCAAAACCCTATACATCCAAAAACCTAACCCTAGGAGATGAAGCGCCAAAATTCATGTGGGCCCTATTAGGGTAAGCTAGTACATCAACTTCCCACGGTCGTAACTTTTTCATACGATTTTTGTTTTAGGCGCACAATAACATGTTGGAAAGGTCTATCCTAGGAATACACATGTTTCCATCACACTCTAAATTTTTATATATTCTGACTACATAGATCCCTAAAATGGTTGTTTAGGACCTCAAAATGGCCCCAAAAGTCAAGGACCTGAAAACTAGGAAAAAACTGCCAAACTGGAAAACTGCCAAAATGAGCCAGTTGGAATAGGTGGGAGGCCACCGAAATACATAAGGATAATCTATGGTGATAGAAGAGAAGAGGATAATGTTTATAAAAAATGGGTTGTCTAGATTGAATCATTTGGTTGGTTTAGTAGAGGGGGTATAATGGGGTTTTTGAAGCATGATTACATGGTGTGGCTCTAAGCTCTATCTTGTAGGTAGGTTGGTAGAGTTGCAAGGTGGTATGGGAGGTAGTAAAAAACTCTAGTGAGCATTATTATGTGAAAATAAAGAATCCATATACTAGGTTTATTGCTTCATGAATAATGCTAGGGGAGGGCTTCTATCATTAACAATTGGTGAAAATTTGCATTAGGGTTTGAGAGTGGAAATTTGAAAGGGTTGTATCTCACTAGATATTGAGACGAAGAACAACAAGTTGTTTGAACAAGTAGGTTGTATTGTTGCGAAGATAGTGAGGGTGTCATTTATAATGCCATCTAACCATTATCCTTCCACGCTTTGTATACTTCATAATTTATCTGTTGTTTTTATAACTGTTTCTACAACAATTAGTTCTTTAAAAAAATGTATCCAATTATATTTATTTCATAATAAATCAAGAATATAATCATTTTATAACACCTTAGTTTTATTCTACTTGGTATTGGGAATTCTTTTCATGGTTACATTGTTGAGTTGAAGAAAGTTTCCTTGTTTCTATTATAAAATTTTCATTGTTGAAGTATGAATGTCTTTATTAAACTTTTTATTGCAACAATCAATTATCTATGGTTTATTGTCCTTTTACTTGGAATTTAACACACACATTCCATTTCATTTCACTAAATTGATATCATTTATTTGTTTTTGTTACAAAACTATTCCATGTCAAAGTACAATGTTTACATTTACAAGTTGTATTACAACAACTCTTTCTCCTTTATAGCTAGTGTTCTGGGGATCATTCTAGACTCTATTGACATTAAATTAATTAGAACAACTCTCAACGCCATACCAAGTCCATATTTCTAAGAATCATTGGGTGGTGTTGAAAAACAACATTGTTCTTATTGATGGGCCTTCATATGCCTATGATATTTTGGATAACCCATGTGACACAAAGGAAACAAATATAAGTAATTTATAAATTAATTGAAAATTGAACCAAAAAAACAACACACATATCTCAAAATAGAATAGAAAATAAAGCATATACCACATACCTATCTACATACATATGGTCATTCAATTAGACCATCATGAACACTTCTAATACTAATGGTCTTTATTACCTTTTCACGCTCAGAGTATGGAAAAGAAGTATCGTATATTTGATGAGTTATTCCTTGGAATTGTTTGTAGTTGGGTGTTTATATCAATAGATAAGTTTGTAAAGTGATAAAAAATTCACTTGGTCTATAATATTGAAATGCATAACCACCTTTCTTCTATGCTCTTTGATACCATGTCAAATAATGTTCTTTAATAACCATCAAACCAATCATAAATTGAATTTCTTGAGAGTCTGTTACTAAGAGCATGAGGGTATTCTTTCCATATAAGAAATGTGCCAACCAATAGTCAATTCCCCATTCATTACCTTTTGGGGAAAACCATTTCATATGTGTTCCTAAAAAAAATGAAGTTCCAACAAATTATTCCACTAAATGAACAAAGAATACAACATTCATGCTATTTATTCAAAATTAATAGGATATTCACCAAACCTAGTTGTACAAGATTTGGGATGTGATCATAATATGTTGAAATATTTTATTGGTACTCCTCCAATTGGGATAATTCTGTATTTATATGTTGGCCAATGGGGAGTGATACATGATCCCATCTATCAACCTAGTCCATCGATTCATAATAATCCCATCCATTACTACTACATGGACCACATAAACAAGAGAGTTTTCTCATCCACATTTCAACTATTGCATTTTCTAATGTTTAAACTTAATGGAATCCACAAGTTCCCTACATTGTTTTTCATTTATACCACGATTATCGATCTACATTTTCCACCTCCCAAATATATCTATGTACATTTCCTCTTGTGGTTGATTGGTCTTCTCACATTTTTGTTCCCTATTCCATCACTAAAGAACACCATTCAATAATGGATTTTGCATAGAAAATGAGGGAAATAGTTGTGCACTTCATTTATTTCTTTCATAACAATGTTTTGATGCATGTTCCTACTCCATCATGCTCCCCTTTCCCATGCATAGTCTCAAAATAGTTCCAAATATATGGTACCTTATGCTTTTTGTGCAACATACACAACCATTGTAATACATGAGAATTTTTTAATAGGCATGTGAAAATCTAATGTTGATCCATCTCTATGTATGTCTCCTTCATGTGACTGTAAAAAAACTAAAAGCAATTTTGTCTGTACGTTAAGTCATGACAATGGTCATCACTTATGTAGAAGTGATACTCCAATATAATTCAGTTTTATGTGTTACTATTTGGCCCATTCTTGTATGTGATATGGACAATTATGTTGACCTACTTTAAGTAATAATATTGGATTTGCGTCTCATTTTGTGGTTGAAGAGTGTACTTCTCATCATAATCAACCACTAATAAAATAGTACAACGAAAATGTATCTATGTGTATTATAAACTTCTCATCCCTCCATTGATCCACATGGACATGCTGAATATATTGTTGGGTCTTTTCAAAGAAGTTCTTGATGAAGTCACATACTCGTACCTGCAAAGCCACCAATTGTATATTTTTTATTTCATGCCCTCCATCAATATCATACATGACATATTTAAATCTTTTCAATTCAATTTATTTCCTCCCCAACTGATACTCATCACTCACATGGATGCACTTTCTCAATAATTCCATTCCACTGCACATGGAACATGTCCCATATAAGCAATCTTTTTGATAGAATGTACACCACTATGTCCTTGTATACAAGTTGTTATGAGTAAAGTATCTATATTATGAAGTCAAAAGTATAAATAAGCATTCATTCACAAGGTTATTATGGAATACACGAAAAAAAAAATATGTGTGTCATAATAATAACCATACTCAATGTGGTATCGACAACAACATGTGTTACAAATTGTGTTTATTTGAGCATACCAAGGCTTGCATTTATGGAAATATCTTTGGCCCAAGTTAAGTGTATTATGTACAATTATAAATATCTCATACAATTCTATATGTGTCATGTTAATAAAGTTTTAATGTGGGGTTCATGGTCCCTATATCCCTTCTCAATTTCAATACATCTTTCATGTTAGAAGAAGGCCTAGTGTTCTCATGGAAAAAATTGTGTACTAGTCAATTAACTGCTCCAATTAACTTCATGTCAGAATGAGCTAGCCTACTAGTGAAGTCCCATAAATATGTTTGGCCACCTGTGTCAAGGCTATATTTTCTATTAGAATAATTTTGAATGGTTTTGATATTGCATTTCATGATATGAGAGGTTTGTTTGAGAAAATGATGTTTTCTTGTGATCTTGCTAACAATTGATTGTGAGAAGACATGTCAAGTTGTATTATGATGTTTATATTTCTTACCAATGTTTTTGAAAATAATACACAAGTTTTCTAGCAATATGATAACTTGCTTTTGAACTTTTAAATTTTTTAATGCTTAAATTTCTCCTAACAGTGTTCAAACGCCTAGATTTAAACAAAGAGAATAATAATCGACATTTAGCTTCATCAAATACTGGGTCAAAATATTCTTGAATAACTTTGTATGAATAATAATGGATAATTACATTAGTTAACTTACATTCATGTGATTCTAGACCACTTTCATCCACTTAAATGTGTTTAGGAGTTCATTTTCGCACGTTTCTTAATCTAGGTAGGGATGATGGATCTGTATTTTGGATAACTTGACTTTTTTATTGTGGCATTATAAATGTAGTATTTATTGCATCTTCAGTGACTTCCAAATCAATTATTGGAGGAGAGAAAACATGCGCATGACTATTTTCTAAAAATTCTAACTGTCCAACAAGAGGTTGCACCATAAGAAATTCTTCACCAGAAGGTTGAGCACCAATTTCCTCTTTAATTTCATCTATTTCATAATCATATACAAGAAAATACACCATCATTTGGTCATCCAAAACAACTTGTCTTGTTAAAATAGTCATTGTAGGTTCACTAGAAATCTAAACTAGATTAGCCTCAACTGAAATCCTATGATTTTCTTGTGTTGATTGAGGAGAAACAATAGCAGGTCATCTATAGCGCTAGAATTTGGATTAACCTCTACTTAAATCCTACATTTTGTCATACGAAACCTTTCTTTTTCTCTTTCTTCAATTACCTTTTCAATGGGTTTTTATTTTCTCAAAGACTTTCTACCTTGATTCCATTGGTTCCCTGTGTTTAAAGAGAACAATTTCCTTCCAAGTAAACCAAAATATCAAAAGTGTCTTCCAAAATTTCCCTTCCAATTATACAACAAGACAAGAAATTCCTTCCACTTATAAAACAAGATAGGAAATTCCTTCCATGTACAACATAATACCAAAACTATTTTCCAAAACTTTCCTTCCAGTTATAAAACAAGACACAAAATTACTTTCAAGTACACCACATGACCAAAAGTTCCCTCCAATTATACAACAAAACAAGACATGACTTTGAATTATACAACAAGACAAGACATGCCTTCAAATTACACCAAAAGACCAATATTTCCTTCCAAAACTTACCTTACGATTATGCAACAAGACAAGAAATGACTTGCAATTAAACAACAAGACAAGAAATGCCTTCCATGTACACCAAAAAAGAAAAGTTACCTTCCAAAAATTTCCTTCCAACTGTACAACAAGACACAAAATTCCTTTAAAGTACACCAAAAGATGAAAAGTTCCTTCCAATTATACAACAAGATAAGAAATGTCTTCCAAGTACACCAAAATACCAAGAGCACCTTAAAAACATTTCCTTCCAATTATGCAACAGGACAAGAAATTCCTTCCAATTATACAACAAGACAAGAAATGTCTTCCAAGTACACCAAAAGGCCAAAGGTTCCTTTAAAAAATTTCCTTCCAATTATACAAAAAAATAAATTCCTTCAAAGTACACCACAAGACCAAAATTTCCTTCCAATTATGCAACAAGACAAGCAATTCCTTCCAAGTACATGAAAATACCAAGAGTTCCTTCTATAAATTTCCTTACAATTATGTAACAAGATAAGAAATGATTTCCAATTACACAACAATACAAGAAATTCCTTCCAAGTACACCAAAAGACCAAAGGTGCCTTCCAAAACCCGTCTTCCAATTATACAACAAAACAAAATTTTTCTTCCAAATACACAACAATACAAAAGATTTATTTCCACTAAATATCGTCTTCCAATTACATAAAGTTTTCTACCAATTAGACAACAAGAAAAAAAAATCTTTTGAATGACATTAAAAAAAACAAAACCTATTTTGCATTGTTGTTTCTGTGTACATATGTCAGGATGGTGTCACATTTTTGGGAGAGAAAGAGGATGAGAATTGTGCATGTCTCATATTCCTTTCAAGAAAGAGCACATGTGTGATCTTGTTGGATAGGGATATGAGGCACACACAGTGATGAAACTCATTTTTTTTTCTCAGAAGAGAGCACATAGAGTCTTAATGAAATAGATAGAACATTTATTGTATGTCCCCTATAACTTTATGAATAAAGTGATAGAGGGAATTGGGGACAACTAGGATCTAGGGGATTAAGATTGAAAGTGATTTTGAGCATAAATATATTGTAACATCCCCAACATCCAATTGGGCTATGCTACGTAAAAAAAAT
>ML794918.1:0-11750 GCA_009831015.1 Picea engelmannii | reverse complement strand
GTATATGAACAATCTAGGTAAAGAACATTGGGAGGAAGTAAAGTGGATTCTCAGGTATTTGAGAGGTACTACTACACATGCATTATGTTTTGGAGGTTCAGACACTTTTCTACAGGGATATGTTGATTCAGATATGGTAGGTGTTAAAGACAACAGGAGGAGCACCACAGGGTATGTTTTTACTATAGGTGGAACAACAGTAAGTTGGATTTCGAAACTGGAAAAGGTTGTTTCACTTTCAACAATAGAGGCAGAGTATGTTGCTGCTATAGAGGCTAGTAAAGAGATGATTTGGTTACAAAGGTTTATGGAGGATTTGGGAAAGAAGCAGGAGAAAAACAGGTTGTACTGTGATAGTCAGAGTGCCATTCACCTTGCAAAGAACTCAACCTTCCATTCAAATACTAAGCATATACAGTTGGGGTACCACTTCATATGATCTGCCTTGGAAGATGGACAATTGAAGATGGAAAAGATACACACTAGCTAGAATCCTGCAGACATGTTAACAAAGGGAGTAACCAGGGAGAAACTAAGTTCTTGCTCTGTTTCAGTTGGTCTTCAAGAATTAACATGAAGATGAGAAATTTTCCAGGTCCAAGAAGGTTATGAGTCCAACATATACATCAGCGGTGGAGTTGTTGAGATCAGTCTCCAAGTGGGAGATTGTTGGTTGTGGAGCCTGATTATCTTCCTAATTTATAGGTCTTTTACTTTCAGCCGTGTTTATACCCCATGAAGTATTTACACCCCATAAGTATGTACACTCTTCCACGCGGGGGAGTGCAGAGGGAGGGTACCCCCTCTGTGGGGTCTGGGGGGCTTATCCCCCCGACTGGGGGGTCTGGGGGCAAGTGGGCCCCCAGCGGGGGTTCAAGGGCGAAGCCCCCGAAGAAAAAATTGCCTTGTAAAAGTATATTGTAATTTCATTGTAAATCTAGACCGTTCATTATAAGGTCGCAGATCTAACGGTAGAGATTATGTTATGGTTTTTTTCCCTAGAAGGAAACCCTCTTTTATGAGGGAAATGTATCGAGGATATGGATGATGGTGAATATTGTATTATGAGAGAGGAGACTGTGAGATAAAGAAGAGGAATTTACAACGGCTTTTGCTATAGGTTGTATCCCTTCATTTGCTTGATAATAATAAAGGAAGGACTTGGCAATTTCTCTGGTGGACGTAGTCCACACTGGCTGAACCACGTAAATATGTTTCTCTCTTGTATTGTGTGTCTTTTTTGTTTTGTTTCTGCATTTGTTTTATTTTTATTTCTCCGTGGTCCTATTTTTCTAACATGGGGGACTAAAATCCACTAGTTAGGGAAAGGGGGGGGCTAAAAGTTAAGGAAAAGGGATAATCTAGGGAACTTAAGCCAAAAAGGAATATTATATCAATATTCCTTAAAGTATAAAGTATGGATAATTATTTTATCCTATGTTCTAAGGATGGGGACAAGTGGGCCAAAGTAGCTCCCAACATGAAAAGTGTCAAGTTGGGAACATGCATACATATAGCTTGGAATTAGTTCATTTTCCTATCATTTCCATCATCATTCACTCACTCATTCAGTTGTCCTCCATACCTCCCTGTACTTGTATCCATACCTGAACCAGTACCATACCTATACCTATACATGTACCTGTACCTGGTTAGCTTAGGAGTTGGACTGAAGAAGAGGGTTGTCAGGCCCATGGGATATTTAAGAGGTGGGTTGTCAGGCTCGTGAGAAATCTCTCTAGGTGAGAGAATTGTTGGGAATTTATTTCCAAAATATGGTAAACTACAGCTATAGATCTCCGAGAATTCCTGCCCGACCTGTTGCTAAATCCATGGAAAGAAAGTGGGGCAGTCGAGGGACTATTGAGAAGAGAAGGGGCACACTTCCTGGTGTGGGATAGGCATGTCGGGAATTAGAGACTATAGGTTGTTAGTTTGAGTTGGCACTTGTGACGGAGTCTTTCTTGTTGTTTGAGATACATTAGCTTGGTTAGGAATCCATTTACCTAGGTGGATTTTAGTCCCATCTCGGGCATGAACCACTGCTGAGAGTGATGAGCAGTGTGGTCTAAGGCTGGGAGGTTCTTGGAAGGTCTACACGTAGTTGGTGAAATTTTTACAAGACAAGTGTCCATTTTGTGTTCAATTACATGCTTCATTATTATGTATGCCTTTATTTTTATGGGTTATTCATGTGTGTGTTGCATGTATAATTTTATTATCATTCTGGATGAATCTGTGCATTTTCAGAATGTATTTGTATGATTTAAGTTATATATATATATAAAGTTTTGCAAGATGTTCTGTATGCATATGTTTTTATTTGTATACAATTCGATTTTTTTTACGTAGCATAGCCCAATTGGATGTTGGGGATGTTACAATATATTTATGCTCAAAATCACTTTCAATCTTAATCCCCTAGATCCTAGTTGTCCCCAATTCCCTCTATCACTTTATTCATAAAGTTATAGGGGACATACAATAAATGTTCTATCTATTTCATTAAGACTCTATGTGCTCTCTTCTGAGAAAAAAAAATGAGTTTCATCACTGTGTGTGCCTCATATCCCTATCCAACAAGATCACACATGTGCTCTTTCTTGAAAGGAATATGAGACATGCACAATTCTCATCCTCTTTCTCTCCCAAAAATGTGACACCATCCTGACATATGTACACAGAAACAACAATGCAAAATAGGTTTTGTTTTTTTTAATGTCATTCAAAAGATTTTTTTTTCTTGTTGTCTAATTGGTAGAAAACTTTATGTAATTGGAAGACGATATTTAGTGGAAATAAATCTTTTGTATTGTTGTGTATTTGGAAGAAAAATTTTGTTTTGTTGTATAATTGGAAGACGGGTTTTGGAAGGCACCTTTGGTCTTTTGGTGTACTTGGAAGGAATTTCTTGTATTGTTGTGTAATTGGAAATCATTTCTTATCTTGTTACATAATTGTAAGGAAATTTATAGAAGGAACTCTTGGTATTTTCATGTACTTGGAAGGAATTGCTTGTCTTGTTGCATAATTGGAAGGAAATTTTGGTCTTGTGGTGTACTTTGAAGGAATTTATTTTTTTGTATAATTGGAAGGAAATTTTTTAAAGGAACCTTTGGCCTTTTGGTGTACTTGGAAGACATTTCTTGTCTTGTTGTATAATTGGAAGGAATTTCTTGTCCTGTTGCATAATTGGAAGGAAATGTTTTTAAGGTGCTCTTGGTATTTTGGTGTACTTGGAAGACATTTCTTATCTTGTTGTATAATTGGAAGGAACTTTTCATCTTTTGGTGTACTTTAAAGGAATTTTGTGTCTTGTTGTACAGTTGGAAGGAAATTTTTGGAAGGTAACTTTTCTTTTTTGGTGTACATGGAAGGCATTTCTTGTCTTGTTGTTTAATTGCAAGTCATTTCTTGTCTTGTTGCATAATCGTAAGGTAAGTTTTGGAAGGAAATATTGGTCTTTTGGTGTAATTTGAAGGCATGTCTTGTCTTGTTGTATAATTCAAAGTCATGTCTTGTTTTGTTGTATAATTGGAGGGAACTTTTGGTCATGTGGTGTACTTGAAAGTAATTTTGTGTCTTGTTTTATAACTGGAAGGAAAGTTTTGGAAAATAGTTTTGGTATTATGTTGTACATGGAAGGAATTTCCTATCTTGTTTTATAAGTGGAAGGAATTTCTTGTCTTGTTGTATAATTGGAAGGGAAATTTTGGAAGACACTTTTGATATTTTGGTTTACTTGGAAGGAAATTGTTCTCTTTAAACACAGGGAACCAATGGAATCAAGGTAGAAAGTCTTTGAGAAAATAAAAACCCATTGAAAAGGTAATTGAAGAAAGAGAAAAAGAAAGGTTTCGTATGACAAAATGTAGGATTTAAGTAGAGGTTAATCCAAATTCTAGCGCTATAGATGACCTGCTATTGTTTCTCCTCAATCAACACAAGAAAATCATAGGATTTCAGTTGAGGCTAATCTAGTTTAGATTTCTAGTGAACCTACAATGACTATTTTAACAAGACAAGTTGTTTTGGATGACCAAATGATGGTGTATTTTCTTGTATATGATTATGAAATAGATGAAATTAAAGAGGAAATTGGTGCTCAACCTTCTGGTGAAGAATTTCTTATGGTGCAACCTCTTGTTGGACAGTTAGAATTTTTAGAAAATAGTCATGCGCATGTTTTCTCTCCTCCAATAATTGATTTGGAAGTCACTGAAGATGCAATAAATACTACATTTATAATGCCACAATAAAAAAGTCAAGTTATCCAAAATACAGATCCATCATCCCTACCTAGATTAAGAAACGTGCGAAAATGAACTCCTAAACACATTTAAGTGGATGAAAGTGGTCTAGAATCACATGAATGTAAGTTAACTAATGTAATTATCCATTATTATTCATACAAAGTTATTCAAGAATATTTTGACCCAGTATTTGATGAAGCTAAATGTCGATTATTATTCTCTTTGTTTAAATCTAGGCGTTTGAACACTGTTAGGAGAAATTTAAGCATTAAAAAATTTAAAAGTTCAAAAGCAAGTTATCATATTGCTAGAAAACTTGTGTATTATTTTCAAAAACATTGGTAAGAAATATAAACATCATAATACAACTTGACATGTCTTCTCACAATCAATTGTTAGCAAGATCACAAGAAAACATCATTTTCTCAAACAAACCTCTCATATCATGAAATGCAATATCAAAACCATTCAAAATTATTCTAATAGAAAATATAGCCTTGACACAGGTGGCCAAACATATTTATGGGACTTCACTAGTAGGCTAGCTCATTCTGACATGAAGTTAATTGGAGCAGTTAATTGACTAGTACACAATTTTTTCCATGAGAACACTAGGCCTTCTTCTAACATGAAAGATGTATTGAAATTGAGAAGGGATATAGGGACCATGAACCCCACATTAAAACTTTATTAACATGACACATATAGAATTGTATGAGATATTTATAATTGTACATAATACACTTAACTTGGGCCAAAGATATTTCCATAAATGCAAGCCTTGGTATGCTCAAATAAACACAATTTGTAACACATGTTGTTGTCGATACCACATTGAGTATGGTTATTATTATGACACACATATTTTTTTTTTCGTGTATTCCATAATAACCTTGTGAATGAATGCTTATTTATACTTTTGACTTCATAATATAGATACTTTACTCATAACAACTTGTATACAAGGACATAGTGGTGTACATTCTATCAAAAAGATTGCTTATATGGGACATGTTCCATGTGCAGTGGAATGGAATTATTGAGAAAGTGCATCCATGTGAGTGATGAGTATCAGTTGGGGAGGAAATAAATTGAATTGAAAAGATTTAAATATGTCATGTATGATATTGATGGAGGGCATGAAATAAAAAATATACAATTGGTGGCTTTGCAGGTACGAGTATGTGACTTCATCAAGAACTTCTTTGAAAAGACCCAACAATATATTCAGCATGTCCATGTGGATCAATGGAGGGATGAGAAGTTTATAATACACATAGATACATTTTCGTTGTACTATTTTATTAGTGGTTGATTATGATGAGAAGTACACTCTTCAACCACAAAATGAGACGCAAATCCAATATTATTACTTAAAGTAGGTCAACATAATTGTCCATATCACATACAAGAATGGGCCAAATAGTAACACATAAAACTGAATTATATTGGAGTATCACTTCTACATAAGTGATGACCATTGTCATGACTTAACGTACAGACAAAATTGCTTTTAGTTTTTTTACAGTCACATGAAGGAGACATACATAGAGATGGATCAACATTAGATTTTCACATGCCTATTAAAAAATTCTCATGTATTACAATGGTTGTGTATGTTGCACAAAAAGCATAAGGTACCATATATTTGGAACTATTTTGAGACTATGCATGGGAAAGGGGAGCATGATGGAGTAGGAACATGCATCAAAACATTGTTATGAAAGAAATAAATGAAGTGCACAACTATTTCCCTCATTTTCTATGCAAAATCCATTATTGAATGGTGTTCTTTAGTGATGGAATAGGGAACAAAAATGTGAGAAGACCAATCAACCACAAGAGGAAATGTACATAGATATATTTGGGAGGTGGAAAATGTAGATCGATAATCGTGGTATAAATGAAAAACAATGTAGGGAACTTGTGGATTCCATTAAGTTTAAACATTAGAAAATGCAATAGTTGAAATGTGGATGAGAAAACTCTCTTGTTTATGTGGTCCATGTAGTAGTAATGGATGGGATTATTATGAATCGATGGACTAGGTTGATAGATGGGATCATGTATCACTCCCCATTGGCCAACATATAAATACAGAATTATCCCAATTGGAGGAGTACCAATAAAATATTTCAACATATTATGATCACATCCCAAATCTTGTACAACTAGGTTTGGTGAATATCCTATTAATTTTGAATAAATAGCATGAATGTTGTATTCTTTGTTCATTTAGTGGAATAATTTGTTGGAACTTCATTTTTTTTAGGAACACATATGAAATGGTTTTCCCCAAAAGGTAATGAATGGGGAATTGACTATTGGTTGGCACATTTCTTATATGGAAAGAATACCCTCATGCTCTTAGTAACAGACTCTCAAGAAATTCAATTTATGATTGGTTTGATGGTTATTAAAGAACATTATTTGACATGGTATCAAAGAGCATAGAAGAAAGGTGGTTATGCATTTCAATATTATAGACCAAGTGAATTTTTTATCACTTTACAAACTTATCTATTGATATAAACACCCAACTACAAACAATTCCAAGGAATAACTCATCAAATATACGATACTTCTTTTCCATACTCTGAGCGTGAAAAGGTAATAAAGACCATTAGTATTAGAAGTGTTCATGATGGTCTAATTGAATGACCATATGTATGTAGATAGGTATGTGGTATATGCTTTATTTTCTATTCTATTTTGAGATATGTGTGTTGTTTTTTTGGTTCAATTTTCAATTAATTTATAAATTACTTATATTTGTTTCCTTTGTGTCACATGGGTTATCCAAAATATCATAGGCATATGAAGGCCCATCAATAAGAACAATGTTGTTTTTCAACACCACCCAATGATTCTTAGAAATATGGACTTGGTATGGCGTTGAGAGTTGTTCTAATTAATTTAATGTCAATAGAGTCTAGAATGATCCCCAGAACACTAGCTATAAAGGAGAAAGAGTTGTTGTAATACAACTTGTAAATGTAAACATTGTACTTTGACATGGAATAGTTTTGTAACAAAAACAAATAAATGATATCAATTTAGTGAAATGAAATGGAATGTGTGTGTTAAATTCCAAGTAAAAGGACAATAAACCATAGATAATTGATTGTTGCAATAAAAAGTTTAATAAAGACATTCATACTTCAACAATGAAAATTTTATAATAGAAACAAGGAAACTTTCTTCAACTCAACAATGTAACCATGAAAAGAATTCCCAATACCAAGTAGAATAAAACTAAGGTGTTATAAAATGATTATATTCTTGATTTATTATGAAATAAATATAATTGGATACATTTTTTTAAAGAACTAATTGTTGTAGAAACAGTTATAAAAACAACAGATAAATTATGAAGTATACAAAGCGTGGAAGGATAATGGTTAGATGGCATTATAAATGACACCCTCACTATCTTCGCAACAATACAACCTACTTGTTCAAACAACTTGTTGTTCTTCGTCTCAATATCTAGTGAGATACAACCCTTTCAAATTTCCACTCTCAAACCCTAATGCAAATTTTCACCAATTGTTAATGATAGAAGCCCTCCCCTAGCATTATTCATGAAGCAATAAACCTAGTATATGGATTCTTTATTTTCACATAATAATGCTCACTAGAGTTTTTTACTACCTCCCATACCACCTTGCAACTCTACCAACCTACCTACAAGATAGAGCTTAGAGCCACACCATGTAATCATGCTTCAAAAACCCCATTATACCCCCTCTACTAAACCAACCAAATGATTCAATCTAGACAACCCATTTTTTATAAACATTATCCTCTTCTCTTCTATCACCATAGATTATCCTTATGTATTTCGGTGGCCTCCCACCTATTCCAACTGGCTCATTTTGGCAGTTTTCCAGTTTGGCAGTTTTTTCCTAGTTTTCAGGTCCTTGACTTTTGGGGCCATTTTGAGGTCCTAAACAACCATTTTAGGGATCTATGTAGTCAGAATATATAAAAATTTAGAGTGTGATGGAAACATGTGTATTCCTAGGATAGACCTTTCCAACATGTTATTGTGCGCCTAAAACAAAAATCGTATGAAAAAGTTACGACCGTGGGAAGTTGATGTACTAGCTTACCCTAATAGGGCCCACATGAATTTTGGCGCTTCATCTCCTAGGGTTAGGTTTTTGGATGTATAGGGTTTTGGAATTCATGTTTATTGTAAAATGTCTTGGAGAGCCTCATTTTAACCATATTCTTGCGAATGAGTACAACCTTCACATCTCTTCTCAGAGATAAGTTGCTACCATTCTAGCAAGCTTGTTTTTCTGCTGCATTTTACAGTTTCAACACATTTTCTTATTGAATAGAAACTAATTTTAATGTATCTCTGTTATTGTATATTTATTATTCTTCTGTATTTGTGTTAAGAATAATAATAATTTGTATTCATTTTCATTCTTCTCATAAAATCAGAATCAGTGGTATCAGAGTGGTCTGCTCCTTGTCGTTCTTAATGCATGTACCCGACGAGGTCAGGGTACAAAAAATTGGGTCTCGATATTGTTTCTATTGAGGAAAAAATATCTTGCACTCCCAAGCAACCTCTCATGGTGGGAGAAAATAAATATGACAAGATAGGAAATCCTTTCAAAATGTTGCTCGAGGAAGCCCTCACGCAATAGAGGAAAAAAATGATGGACACAAGATCCTTCGACGACTATCAAAAGACGACGCATATTTCTTGAACAGAGGCACCTCCCCTTCAAGGTACAAATCAAATTTTATATTCCCATATGTTATCACTCCAACAAACTCCTTAGGGTTGTAGGCTAAGAATTCTTGGTAACTTAATAATATGGTAAATTTTGTATTCTTGGAACAATAGGATAACTTAATAGCTAATTAAAAGGACCACTTCATACATTCGAATAAGACAATGCTTTTAGAACTCAATGATTAGACAACAAAGTTTGAATAGGATATGAAGAATACTAGTCTAGGTAACCAAATACACAATGTGCAGGGTCATACAAGATAGTAAGAAAACCTTTAGTTCAAGTTCATGAGCTTAATAAGAAGATAACAATTCTTAGAAGCTGAGCTAAACTGAAATAAAGTACAGAATGATGAAAGTATGAGGAAATATGTCATTGAAAACAAAAGAGGACTATGATTCTATTATGAATAAAGAGTCTAGTACAATAGCCAAAAAATGTCTCCTAGATTGCCCTTATCTTAGTCTTCTTTCTCAGTAGCTTTATAGCTTTACAATATGGTTATCATATCCTTAAACTATGGATCTGTTTATCTAAAAATAGTAAACAAAAAGATAGGGATAGACCCTCAGAATAAGGATGATCCCTATGTGCTAGTCCTTTTAATGTGTTGAACAATTGATGAAGTGGAGATCAGCCTTCCAAGGCTCCTTAGCTTGATATCATGAAGATAGAATTCAAATTGGGTGATGTGCTTATTCATCCCTGATATTTTTCCTTAAAAATTGACAAAAACTTAGTCACAAAACTCCTTTTTGACTTCCCTTTCCAAACTAGTTGTTGAATTAGATTTGATAATTCAACACCTATCCATTTGAAATGGTTTCAAACCATTCTAACCCAAAAAATCCTGATCTGGGAAAAAAATTGTCTATTCTGGCCGTGAAAGGCTTTCACCAGCTAATTTACCCGAAAAATCCGCTCCTTAACTGGTGAAAAGCGGAGCTTTCACCAGCTAACTAGAAAAATTCAAGACGGGTTAGCTGGTGAAAGCGCAAAGTTTTTTAAAAATAAAATTTCTCAGTCATGGAGAGTCTGTTTTTCATGCTTGAATAGTCGATCGACATCTACAAATCCTAAGATTTCCAATGGTGCTTTCAAATCTGCATTTGGCACCCAGGATGATATTCAAATATTCCCTACAATATTAGGCATCATTCTTTCAAAAATGCCAATGCATTTTTTTATCGCTAACACCATATTTGAAGGTCTGATAGACGCATATGGTGTAGAAAAATGGTTAAATCTTATAGAATGATATTTTTCTGTCCATAACTTTTCGAACAGAGAGAAGGTTAGGTTTGTGCTCCTCAACACTATCCCCCTGTCAAAGATTGGTGGGAGAATTTATATGAGCAAAAGGAAATAAGGGAACCCTCATTATTTACAGTTGTGGTCACCTAGGAGTCCTTAGGGGATGCTATCAAGGAGAAATACTACCCTGTCGGAAGTTATGACAATGTGTATACAAAATGGACCACACTGCGATAGGAAAGAGACCAAGCAGTGCCAGAGTTAACAAATATCTTCCATACCTTGCGCACCAAGATGGGTATCAAATATTCTGAGTGACATATGGTGATCAAGTATTGTGGTATCCTGCATAGATACATCCATGCCAAAATGGATTTTTTGGACATCTCATCCTTGGGCACGACCTATTGATATGTCGTCAAAATCAAGAAAAATCTTAAACAAAAGACATGACAATTTGGGCTTGGGAACCCCTCACATAAGAAGCAAGTAAAGGGCAACCACAAATTGCAAAACAAAGAATAGAGTGGAGATGGACAACCTCAGGACATCCATTCTAGGCCGCAAGCAAAGGACACTGGAAAGACAAAGAAAGATAACGAGAAGTGGTGTGACGTCCATAAGAGCTTCTAGAATAAAACTTTTGATTTCTGCTCAAAGAAATCGATGGTGGCTGAGGTGAAATCCTTTGAATCAGATGTGGGTTTTGACTCTGAGTCAAAACCATAAAGGGGGAGATAGATCATTGACGTAGAACCCAGTGACACTATTTCTACCACCAAGGTCCAGCCCAATGAACCAGATGAGCTAGAAGAAGGCGAGCGCCTCTTTCATTCACAGATGTGGGTAAACGGTACCCCGCTACACTTTATCATTTATAGCGGTAGCCAAAATAACCTCATATCAGAATATTTCATGAAGAGGATAACCCTGCCAAAAAGACCCGTTGACGGGCGAAATTGACCGTCCGTCAACTGAGAGAGTGGAACCGGTCTAGGGTTGTCTAATAACCCAAGCTGTTTGGGATGAACCACCCTGACGGGTTTAGCGGCTCCGTTATCCGATCTAAGGTCCTAAGAAAACAAAATAAAACTAATCTAAACTAACTAATCTAACTAAAAACAAATAAAACAAACTAACAAACTAATCTAACTAAAAACTAACTACAAAACAAACTAAACTAATCTAACTATTCTATAAATACAATCTACTAACTATTACTATACTAACTACTAATTAACTATCTAACTACTAACTGAAACATAACTTATTCACAAAATGTACAATATCTACAATTTACAGATTTGAATAAAACCTGAAAAACTCATTTTCATTCTGCCCTAAGACAGTAAAAGATATTTTTTGTTGATTTTATGATTTTATGAACAAGAAATAAAATAGGAAACTAACTAAACTAAAACACTAATCTAAGCTACAAATATGACTAACTAAAATACTAACAATATACTAACAAAAATAATCGCAA
>ML794917.1:539492-554182 GCA_009831015.1 Picea engelmannii | reverse complement strand
TTTCCAAATAAAAACGGTAAAATATGAAGCATAATGCCATTAAAAGAAAAATTACCAGGCTGTTCCAGACAGGCGGTAATGAAACAATGCCAGCGACAAGGATCGCGGACAGGACAACCAGAGACAATTTCCTGCAAAAATCCATCAAATGGTAACTGCTAATCACCCATGGTAAAAAAGTCCATCCTCTGGGCTTGCTGCTGTGGTGGCAACTGTCGTCTTCTGCTTTGCAGCCCATTAGGACTGGGGTACCAGATGGTGGAATCGACAATCTCCGCATTTCCACCATACCCCTCCCCTACTTGATCTTGGAAGAGCCTTTTCACTACCCAGTCTGGTTATTAATTTCGGCGTACTTGTCAGTGGGGCATTGGTTTTTTCTTCATCTTTTCTTCAGCTTTGAGTTGGCTGTCAGAGATTTTTTTGGGGATAAATGGTTTGGCATGACCGAAATAATTGGCATGCTCCGATGGGTTGTAGATGGTAAATTTACCATGTCATAATGACGAAGGGAATGAATGTTCGATAAACAAAGGTACATGTCAGCTTTGGTGTTACGGTTCAAAATCGAAATCAATGCCTTGCACAGAGTTTTTTACGGTTCAAAATCGAAATCAGGTCTTGCACAGAGTCTTTTACGGTTCAAAATCAAAAGGACTTTTATGCAATTTGAATATTAGGCGCTGATAAGCATGGAATTACACGCGAGCTTTGGCTTTTCAAATTGGCGGTTAAAACCAAAATCAACTCGTCAAAATCCCCGATCCATGTTCACATGCACTTTGAACTTGAATTTAACTGTTACTTAAAATCAATGTATCATGGAATTTGAGGACATGGTACTCAATACGCATGGAGTTTTGCAAAATCAACTGTAGTTGGTTTTCCATGAGAACATGGTATGTGATAAATATTAAGTGTAAGTTTTAGGTTTATATAGATTTGCAATTTAAAATTAATGTTTATTAATTTTTTTAATTAAGTGTAAGTTTTAAGTTTATATAGATTTGCAATTTAAAATTAATGTTTATTAATTTTTTTATAAATTAAAAATATAGATTATAGATGATTTAAGGGGTTAAGGGGTTAATTCATGGTTTTAAAAAAAAAAAGATAAGTTAGTTTTTATTTTTTCTAAAAAAGTTTGGCCCAAATTTTATAGAAAAAAAATCAGTTTATCGGCCCAAAATTTTATAGAAGTTATATAAAATTCTTATAAATTTGAATATTTTTACAAAATTATGGTCAAACATTTTACATTTTGTATATTAAAAATGAGTAAGATTAGCCAAAGTTTCTACATTTTAATATAAATTAACATCCTTAAAATTATTAGTGATATAAATTTTAATGAATTTTAAAACTGAAGTTTAAAGTTTATTATTAACTTTTATCAAATTTAATGTTTGTTAGGTTTTTATGCAATTTTAACACATGGATCCTCATAAATATTAAATACGAGTTTTACATAAAATTTTAATTGGCAATTCAAAATTAATATTTTTTTAAAGAAATGGTGAACATGGTTGTCACCAGCATGAGCATTAAGTGTGAAAGGTAGAGTTTAATATCTCATAAATATCAAATATGAGTTTTATATAAATTTTTAATTGGCAATTCAAAATTAATATTTTTTTAGAGAAATGGTGAACATGGTTGTGGCTAACATGAGCATCAAGTGTGAAAGGTAGAGTTTAGTATTGTTTTGGACTTGATAAGATAAAATTAAATTTTATTGAGTTTCAATGTAAATTTGGAATATGAGTGATAGGTAGAATTTAGTATTGTTTTGGATTTGACAAGATAAAATCAAATTTTATTGAGTTTCAATGTAAATTTAGAATATGGGTGATAGTTGAGCATTAAAAGTGTGTTTTAAATTTTAGTATGTATTTAATTTTGACCATTCAAAATCAATGTCTATTTAAATTTTATTGACTTTGTAAACATAGGTGCCCAATAAATATTTAATGTGAGTTTTTTTAGGTTTGCATAAATTTTGGATTTGACAACTTAAAATGAATGTTTATTGAGTATATGGTAATTGATAACATGGATGTTCATTAAGCATTAAGTGTGAGTTTAGTATTTTTACATGAATTTGGATTTGACAATTCAAAATCAATGTTTATTGAATTTCTAGGCAAATTGAAAACTGGGTGGCCGATCAAATATAAGTGAGTTTTGGAATTTTATATGAGCTTTGAATATGACAATTCAAAAACAATATCTATTAGGTTTCCATGCAATTTAAAAGCATGGTGTCTTGTAAGCATTAAGTGAGAGTTTCTAGTTTTACATGAGCTTTGGGTTTGACAATTCATAATTAGTGTTTATTGCGTCCCCATGCAAATTGAGAAAATGAGTGTTCTATGGGCATTGAATTGGAGTTGAATTTATATGAGTTTTGAACTTAAGAATTCAAAATCCATGCATATCGAGGGTCATTTTGCAATTTTGAGAACATGGGTCTCGTAAGCATTAAGAATGGGTTTTGGAATTTTGTATGAGCTTTATATTTGACACTTCAAGATTAATCTGTGTTGGGTGTCTACGCAATTTGAGCACATGGATGTCTCATAAGCAATAATTAAGGGTTTTTGAAGTTTGGATATTAGAATTCAAAATCAATGTCTATGGGATCTTTATGTGATTTGAGAACATGGGTACTCAATAAGCATAAGTGTTGGTTTTAGAGCTCTATTTCAACTTTAGATTGACAAGCCACAATCAATATTTATTGGGTTGTATCCAACTTGAGAACATAGGTGCTCTATAAGCATTAAGTGTAAATCTTTAAATCAAATTTAATGGATTTTATAAAATTTAATTTTAATCTTTAAGATATCAATAGAATCAAAATCAATGTCTCCTAAATTTTATGTAATTTGAGTTTGATTCTTCTTAACAAAATTAGATTGTGAGAGTTAGAAGGGTGTTTGTTATGTTGAGGATGATGTTTTATAATTGATTCATAATATTCTATATTAAAAAAGGTCTTGTGAGTCTCAATGAAACACATAGAACCAAGTAAAAGTTTTAGACAATTTTAACAAATTAGATACTCCTTGTTGAAGGAAAGAAAAGGAAAGTAATGGAAGATATGTTACGGATGTATGTGATGCAGAAGCCATCCAAATAGTGGATTGTTTGTATAATTTAGTAGGGTTTGCATACAACAATAGACATTGTGCCTCTTTGAAGATGAGCCCATTTGAAGCTTTGTATGGCAAAAAATGCAACACCCTACTAAGTTGGGATAACTCAACTAACAAAGTTACTCTTGGGCCAAAATTGCTCAAGGAAATGGAAGAGCAGATTACTAAAATCATGTATAATTTGAAAATAGCACATAATAGATAGAAAATTGTATGTAGATAAGAACAAGGTGCACAAAGAATTTAAACTTGGGGAGCATGTGTTTTAAAAGTGAAACCCAAGAAAAGCTCTCCAAAGCTTGGAAGTTGTGCTAATCTTGCTACAAGATATTGTGGACCTTTTGAAATCTTGGATAGAGTAGGACCAGTTGCATATAGGATTGCATTGCATACTAACATAAAAGCTCACAATGTGTTTCTTGTATCTATGGAGTTTTTGAGATACCTGCACAGAAGATCTAGCTAACAATGAAGTATACATAGCCTGCAATGGTGGATGAAGAGAGAAGACAAATTGGAGAAAAGAATGAAAGAAATTATATTATGTGAATAAGAGAATGTTACAATACAAGTGATATACTATGTATTACACAACTAACTCATCATAGTAGCCAATCTAATGTGAATTAGGAGTGTCCTAGAGAGATGTGACACACACTGGCAGTCATTGGAGTCAACTACCACCTAATCCTAGTTAACTGGCCATACAGTCGTCAGTTAAATAGCTAAACCGGAGTGAAATGAGCAGGAGATCACTCACACATATGGAATGTGTTTTACTGGTGATGATCCCAATGCAAGTTTGCATTCGTGGTGATGATCCTGGGGTTAGCATGTAACACTTCACTCAACTTATCTAACTGAAAGGTAACTGAGGATTGACTGGAAGATATGTGGCACCCTTGTCCAGGGGAGAAATATCCTCAATGAGAGGAGAATATCTCATACTAAGGGACCCTCAACATAGCCAAATAAACCTAGGAAAAGAAAATGAAAGGAAAATCATAGGTGTGTGTAATATCTCAAACACCCCCCATGAACGCTACTAGGGAGTATAGATAATGAATGGGTCCCAGCAACAAAGACCATGTTAGGTACCCATGAACAATGCAACTAATGAACGCTGAAATAAAGTGAGGAAAGAGGGGAAATATCGTGGGAAACCCCCCCCCACCCCCACCCCCCGCCTCAAAATACAATGTATCAAAAGAAGAGAAAGACAATTGCTAGGCAATTGTGTCCTTCACCCCAAGACGATCATGCAAACTGTGGAATTTTTGCTCAGTGAAAGTCTTGGTGAAGATGTTAGCAATCTGCTCGACAAAATGGCGCTACTGCAAATCGATGACCCTGTCATGAACCATCTCCCTGATAAAATGCATATGGATCTCGATATGTTTTGTTCGTTGTCTTTGTACTGGATCTCTACAAAATTTTAGTGTACTTTGATTGTCACACCAGATCACAGTTGGACAGTGGAACTGAATGTCGAGCTCAATGAGGAAGTTTCGTAGCTAGAGTGCCTAGATGATGATGTTGAATGCTCCCATGTACTCGACCTGTACTGAAGATAAAGCAAGAACTAACTGCTTTTTTCTCAAACAACAGATTGGGTCGGATCCCAAACTCAACATGTACCCATAGGTGGACTTGCAATTAGTGTCATCACTAGCCCAGTCAAAATCGGTGAAGCCTGTGAGATCCAACTGCATTTTATTAAGGAGTTGGTTCATGACAGGGTCATCAATTTGCAATACTACCCTTCCACCAAGTAGACTGTCAATATCTTCACCAAGACTTTTACTAAGCAAAAATTCCATAGTTTGCGCAATCGTCTTGGAGTGAAGGACAGGGTTGCCAAACAACTATCTTTCTATTCTTTTGATACATTGTATTTTGAGGGGGGGGTTCCCATAAGGTTTTCCCTCTTTCCTCACTTTAATTTAGTGTTCATTAGTTGCATTGTTCATGGATACCTAACATGGCCGCTATTGTCAAGACTCATTCATTATGTATACTCCCTAGTAGTGTTCAAGGGGGTGTTGGAGATATTACACACACCTAGGATTTTCCTTTCATTTTCTTTTCCTAAGTTTATTTCACTTGCATTGGGATCATCACTAGTAAAGCGCATTCCACATGTGTGAGTGATCTCTTCTTCATTTTCCTCTAGTTTAGCTAGTTAACTAACGATTGCATGTTCAATTAACTAGGACTAGGTGGCAGTTGATTCTAGTGATTGCCAGTGTGTGTCACATCTCTCTAGAACACTCCTAATGCACATTAGCTTGTCTATTATGGCGAATTAGTTGTGGAATACAATGAATACAATTCTATTGATTCTTTTCTCTAATCTCTTCTCTCCTTCTCTCAATTTGCAAGCTTTGTACGAATTGTTGTTAGCTAGATTCTATGTGTAGGTTTCACCACAATTCTACAGTATATTTGTTAAAGAGGTATGTACATGATCCTAATAATGTCATTGATTGAGCTTTGATCCAAGTGGAACTAAAAGGAGAGTTCCATATACAACTAGTTTGCATCCTCGATAAGAAGGTCACTTTAGTTTGGAACAGAGCCATAAGGCAAGTAAAGGTCCAATGGGCCCATTAAAAGCCTAACGAGGTGACATGAGAGCTAGAGGATGCTATGTAGGAGGCATACCCATTTTTGTTCTAGTTTTGATATTGCACCCGAACCAATGTTAATCTAAGGGGGAGGGAATGTAATACCCCAATTTTGACCCCTGGATTATGATTGTATATGTAATGATGAACTGAATATAAACCTAGATATATGTGCTCTATGTGGAAGTATGACAATAAACATTGATTATTCACTAGGTGGGTAACCATTCCCCTAGTGTATTGTGTCTTTGTAAACTTGTACATTGAAAATATAATATAAAGACCACTAAACGTTGCAAGCAAAAAAGGTAATGAAAGGGGGATATGAGTCCACGAGAGGGAAAGGAAGGGGACTTAGTGGGGTAACAATGTCATTGATTGAGCTTTGATCCAAGTGGAACCAAAAGGAGAGCTCCAAATACAACCAGTTTGCATCCTCAATAGGAAGGTCACTTTACTCTAGAACAAAGCCACAAAGCAAGTAAATGTCCAATGAGTCCATTACAGGCCTGATGAGGCGACATGGGAGTTGGAGGATGTTATGCAGAAGGCATACCCATTTTTGTTCTAGTTTTAATATTACACCCAAGCCAATGCTAATCTAAGGGGGAGGATGTAATACCCCAATTTTGACCCTTGGATTATGATTGTATATTTAATGGTGAAATGGTTGTAAACCTAGTTATATGTTGTTTATGTGGAAGTATGAAAATAAACATTGACTATTCACTAGGTGGGTAACCATTCCGCTGGTGTATTTTGGCTTTGTAAACATGTACATTGAAAATATAATATAAAGACCACTAAACATTGTAAGTAAAGAAGGTAATGAAAGGGGGTTATGATTCCACAAGAGGGGAAGGAAGGGGACTTAGGGGGCTAAGAGGAAATATCAATGTTTTATTATTGTCAACCCTTAATCCTAGGTTCTATAACCTATATTTGTACTTATTAAATTGTGCATCAACCTTTAGACTAGTTGTCCCAAAATAGTGAAACTTGGGCTTCTTGTGAATGCATGTGATTCTTCTTAGCATGTAATTTACTGCCCGAGATTTTGGACATGCAAGTGATTCTTGGTTCATTGTTCACTTGGTTTTTATCTTATTCTTTTATGATGCCATACCTTGTTTCCAAGCATTATTGCCATGAAAGTGTGTAAACCATAACCAATGGTTATAAGTGATAACTTAGGGGGGAAGGAAAAACTTGGCTACAACTGGAAATCCCCAGTTCCCAACATTAGATATTCCTTTGTCAATCTGCACTGGAGCATTGGAGGGAAGTGGGAGAGCCCAAGGGACTCCATGGAAAAGAAGGGCATCACATTCCTTGTGTTGTGTAGTTTAAGGAGGAAGAGATGTTGGTTGAATGGGATTGTTTTGATTGGAAGCACGACAATGATAACTCCTTATCCATGATGTCTAAAAATTGGTTGTCAGAAAAATTAGAGCTATATCCAGTAAATTCACCCTTATTATTTCATTGCCCAATATGGGGGTGGCACCTATTTGAGCTAGTGTTTATGGCTACGAGGAAAAGCGTTGATGAGGATTAATACTTGTGGTGTTGTTGTGTTGAAATAATTATGTATTTGATTTGAGGAAATGCAATTATAGAATGGCATTGTCTTGAGGATGTGATCTTCACTATATGGAGGATGTTTAGATGTAAGCTTGCTACAACCATCATTTTTATGTCGCAGAGAACTTATTTCAGCATGTATTGTGTACACCAAGTTTCAACTATACCAACTGCATAAAATTGAGATTGTGGATACCAAGAAGGTATTAGAAGGGAAAGTCATGTAATTATCTTCACAAGAAATGACTTTAAATGTATGTTGTTATGACATACCCCGTACCTCAATTAATACTCAGAATATGAATTATATACTGGATACATGGGTAACAAATGAATTTAGCATAGCAAATGTAATTTACACTGCTAATTTATATATTGTTGATTGTAGCTAAAATTCAGCCTTACAAATGTTAAATTGAAGTAAGCAAATCTCGATGATAGTGTTGGATGACCAAAGAAGGCATCCAAAAACAATATGAGGTAAATATTTAAACCCCTTATTTAATGATAAACTAATTCCTTATATTTTTAATCATTTATTAATATACATAAAAACATTTAATTATTTTTCTATTATTTTATTTTCTTTTTATTACAAAATTTATGCAATAGTAAATCACTTTCCTTTCCCAATATATATAAGGATTTTGGCAAAACATTCATAGTCGAATGTGATGCATCTGAACAAGGAATTGGAATTGTAGTATCGATGCAAGAAGGGAGGCCATTGGGAAGGAATGGAAAACCCTAACAATGGCGGTGCTCCCTAACTATGGTGAAGACCTGCAAACTCTGGATGTTGGTGCGGGAGTAACACCTCCCTCTCCATCCAGATTTGTCAACCCCATCCCAGTCGTAGTTAATGATTTGAGGGTAAATGTGGGTGTAGGGCTCCCCTCCGGTGAGGCTCCTCCTGAGCATGATACCATCCTTTTGGGGACTGTAAACTCACATTCGGATTCACATTCCCTCTCTTCGGGGAGATATACCTATCTCCTCTGCCCTCGAGCCTCACGATAGGTCTTCTCTAGAGGTTTAGGCGAGGATTTAATAAAAAAAGGGCCTCTGCGAAAAGTAGGTCGAAAATCAATTATTAACATGCACAAGAGCATGCCTTCAAAAAGGTCTGTCGGGGTAGACAAAAACTCATTACTAGGGTCCTTAGAGTAGGGATGACCCCTCCAAAGGTTTCCCCATGATTATTTTGACAATTCATGTTTGTGGCTTCGGAGCAATAGCCAAAAGATTATCCCTCTGCAAACTCTATGAAGAATCCAAACTCGATATCCTACTCCTACAATAAACTATGGGCTATTATGACTCTTTTCTCTTTGATCTTGAACTCTTTTTGTTGGGCTGGTGTTTTATCGGTTATGAATATTCATGACTCTCTGGTGGATTAATTATGAGACTTTCTCCTTGGGTAAAACTCAATAACTCTTTCTTCATCGCCTTTGGCCTTTTTTCAGAAATCTATTGATTTGAACCGAATTGTTGGCTGCTTATTCTCAATGCATATGGTCCTTACTCCAGAAAAGAGGCCTTTGGGAACAATGTATTTGCAAACAGGCTGGTTTTTGAAGACACTTTAATCATTGGGGGGACCTCAACTTCACGGTGTACAAGGATGTGGTATGGGGAGTGCAGGGGAGGGAAGACAAACTTTTCACCTTTTTCCTAGACAAAATGGAAACCCACAAATTGATCGATGTGGAACCAATTGTGATGAGGCCGACCTAGTACAATAATAGAGGTGGGGACAAAGGCATAAATGACTTGACAATTTTCTAGCAAAAGAATCATTGCTTCAGGCGCTTGTCAACTACAGATCATGGGTGGGACCAATCCATTGTTCAGATCACTGGCCCATCTACTTGGAGCTTGGACGCGTCGAGGAGAAGTTGGGATCACCTTAAATACAACTCAAGATGGACTAACATAGAGGAGTATAAAAAGTTGGTCCATGATACATGGACTCCCTTCCAAGAGGATAGTGATTTATTTGCTAGTGAGCATTTTGTCCAGAGCCTTCATTCGCTAAAAAAGAAGACTTCGGCTTGGGCTAGGAAATGCAGACAATCAAACAAAATAGAATTAAATCTATTTGAAAAGGAATTGGAAGAGGCATAGGAGTTAGCAGTTGATTCCTCCTCAGTGTCACCGATTGACAGGGATCGATGCAAGTTGTTGGAAGCCAAACAACATACAATTCTTCTAAAGAATGAATAGGTCTGGAACCTTAAGAGTAGTGCACTCTGGTTGAAGGCAGGTGACCAAAACACAAAATACTTCCATACAACTGCAAACCACAGGAAAAACTTTAACACTATTTGGGAACTAGAAGACTCTCATGGCATTAAGAAAAAGGGCTTTGATGAATTAGCGGACCTGGGGGTGGCACACTTTAAAATGTTTTTGGCAGAAAACAAAAATGAAAAGGTTGGGGATACACTGGAGCTTCTAGCATTGTTTCTGAGAATGATTGACCAAGCAAACAATCAAGATTTATACAGAGAAATGTCCATGGAGGAACTTAGTGGTGTGTTGGAGTCATTAAAAAAGGACAAAATCCAGGCCCCGATGGATGGACAATTGATTTCGCCAAGGATTTCTTTTACTGTGTGGTGGGAGACCTACTCAAAGTTATGGAAGAAATCATAACTGAAGGGAAGTTAAAGCTTAGCATCAAATCCACTTTCATAGCCCTGATTCCAAAGTTAGATCATCCCTCCTCCTTCGATGATTTCAAACCCACTGCGTCATGTAATTGACTATACAAAATGCACTCGAAGATTATTGTTATGAGGCTCATGCCACTTCTCTCCAACTACATCACTCAAGAACAATTTGGCTTCGTGAAAGAAAGACCCATACATGAAGCCATTGGTGCAACGCAGGAGGGAATACACACAATAAAAACTCATAGAAAAGAAGTGGTGGTCTTCAAAATAGACTTATCAAAATCCTTCGACAAAGTCTCCTGGTTATTTTGCACCTTCTCCTCCTCCACATTGGTTTTGAGCTACAAATAATCAAGTGGATTATGACATGTGTAACAAAAGTGTCCTTTGTTATTTTAATCAATGATGTTGGTTCCTCCTTCTTCAAATCAGGTTGGGGGCTCTATCAAAGCTGCCCATTATATCCCTATCTATTCCTCTTGGTAATGGAAGGCCTTGTTCGAGCTCTAGCGAAAGGAAGAAGGACTCGGTCCTTCCAGGATATAAATTTCGGGACTTTAACTAGTCTCTCCCATCTTTTATTTATAGATGATATTCTAATCTTTTGTCGATGTGCAACTGTAGACTGTCTCGCATTAAAAACTATTATAATAAAGTTTTGTGCAACTTCGGACATGGTTGTAAATGAAAGGAAATCCGCCATATACATCCATTTTGACAACGAAGAGAACCGTGATCTATTCTCATCCATATTTTCATTCGAACTCAAGAGGATCGAGGAAGTATTCAAATATATTGGCTTCATCATCAAGACAAATAGCTATGGGATTGCTAATTGGTGATGGTTAGTTGCATAAGTGGAAAGAAAAACAAATCATTGGTGTAACTGATGGATTTCCAGGGGAGGCAAGCTAGTACTAATTAAATCAGTGTTGGAGGTGATTCTTGTCTTCGAGCACCTTATGACTCTGATTCCCAAAGGCATCCTTACCCGAATTCAAAAAATTTGCTTCAATTATCTTTGGAAGGGTGACAAGGAGTACAAAGGCTCTCATCTGGCAAGTTGGAAAAGCTTATCATAGCCCAAAGCCATGTGCGGATGGGGAATTAAGGACAAGACGATCTTTGGACAAGTGTTGGCCACAAAGTGCCTCTAGATATTTCCAACACAAGAGAGTCTATGGAGCCACATTCTAAATGATAAATACATTGCACCTATATAGATTGTGGACTGGATTTGCAAAAGGAACAAAAACTCTCCTACGACATCATCCCAATGGAGGGCTTTAACACAAACATTTCCACTCATTGGAAAACTTCTTGCTTGGAAGGTCAACAATGGATCTTGTTAGTTTTTCATAGCATTTAGGCTAAATATGAAGTTCATTTCATTTTAACAATTAACCATAACCATAAATGCTACAACAACCAAGATCACATGAAGAAGCACCATGCACAAGAACACAAGATATATCCTGGGAAACCCTTATCAAACAAGGGAGAAAAAACCATCCAAATCCTTTGCTATATTCTTCAAGAGAAATACCTTTCACCACCAAGAATATCCTAGCACACAAGAGGGTGCACAAAACCTAGAAACCCTAGCGCCCAACAAAGATGAGCAACTTTGACCAAGAATTGTACTTGTTGAAATTTCCAAAACTTGCAAGTGAGTGTGTGTCTACAAATGAAAGATTTCATCTTACTTGTATTAGACTTATCCTATCAACTGAAGTGTTTATTGGCACAATAGGGTCGACCTCACTTAGACATATTAATTGTTTATTATTATAATAATTAATATTAATATTACTATTACTATTACTATTAATTATCTTTTATAGTTTATCTTTAGACACAATAAGATAGGGCCAACCTGTACCCTTTAGACAATAACTAGGGTTACAGGTAGGTCTGCCTCTTGAACAATATATAGCAAAGGATCTGATACACCCACTAGTTCTCATCCACTAGGGGCTACATGCATAGGGATGTCATAGACATGAGTCACTGCATTACACAGATGAACTAGGTCCTCACACATGCACTTATGCTCAACCATAGTCACATATGCTCTATAGATATGCGTTCCCACTGCTACCGACAGGAGGATCATCTGGAGTCTTCACATCAACTCTGCTGCTATTCAGAGGAGGCCATCACGTCATCTTCGTTCTTATTCTCATGATGATGTGCCCAACGCTTTTCAGGATTTCTCTAACTCAACATATCGCTCTTACATCGGATAATCATCTGGATTTCTTCTCTCTCACATCACGGAGGAGGCCATATACATTCCTAGCCTCTGTCCCAGGCCGGAACCACGAACCCTTTATTAGGGGCTTTATCTCAGGTTTGTAAGCTGAGAGTAAGACTTCACATAACTGCTATATTCCACATCTCACAGGTTTGTAGGCTGGAGGATGTCTCCTATAGCTGCAATCATTAACACTCCCTCTCAGTTAGGGAGGCATTCTCCATCAAGCCAAGTCTCATACCGATGTACTCTGAGTTTTGTTTTTGGCCAATGGTCATCCATACTCCCTATTAATTCGGAAGGGGTTCTTCACCAAGTAAAATGTTTGCAGTCTGCTCAGGTGTAGGAAGGTACTGCAAGTATACAATCTTTCTTCTATATCATATCTCTGATATGAAAGTATTTCATTTTGTCGTGTTTTTTATTCATCAAGAAACTCGAAGCTTTACACGCGGCTCTCTGTCATCATCATAGGATCCATCTCATGGTCAGGTAGATCTGTCGGTAGTGAAGCTACATTGCTTCGCACACTTACTGTTATATATACTCTATCTCTGGTGCTCTCAAGGCCACATAGTTTTGTTTTCCTGTTGTGTCAGGAAACCCTGGAAGACTTCAAGGTAGAACATCAACCAGATGTTCTCTTCCAGTCCACTGTACTTTTTGCTCAATCTGAATCGACATATTCTGCAAACTCAAGTCCACACTGGAGGCATATCTTGGATCATATCCAACTGTGTCTTAATACATGTTTTGTTGTTTCCTAGTGAGTCTGTCTCGGTTGACTCATCACATTCACTGCATGGCATGAATCAAGTCTGGTGTTCACTGGATACATCAGTGATCCAATCAACTGTGGATTAGTCTCGTCTGAATCATCATCAATCTTCTTCTTTAAGTCCATCACGGTGGATTTGCAATCTTTTATACTTCTTTAATATTCCCACTGTATATTTTCCTCGAATCAGGGAAATTTCATCGGTCCTCTGTCATACTTCTTGTCCCAAGAAGTAGTGTATCATACTCAGATATTTTATGAAAATCAGAAGTCACTGCTTGCTTGTTTTCAACAACAAGGCTTTTTGAATAAGTCATCAAGATCAGGTTCTCGTCACCAACACTGTATAGGTTTGGATCAGTAACATTCTTGCTGAAATCCAAACTCATCAAGAACCTATCTATCTGATATAGATACCAACTCATTGTACGGATGGAAGTGAATCGGTTCACTGGGTCAAGTGTCTCATCATGGACAACTCGCTTTGTTTATGAGAAACCTTTGTCTATGGATCTTGTTTTGTATTTATTGATACTTCCATCAGCTGCATGCTTGATCTTATATATCCACTTGGAAGTTACCACAAACTTCCCTTCCTGGTCCCTGAATAATATCTTATGCATCATTCTTTAAGATGTATTGGTATTCTTCTGTTATGGCATCTTGCCATGCGGGTTCTCTTGTTGCTTCTCTAAGACAAAGAGTCTCAGCATCAATGAAGTGGCTCATGACTGAAGGATAGTTCAAAAAATCTCTTTTTGCTTTCTCGGAATGTGCCTTGAGAGGCTTGTATGCTTTTCTGCCTCTTACATAGTGAGTTTAGGTAGGCATTTTATGCCTTGCTACAATATCACTGAGCATATCAACTGGAGCAACTAGATCAACTGGAATAATGTCTTTCTCCCTCTTAACCGCTGAAGGGGGAGAAGGTATAGTCTTACTATCAATCTCCATCTAAGATTCTTTGGATCTTTGAAAGACTATCTCTTCTTCAAGGACAACGTTTCTACTTGTCTCAATATGTCTCTGAGCAGGGATGTCGATCTGGAATGTCTTTGAAGATTCATTGTATCCTTTCTTTCTAAAGGATATAGCTTGGACTTCTTCTCTTTGGGTACATGAAGATACACTGGGCACCCAAATAACCTGAAGTGTTCAACCTCAGGCTTCACTCTGGTGAAGGCTTTTATTCTGGTGAAGATTCTTGTTCTGAACATATACTGTGTCATGCATGCTTCTGCTCATGAAATCATAGAAAGATTATGATCTTGCATTATTGCATTGATTGTCTCAAGGATGGTTCTATTCTTCCTCTTTCTCAGATAGTTTTGACTCCCTCTGAGTCAATGTGACTCCCTTTGAAGGATAAGCATCTTCCTTTGTTCTTGACCTGTCTGGAAACAAGAAAACAAGAGGAACCAAAACAAGAATATCTCCTAAAGGAGAATAATGAGTACATCTCTAGAATCAAGACAATTTTTAAGGATTGTTATCACAGCTACAACACCTATTTGTAATGTAGCAAACTTTAGAAATATAAGTTAGAGGAATGACAATTACAACAATCAAACCTGGAGTCTTCACTTCCAGTGTGTTGCTTTTCTT
>ML794917.1:509594-530831 GCA_009831015.1 Picea engelmannii | reverse complement strand
TATGGGGAGTGTAGGGGAGAGAAGACAAGCTTTTCACATTTTTCCTAGACAAAATGGAAACCCACAAATTGATCGATGTGGAACCAATTGTGATGAGGCCGACCTAGTACAATAATAGAGGCGGGGACAAAGGCATTCATAAATGACTTGACAGGTTTCTAGCAAAAGAGTCATTGCTTCATGCACTTGTCAACTACAAATCGTGGGTGGGCCCAATCCATTGTTTGGATCACTGGCCCATCTACTTGGAGCTTGGTCATAACGATGAAAAGTTGGGATCACCTTTCAAATACAACTCAAGCTAGGCTAACATAGAGGAGTATAAAAAGTTGGTCCATGATACATGGACTCCCTTCCAAGAGGATAGTGGTCTATTTGCTAGTGAGCACTTTTTCTAGAGCCTTCATTCGCTAAAAAAAAAGACTTCGACTTGGGATAGGAAATGCAGACAATCAAATGAAATAGAATTAAATCTGTTTGAAAAGGAATTGGAAGAGGCATATGAGTTAACAGTTGGTTCCTCATAGTGTCACCGGTTGACAGGGATCGATGGAAGTTGTTGGAAGCTAAACAACACACTATTCTCCTAAAGAATGAATAGGTCTGGCACCTTATGAGTCGTGCACTCTGGCTAGAGGCGGGTGACCAAATCACAAAATACTTCCATACAACTGCAAACCACGGGAAAAAATTTAACACTATTTTGGAACTAGAAGACTCTCATGGTATTAAGAAAAAGGGCTTTGATGAATTAGCGGACCTGGGGGTGGCACACTTTAAAATGTTTTTTGCAGAAAACAAAAATGAAAAGGTTGGGGATACACTGGAGCTTATAGCATTGTTCCTGAGAATGATCGACCAAGCAAACAATCAAGATTTATACAGAAAAATGTCCATGGAGGAACTTAGTGGTGTGTTGGAGTCATTCAAAAAGGACAAAAGTCCAGGTCCCGATGGATGGACAACTGATTTTGTCAAGGATTTTTTTTAGTGTGTGGTGGGAGACCTACTCAAAGTTTTGGAAGAAATCATAACCGAAGGGAAGTTAATGCTTAGCATCAAATCCACTTTCATAGCCCTAATTCCAAAGTTAGATCATCCCTCCTCCTTCGATGATTTCAAACCCATTGTGTCATGTAATTGCCTATACAAAATACACTCAAAGATTATTTCTATGAGGCTCATGCCACTTCTCTCCAACTACATCACTCAAGAACAATTTGGTTCCTAAAAGAAAGACTCGTACATGAAGCCATTGGTGCAGCGCAAGAGGGAATACACAAAATAAAAACTCATAGAAAAGAAGTGACGGTCTTCAAAAAAGACTTATCAAAATCCTTCAACAAAATCTCCTGTTTATTTTGCACCTTCTCCTCCTCCACATTGGTTTCGAGGTACAAATAGTCAAGTGGATTATGATCTGTGTAGCAAAAGCGTCCTTTGTTATTTTAATCAACGATGTTGGTTCCTCCTTCTTCAAATCAGGTTGGGGGCTCTATCAAGGCTGCCCATTATCTCCCTATCTATTCCTCTTGGTAATGGAAGGCCTTAGTTGAGCTCTAGTGAAAGGCAAAAGGACTCGGTCCTTATAGGGTATAAATTTTTGGACTTTAACTAGTCTCCCCCATCTTTTATTTGTAGATGATATTCTAATCTTTTGTCGATGTGCAACTGTAGACTGTCTCACATAAAAAACTATTATAATAAACTTTAGTGCATCTTCGGGCATGGTTGTAAATGAAAGGAAATCCACCATATGCATCCCTTTTGACAACGAAGAGAACCGTGATCTATTCTCATCCATATTTTCATTTGAACTCAAGAGGATCAAGGAAGTACTCAAATATATTGGCTTCATCATCAAGCTAAATAACTATGGGATTGCTAATTGGTGATGGTTAGTTGCAAAAGTGGAAAGCAAAATAAATCATTGGTGTAACTGATGGATCACCAGGGGAGGTAGGCTAGTACTAATTAAATCAATGTTGGAGGTGATTCTTATCTTCAAGCACCTTATGACTCTGATTCCCAGAGGCATCCTTACCCGAATTCGAAAAATCTGCTTCAATTATCTTTGGAAGGGTGACAAGGAGTACAAAGGCTCTCATCTGTCAAGCTAGAAAAGCTTATGTAACACCTTTGTTTCCCCCAACTTGTAATTAATCATTAATTAGGATTATCATGTTGTGGCATGGGAACAGTGTAAATGTATTATTGTTTAGTTTCCAATAACTGATTGTGGGGGTGAAGCCTTGAAAGTACTAGCCATGATATCACTAGAGGAAAGAATGTTAAAACGATAATAGAACAATTAATAAGAAAAGGATCGGTGATTGAACCCTCAACCACCCCCATGAATGGAAGCATGGTCTAGCCGCAAAAAGTCAGCCCGAAGTACGACAGGGTCCGACAAACCTAGACTGACCCGGGTTTGCTTCTGACAAGAGGGATGTGCGTGCAAAGCACGCAAGAGGATATGAAGAGAAGAGTGGAGAATGCGAGGAACACTCTAGTGGAGAATGAGCCGAAGGCCACGAGCTTGATGTTGAGGAAGCATCTAATAAAACTCATCGAGTTCGTGACAGAGAAAGAAATATTTGAGAGTATGTAGAGATTGGGACATGAGCAGAAGGTCGTGAGCTTGATGTTGAGGAAGCACCTGATAAACCTCACGGAAGATGTGAAAGAGAAAGGATTGTTGAGAATTGGCATAAATTCCCTGGTGATATCATGGCTTGGCATGGGGGTGGCCAGAGCGCTAAGAATGAATGCCTCTGAGCCTTTGGTTGGGTGGAATGGAAAACACCCACAGTCAGTTAGTTGGCTACAGCCTGTAATAGATAAGTATTCTCATATCCTGTGTATTTAAGCGGTAACTGTGAATTAAAGATGGATAGCCTATGAATGTTGTAGGAATGCGTATATTTGCTCAATGGTTATGTTGTATCCCTTTAATTCTACCTAATTATGTATTTAAGAAAATAAGGAATTCTCTGGCTTGTACACATAAATGCTTGAGCCCCGCGGTGGCTATAGTTAAAATAAATGAACTGTGAATTTGTTGACCTTGGGCATAGCCTCACGTGTGCATGCCGACACTCCCAGTCGTTCTGAAGGAAGGAGTATGTTAAGCTCAAGAGAGGTAGTGCATGTATGCACAAAGTCTCTACGAGGCGGGCAGAGACCGAGAACCCCGTTAAGTTCTAGAGTTGATAAATAAGCGGAAGGGGTGCACAAAAGATTTCTCTAAGTGTTAAGTTCAGGAGAAATAACGCAAAATAGCTAAGTACTTAAGGAGCTGGCAAAGCTCAGGAAGGATAGCGAGATTGAAGTGACGAAAGAAGAGATCCTTTTGTTTGGAAGACGAATGGATGAGATTAGTTCAGGAGAAGCTGAAGTTCTTCAAGATCATTGGATCTGGAGAAGGAATGCGGGCGTTAACCCTTAGAGCCCTTCGGACTTCGCGGGTCCGGGGAATTGAGCATATTCGCCGCATAGGAGGTGAATCCCCCGAAGTCCTGAACTTAATCTGGGCCGTAGATATGAGGATGCCCAAGAACTATCCCGACCATCAGATCTACGATATAGTCATCCCAACGTTGACCACTTCAGGAGGACAAATATTTGGTAACACCAAAACTCTCGAAGTCCCCGAAGTTAATGTGGACCGTGGATCTAAGGATCCTTCGGGATCCCTCACGACCGTTCGATCATGGGGACACATGTATTACGTTGAGATCATGTGGGGGCCCATGTGTCGAGTGACGACGTTGCCGGGTGTCCCTCTCGGAGTGGCACACAGTGGGACCCAAGGGACCCTTGACCGTAAGTTACGATCAATAGATCTCTGGGGTCACGTAGATACCCTCGGATCGTCAGACTGAGGTTGTGGTCAACCCCACATTGACTCACTCCAGGAGAAAAGAGGAGTTTGCATTGCAAAACTCCCGAAGAGCCAAAGCAAATCTAAACCATCCAAGCCAAGGGGATAGGTGTCATCAGATCCTACACTCCGAAGAGAAGTCACTCCAAGAGAGTCGAAGTGTGAAGACACGAGGAATTGCAAAGGTTGGAGTCCTGAAGTCATCCTAGTTGTCCGTTGGAAGGGACGCATGGCAGAAGATTTGCCATTTTGGAGGAAAGTTACTCCGGGAGAAAAGGGAGTGTGTTGAACAAGAACTCCCGAAGGCCAAAGTGTCGAATTTCATCTAAATTTTCCATTGGAATAGGATGTGTGGCATGAGATTCGTCACTTCGGAGGATTGGTACTTACGAAGAAAGAACACGGAGGAGCGTTGATCGCAAGTCGCCCGAAGCGGGGTAAAGAACGGATATCGACGATTGATCGAGGAAAACACGTGGCACTCGATCTGTAACTCCGGGTACAAAGAACTTCGAAGGAAAGAGGTGATTGGAGTGTTCGAAACTCCCGAACGCCGAAGTCCTGAAGTAGATCATAGTCATCGATCACGAGGGACGTGTGGCGCTCGATTTGTAACTCCGGGTACGGAGTATTCCGAGGGAAAAAGAATTTGGAGTGTTCGAAACTCCTGAACACTGAAGTCCTGGAGTAGATCATAGTCATCGATCACGAGGGACGCATGGCGCTCGATCTGTAACTCCGAGTACGAATTACTTCGCGGAGAAAAGACTTTGGAGCGTTCGAAACTCCCGAATGCCGAAGTCCTGAAGTGAATCAGGGCCGTCAAAATCTCTGAAGAAACGCGACGTTGGATTGTGAACTTCGACGATTTTCCACTCCGGAGGATTCACGCGGTGTTGGCTTGGCGTTTGGTGATAGCCCACGGTCACATGCGAGTATAGATGGATGGAAGAACCCGAAGAACTTGGGAGAGGATATCTGCCAGCTCTAAGCTCGGTTCAAAGCATGGAGACTGTGGCTAGAAAGCTCTGGAAAGCTCTGGAAGAGCAAAATGGAATAGAGACCGCGAATGAGGGTTTTGATTCTCCTAAGAAGAGAGAAATTTTGATGCCCCCACCATGGGTGTGTTACAAATTGGTATCAGAGCACAATAACAACACTTGGCCTGCTTTGGCTCATGCACGAGTCGTATGAAAATATTTTTGGAGGACTTTAAGGGGTAACACCCTATCTTACCGCATTCCTAAGAGGCTTAGAAAACCTCTACTGAAGAGAGGAATGAGATCCTTTATTGTTCATAGATGTTTTAAGACTTGGCACTATATGTTGCTAATGTTCCTAAATAAAGAAGTTGACTTCATTGTGCAATTGTACATGTTGTTGTATAGTCATAAGATTTGGTTACCAAGGCTAAGATGAGCATGTCGAGAATATTACTGCCAAAAATAAATCATCTACATAAGTTCCTTGAGTAGAAGGAGGCATATTTAAAATATAGTTGGGATTTTACCCAACAATATTGAATCATGCTAGTCAGTGACAAAGGGAGCCTAGCATTTATTGGGAAATGATAGTTGATTCTACAGGAATGGGATTATGTTGAAGAACACTAATATTTAAACTAAAATAGCAATGTGAACAGATGGAGAGGATCCATAGCAGTAATGATTACTGCTTTAATGAAGGATTAAACCTAGAATAGGTGTATATCCCCTCACGATCAGAGGAATGAGTCTGGTGACGATTCCCTGAAAAGGGAGAGCATGCGCAGCTCTCGGGTTTCAAAGTGGACTGAGAAACAAATTTTGTTTCTGGATACAGGAATTCTTGGACAGGGCTTTTCTAATCAAGGTGATAAACGAAGCTGTAGAAATATAGAGTGATTGAGTGAGAATTCACAACAACCTCCCTTGCCTGGTGGATAGGAAACTAATATTCCAGAGTTCTTGTGGGCAGAGGAGAGTGGCCTCTGTCTCTGACTATGTCGAACAAAAGGAAGAATTCTAGGTGTAATGGTCAAGACGAATCTTGACCTAAAGATACTATGGATTTCTGAACCAGCATACTTAGTAAGTAACATAATTTGAGATTGCATTTGGGCTCTAAAGGGAATAGTCCAAATGGTATTAGACATTAAATTGTTAAAATTAAGATAAAATGGTTGACTAAATGTTGATATTGTATGTGGTAAAGGAAATGTTGGGGCACTTCTAGAAGCCCAATGGGTCAGATTGACATCCAGTGGTGGATGGTAACTGTTATCTCACAGTTTGTAGCTAGGTCAAAAAGGCTAAAGGATAGAGGCCAAACTGGCGAAACATGAACCTACCCCACCCAATGTCACCTCAATGGGGAGGTTCTTTCTATTTAGGGAGGTTAACCCAGGGGAGACATCCCCATTAATCTGGGGTTTTGAAGAGGTTGAAGTATAAAGGACAAGGCAAAAGTTCCTCCTCATAGATTACCACCAAGGTTAAAAAGTCTGGCTAATCAGCCAATGAATGAAGTGTATGCCCAGATGAGAACACCTTCCCGGAACAGGACAATAGAAAATAATATATGCAGGCTATAATTCAATGGGTTAGTACTTCATGTGACTATTTGACAATTATACATATAAGCAATGAAACAACAGATATTAATGAGATCAACGTTTTGTCAACATAGCAATGTAGAAGTATCAATTCATCAATAACTATTCAGATGATGCAGCTAACTATGTATCTAACCAATCCTTTACTCAATAAATGCTTTTAATCATCATCTAATTGCTCATCATCAAAATTTGCTACGTCAAGATGGAATAACCAACTGTGACGTCAGCCTAGTTAGGGTTTCAAAATTTAAAGTTCTGAGAGTTGGTTTGAGCACTATCACTTCAACGTTGTGTGTCTAAGATCAGTGCCTAAGGGTAGATGGAGTCAAATAAGGAGAGGACGCAAGGTTGAAGGGATGAAGGCTAAGGACAAGAGGGAATGGTTCTAGAGTGCTGCAATGGCAGGGCTCTAGAATCAAAACCCTAGGGGAAAGAGGCTCACTCCAGTGTTGCTTAAGAAAGGCCTCGTGCACTTTCCTCCTTCCTTAGGTCAAACTTGGCAAAACGACTAGCAATTGAGAAGAGCTAAAACAAGAGGATCAGGTGAGGGAGAGTGTTGCAATGGCAAGGCTCTATCACTAAAACCCTAGAAGATGGACGACCCTAGGTGTAGATAAACCTAGGCCTGGGACGTCACCCTCCTTTTAACCTTTAAAATCAAAGCTAGGTTAAGGGAAGAAGTGAGAAGAGTGTAGCAAAGGCTAGGCTCTTTCTTCCTTCTTCGATGGCTGAAAATTTCTCTCTAAGGGGACATGAGACAAGGACCTACTTGTGTGCTTGTCACCTAGGGTTTTAAAATCAGCAAATTTATAAGTAAATGCAAGAATATAAACCTACAACCATTTAATTAAGAAGTTTTGCAAGAAAAACACTTACATGTCATGATGAAAAGCATATGCAAACCCTAGTTGTAAACCTTCCTTCAAGAGAAATGCCAAACATGCCAAGAAAATCCTTCCATCAACAAGTGTGCCTCACTTTAAAAAACCAAATACCCAAGTAGGGCGCAAAAATCAGACCTCACAAGAGAGTGAGTTCTGTGTTATGTCCAAATGAGGGAAAAACATCCTCAATATATAGTGTATCATGACCTATAATTAAAATTAGGTCATTAAAAATAGCCGACAAGGCTACAAACCAAAATCATATTGTTTTTACATTAAATRCTARGTAAAAGWCAWAAATGAGMAAAAAGTGAGACRTCAAGCCCCTTTGAGGGAGACGTTAGGCCCTTTTGGGGCTAGTCCAGCATCCARAAGTCARACGTTAGCCCTTYCTGGGCTCCTCCAAGCTGCCACACGTGCCARCCRTCCTRTCAAACTGCCACACGCTCAAGGTGACGTCAAGRCCTCCTGGGTGAYGTCCTGGYCATCAAAAGGAAAACGTTCCATCTRAAGTGGGTYAACCCCCCTRGGYTGGGCTCAACCAAAGTGTCCTGGGTGGAACGTCCTTCTTCTCATGTGCAAAGGCTCGACCAATCACTGTCCTGTCTCTGCCCCTGATGGGGTCCCAACAACCATCTGATGGGCTCTTCAGCCCCATGGAGGTCCGAACTAATCATCTCCCCATGTGTACCGGTCCAACTGGTACCTGTCCGTCGAGCATGGTCCTGCACATCAAAAACTTCGCCCTCCATGGGCTCATCAGTCACAGGGATCATAGCAATGTCAATCACATTTCATCATTAATTTTATCAAATACATGCATAAAACCCCTGATATATCATTCAATAGCTCAAAGATATTACAATGACCTACAATACAAAGCCGAAGAAAAAGACAAAATACTCTATTGGGCCAGCATCCATAAGAAAGGAAAAGTCCCCAGAGGGTATCATCTAAGTCATGTAAAACGAGGTGATGTGGTCAAGGGATGTCCAAACATACGGGTAGAGTGAAAGGCAGGGGTGTACGATATTACCTGTGGGTGCCTTTGTAGAAGGCAAGTTGTACCTGTCATGGATGCAATTCTTTCCAATCCCTTTATTGCCTTTATTCTTTCTTTTCTTTATTGCTTTTTCTTATTTATTTTATTTCAAGGTCTAACTAGAGGACACTGCCTTGGCATGGTGACCAGAGCTGACAGTGTTACCCACAAATACTTTCACAGAGATGATAAGGCTGGCTTGTGATGAGACCCCCTTTCCCTTGGTCATGCAACCAAAGGTCACTACCCTGGCGTGGTAACCAGATAATGGCAATGTCATACTGCTAGGTACCCATGAACATAATAGGCTAGCTTGTGATGAGACCCCCTATCCTCTTGGCTAGGTCTTGTTTTGTATATTTTCTTCGGGTCCCTCTTATTTCTTGCTGAGAGGCCTTTTATTGCCTTCTCGGGGATACTTGGGCGAGGCATCTCTAGGTTTCATTTTTATGGGTTTTAACTTTTACCAGCTGCTTTTACCTTCTGGGCCTTTAGCCCATTTTTCCCACGAGATAAGGTGTAACCCCACAAATATATCATCCTAATGTTCGGACTAGGGGAATGGGGCAGATGAGTGGGAGATAAGATGTAAAAGTGATGATATGATGGGAGCGGACGATGTCCCTTAAAAAATCCCCCCGATGGAAAACCAAAACCTATGGGTACAAGCTTGCTAGGGTACCCTGTCAATCCCCCCAACCATGGTCAAGTGGGTTAATGTAAGATCCAAGCAGTCATCAGAAATAAAATTAAATTTGATGCATATATCTAAAGGTTATAATGATCAAATATGACACATACCATGATACATGGACCAATTACCTCATGGAGCAAGAGTCTTCTCCGATACAAGTCCAAGACGAAGGTGATGGATGTTGTTGCTGCTGACAAGACAAGTATGATGAAAGAGAAGAAAGATGGGCCCTCCAGGGCCATGCTCAGGTCAATCCTGCTCTCGGTACTCCATGTCTAGGACCTGTGGGCCTTGAGACATGATCTCCTAGTTATCTCTAGAAATCAGGGATAACAGTAACCATATAGATATAGTTGGAAGCTAGTTTGGTTGATTTTGTTACCTTGGGCATGGTTATAATTGCCCAGATTGTATTTATAAGTTGGGTAATGTTCGGGGGAGGTTGAGGCAAGAGTGTTTTCTTGCTAGTTGTTATTGTATAAAAAAGGAACATAGTTATGACTATGTCTGATTCAACTTCCATGTGGATGTCGTGTGAATGATTGCAAGCTCTCAACTGAGAGGGAAACTCAGTGTTGAGTGTTCCTATGAGGCTTGTCATAAGGATGGCAACAATATACTTGGAGGAGGATGTGGAAGTCTAGGGTGCCCATGTGCATGCATGACATGGAAAGGGTTCAAGCAATGAGCTTGCATGATGAATGTTTGGTTAGGTTTGTGTGTGTTTATGCTTAAGTGGATGGATTTAATGCATTGTGAAGCTTCCTGACATGAAGCCTGATAGTAATACCAATTAGGTATGAATGATATTAAATGTGAAAGTGATTCACATGTATGATGTAAGGATACATGTATACTAAAGGCACAATATGGATGCCTTGATGAGTGATATGTAAGGCAAGAATTACACTTGCCAAGATTAAGTGAATACCATAGACGCATGGTTAACTCCATTTTTAAAGAGTCATGAAAGTTCTAATTTGAATGATAGCTTAAGGGGAATGTGCTCCATTCCCTCAGGAAAGACGAGTATAAATAAATGAAAACATAAATGAGCAAGGATGGTTTGTTGTTAGGATAAGAGGCAAATGATTATGCCTTGAGAATCACATGAGAATGATTTTGAACAATCATGAGTTGACTAATTTTAGAATAGAGATGTATGTAGGCTGTGAAATATACCCATGGAAGATACACACAAACTTTTTATTATGCATATGGTTAAGTACATCATGGATGTAAGTTAACAAAAACAGAATATGTATGGATACATAATTTGGGTGCATGAAAAATATGCATGTTTATATCCCTATGGAATATTTGGTAAACAACTAAAGCTAACTCAAGGTTGAGGCCATCACATATAATGATGGACATGCAATAAGGAAGTTGCATGCTGATGGAGTTCCCTGTGGGAGAACTGTGTCAAAACTCTGTCAGGAGGACAAAATCACAACCTTAATAACTGCTGAGAACTAAGTAGTGAGCTACAAGCTTATATATATATATATATATATATATATATATATATAAGAATCTTGGATTACATTTTGAAAGCATCATGTAATGAATAGAATACTAATGAATGAATAAATGAGTACGTTTGATTGAATAGACTTGGTTGAAGCCATGTTAAGAAAATGCAGTTGTATGCCTCAGATACCCAAGTGGAGTATGATTTAGGAAGAAAACCATGATCGAATCAGGATACTCAAGAACCTGACAGAGGAGATGAATGTGAGCTTCTCATCGGAGGGAATACCAATCGCAGTCGTCAAATCGACTTCACTATCCACTGGAGTTAACAGATCAAACACTAGTCATTCGATTAGATCGACGGCGAGGGATCATTATGGAGCGCGAAGGTGAAATTAATGTACGTGCTAGTTCACGGTCCACAATCAAACAATGTCGTTGATCTCGTGGTGGTGGTAGATCAACGACCAAGATTAGACAGAGTCGAGCGAACACTTTCTAGATTGCGGAGATTGGGACCCGCAATCACTATGAACCGTCGATTTGTGAACAAAGATTGATGGTTGGGAATCATTGCGGAGCGCCCATGTGTCTAGTGATGACGTTGCCAGGTGTCCCTTTCGGAGTGGCACACACTGGTACCCAAGGGACCCTGGAATGGAAGTTACGAGTCGTTGATCTCTGAGGTCACGTAGGTACCCTCGGACCGTCAGACTGAGGCTGTGGTCTAAATAAAGCTAATTACGATCCTCGTAAATATCTCTTTTCACCTATCCTAGCTACCATTCCCAAAAAAGTAAATGTGGATTGCATTTTCATCTTTTCTTGTTTATATAAAAAATATTAGAGTAGAATAAGGGTTTTAGTTACAATGTAAATAAAGTTGCTAACAATAATTTCTAAGCATGATCAACAGAGCATAGGCTGCAAACCGATTTAAAGTTGTTATACATAAGTCATAGAAGGTTCAATCATGATAATTCTCCAAAGGATCGATGGGGGCAAGGAATAAGTCAAATTTATCAAATAAAGTGCACAAGTGTGTTGACACCCAAAAGCGCAACATGGAATCCCTGCATGCAAATGGGTTGCAATGCCTTATTACTTATATATATTTAATAATATAGTAAATAGGTCGGACTCCGTCATGTGAATAATGATGAAAGATGCTTTTATCTAATTGCGCTCATGACTACCATGCAAAGATGATTCTACAGTTTGAAATTCGAAATCGCTTCCATGTGAAATAAATGAGTGATGGTGCATTGGCTATTTAATTTAATTTTAAAAGGAAAGGGGGGAAATGTTGTTTTAATGAGCATCTTGGTTTATTGTTGCTACACATATATTTTGATTTGTTGATTCAAACTCCAAGCATGGGCCATATATAGTTATGGCATATTGCACTTATGATATTCTTATTATTGTCATGGACAATTGTTCAGTTTTATAAGGTGACAATCCTTCCCTAGCAAAGAATCTGGGACATTACATGTTTTGTGCTAAGTGTTAAGTATGCATATAAAACTTATGGGTTAATGGAAGGTGGCAAATTCAATTTTTGGATTGAAATGTTATGTGGCACACATAGTGGACTATGTGTTGGAGGTATTGGGTGCACTCATACTTGGATATAGTTGATGGAGTTAATGTGAGAAACGACATGCAATTACTGCACGTCGCTCTAACCCTACCTCGAGGTTGCCACCCTCACTTGGTTCACATTTGTGTTGGTTGATTTGGCTGGTGTTGCCTCCATTTTGCTTAATCTTGGAAAGAATAGTCGTGCTTGTTGGTTTTCTAGCATTCTCCATACAGGTATGATGGCTCTTACCTCTCCGTTCATGAGATATAGCTCCACTCAGAATAAAATCGTGATGTTGGCTCTTAGTTTTGCTTACAGACTGTGTTTTCTTTTCGAAGTTTAAATGAATGTATGTGGGTATCGACTGTGCAAATTGCATTTAAGTGGAGGTTCTCCCTTGATTAATGGTCAAAATTCCTTTCTGTTGGGTTATGTGATTGGATTATGCCCATAATGAATACTGCTTCTGTGTTATGACTATTGTCAAATAATTATGGCAATTTTTTTTCGGGGTTTCACTCATCTCTGGTGATTAAAATTCAAGGGTTTCTTTTTCCCTGTGAAACAAAAGAACAGTTGTTTAAACGCCATTAATCAGACTTTGGAAGACTCATAGCTCCTTCAAATTAATTTTCAACTTTTTGGGAATATATTTGCCTTGCGACCACCATGAGAGGTCTATGGAAAGTCTGTTGTTATAAGAGATGGTTAAATGTTTTTTTACAAACCCTTTGTGAAGGTTTCACCTTTTTGTTCACTCAGACCTCGGTTCTTTTATTGATATATGGAAATTAAGAGATTCGAACTCTGGTCTTGATGTATGTTATAAGTGATTAACCAAGCAGTGGGAAGATTGGTTATTTGTGTTAATTCTTGTCTCATTTGTTATGTATTCATGGGGGTTTGTCGATTTTGAAGTTTTATGGTGTTAAAATAAATAGCACCAGGTTCACATGGGGTTTCGAACCCAGTCTGTTTAAGCAACAAGTATTGAAGGTTGTGATACCAACATTGTTTAGTGAAAGGTTGATGGCTTATGTTGTGTTCTCAACCTCCCATGTGCACTTGATGTAGTATGGTTTTAATTGTTTTGAGTGACTTTGTCAACAGTCTCTTATGAAAGCTCTGCGAATAAAAGAAAAAGAAAAGAAAATTAAAGTTTTACAGTTTGACAGTCCTAGAACTTTCCAGGGGTTTTGAACAATTGTGTCTTGGATTTGAATTATTAAACAGAGAAAATCTTTGTCTAATGATGGTGATGATAATTTTTAATAAATACTATTGCATATAATAGAACAATAATTGTCCGTTTCCCCTTTATTATCTCACTTTTCGCTCATTATATGCCCCTCGCCTTCCCAAATACATTTTAAAGATTCCATGTTCTATTATTATGAATTTAATTCTTTTTGAAAATAGAAAGGATTAAGAACAAAAGAGAAAAGGCTAGCTGATGACTAGTGTTTGAATGTTGGATATGGATACAGTTTCAATTACTTCTACATTTTCTTAAACAATATTCGTGGGTCGCTTCCCATCCATGCTACCGTTTTTCGTTCATTATAACCCCTCATTTTCCCAATAGGCCTACCACTCCCTGTTCAAATGGCAATTGATTGTTGAGTTTTAAGATGTTGATGGATGGATTGCATGTGCTTCTTTGGTGAATGATAGAGCCAACCTTTTGATTTTATTTAGGTAGAGTATCGATGCATGGATTGTTAAGAGATTTTTATAACATGTTTGGAATACTGCTTCAGGATGAGTTTCTTTAGCAGAGGTAGTAATGGCAGAGGTGCTAATAGAGGCAGAGGAAATTGGAAAAGAGGCCATAGAAGGCCACACTTTTCCATACATTTTGACGTTGATCCACATGAATCAAATCAACTTTTCAAGTTGGGTTCTTCAACCTAGTTGGCCATGGGATTCTCCAGCCTCGAATCGAAAGGCCTCCCAGCCACATCAAAAAAAAATTGGTATTCGTGTTCCCCCTCACATTTCTATGCAGTCAGAACCACCTGCCAATGATGGTTGGCAAGAGATTTTCCATCAAACTGTTGCTCATCACCATAGTTGGTCTACTGCGCCTTTTCCATTACCCCCTCCTCCACTGCCAAAAAATCCAATTTCCCAAGTTGATCATGTTGTCTCACCCATACAGTCTTTTCATGCAAGTAAGAGGCTAAAAACTGATGTTCACAAGCCAAGGCCAGATAAAGGAAAAGGATTGGCCACTCCCTCCAAGTCATCCAAAGAGTCCTCTAAATCTGTGTCCTCTCGTCTTCATCTCAAAGATGATTGTTATCACATTATTAGTGCAGTCCAGCCTCAAGGTTCCAATCAACATAAGGCTACAACAAAAAGATCAAAAGAGGGCAACAATGAAAGAAGGCCAAATGCCTCTCACAATAAATGCGGTTTTTAATGATGATTAATGTTATTTTCTATTGAGGACAATCTTTTTATTTTGACAATGTTTTGGACAACAAGCATATATTTAGGTAGTTTTTTGGGACTACATGGATATAATGCTAATTTTGGATATGGTTATGTTATATTTTGCTGATATTAAAATATTTGATCATAAATATGAGAATGAGAGTTACAAGGACGATGTTTGAATAAAATGTTTGGGGTTTTATTCTTCATGTTTGATGATTATTAAAAGAAATGAAAATGGGAGTCACAAGGGGTCCCACCTATTTAGTTATTATTTAATTAGACCCTTATTTATATATATTATTATTTACTTGTCTCAACTAATTAGTTAAGCTAATTAAGCTTAACCAAAAAGGGTAGTTGAACTACCATATCTTACCGATAAAGATAAAAGCTCAATCAAATGAAGAGACAAGGGGGAGAGAATAGAAGGGGAAATTCAACCATAAGGTTTGCTCTATACCAGTGAGATACTTTCATTTTTCATTTATTCGGAGTTTACGAGAAGGCCAAACCCTCTTGATGATAGCATGGTCTTATTGAAGGCAACATGATTCAAAACTGAATCATATATTTCAACATCTTGTTTTAAAGGTGTATGGTTTATGTTTGGTTGTTTGTGTGTTCTTGTTTGTTTATGAATTAAATTTCATGACTGATAAATAATATCTTGCAGAGTCAAGTGACGACATTTTGTGGCAAGTTGATCCAGAGCTTTAGCTTCGGTTTTCTTTTATTGTTAGAATCTTCTTGTATGGTGCCCCTCGGAGGCTTCTAAATCTGACTTTGGTCCCTACCCTCATAGGGGTTTGTAAAGAGAATTCAGTCTTGTATCTCAGAATGAAATCAATATAAAAACAAGATTTATGATTTCGGTCTCACATATGTATTTTGATGATCTGGTTCATTTTTTCTTTTATCTCCATGTACACACTCATGTAATTTTTGTTTAAGTTTATTTCTTTTTGCATGGTTACATATAATATATAAAAAACCAGCCTTGGTCCCTTGTACTTAATACATGTGGATTAAGTGATTGTTTTTTTTGTTTTAAGGCTATAAACCCTAGATGACATTCCCAGCTATCTTTCCTTAGCCCGATAAGATCCGAAAATGCTTGAGTAAGGTTATTCATACCTTTTCCTCAACAAAGTGGATAGAGCACGAGCAGAGGAAAGAATCTAGGAGCAATTTTGGGCACATTTATCCACGGCCATGAATCCAGACCTTGCAATTTCTGTGTTGTTGGTGATATGGTATCTTAGGTTGTGAGTTCCCTTTGAAAACGTAATACACTTTTAATGCACAGTTGGTTATTTGGCCATAGACTTAGGGCCTCTTGTAAATATGTTTTATTGCAAATTGTTTTGAACATTGAATGGATACAATGTAGAAGATTGGGGATTTCGAGAATAAAGATATAGAGCCATTAAAACTTTATTTTACAACTTCTAGAATGGTCACTATGAGTTTATATATTCTCATTTAAAAATTTAAATTTGTTGTAGCAGATCCCAATATCTAGCTTTCTAAAGGGGGGCCACTCTAGAGAGCAAGAGTTGTGGATAAGTAGGTTACTTCCATAAGTTACATGTTCTTTTTAATTCTTGTAGCTTAACCTCTTTTATATGTTCTCTTTTACATTTAATTGTTAATTCACAAACAAATGCAAAGTGTAGACTTATGCATGATGATAAATGATAATAACAATAGTTAAACATAGCGTGGTAGCATTATGCATTACCTCATGGAGCCAAGGACTACTTGAACTATCACAATAATTCATGCTAATTCAAGTGTGTTTATTTTTCGCAAGTGTGGCGTGTTTACTTTTTGCAAGTGTGGTGAGTTTGATTTTCTGCAATGTCATTTCATTTCCCAGATAACATGGCAATTTACTTTCTATAGACGCATGTAGACAACCAATTTTAAATAGAGAACCCGGAGACCGCACATGTAATGCACGACATCTCGCAAGTTTCTCTCGAACTCTGGATTGATAAATAAATGCACAATCTCTTTTGTTTCTCTTTATAGGGTAGTAAATTAGCTCATCATTTTGGCTTCAGTTCTAAGGAGATGTCAAAGGCACATAAAGTATTTGTTTGCATTGGTTTTTAGGAAACACACATGGTATGGGGATCAACAAAGAGGAACCGACGACAATCGTCTTTGTGGGGTCTCATACCTAGTGTGATGCATTTAAATTAGGTCATATGGTTGCATGAATAGAGTTAGAAATCCATTGGAAATATTTCATGGCGCAGTAAGAGCCACTCAAAGCACTGACCATTTTTTGCAAGAAATTCAGTAAAAGGAGAAGATTCATGGGTAAAATCTAAATTCTAATCTGATCCACTGCTCGACTTTATAATGAGACACTTCATGGGATCTTTTGAGTTTCCATGGTGGTTATGTCGGGTTCTCATTCTCTCACAATATGGAGTTACTACTTGGGAATTGAAAGAGATGCTTCATGGGCTCTCTGGAGTTTCCATGGTGGTTATTTCATGTTCTCATTCTCTCACAATCTAGAGTTACTATTTGGCCATTGAATGAGACACTTTGTGGGTTCTTTGGAGTTTCCATGGTGGTTATGTCAGGTTCTCATTCTATTTCTACCACAGTGTGTTATCATCGATGTCATCATTTCCATACTTTCCCTCATCTTGGCTTCACATTCAATATATTTCCCCATATATGCCATGGAAACAAATTCCTTTTTCAAAACCCAACCTTTGTATAAGGATGGAAAAACCACTCCATCCACTAACCATTGGTAGGTAAGCGGAGGAAAAATAAGGAACACTTTAGGAGATAAAAAGGATGTGGAACATTCACTAAAGGATAAGAAGAAAAATAAGGGAATATACTCTTTTTCATAGCTATGGTTTTCATTAATATGGATATTTTAGCCTTGAGTGACAATATGACTTTCGTGTGCAAATAATGTTTCTTCCGCTAATCAATTTCATTCACATTTTATCCAAATTGACCAATTTCAAGCATGCATTATTTAATTTTCATTTTAGGGACAAGTTAGTCGATTTCATCTCATATCTTATATTGAAAACCATTGCACTATTATGTTTTGAAGGACCAATAATAGTTAAGCCTCCCAATATGCACCTAAATGCTCAACTATTCATCTCCTAGATCAATCCTATGGTAAAGAAACATGGATACTTTATGTTATACACTTAATTCTCCATGTTACATTATCATCATAGGTTGCTTAAGGGTCTGTTGTGGCCGTAACAAACCACTTTTACTTTTTCTTTTACAAGCGAAAGGAAAGCCCCCCCTACTAAAATTTCAATCCCATTGCCTAATCCTCTACTGCTTGAGCCTAATGCTATTTCTTTGCCTACCTTGAGGGAGTTTGGGGGTTTGATATTGATTGATGATTGTCTTTGATAGTAGTTGATTGTCTCTTTTGATCTTATGATTTCAAATGTCTTCATGACTCTTATGTCACTGTATGGTTCGATGACCTAGCGCAGGTCTTGAATGAGTTTGATGCTGGTTATTAATCTTTTTTCTGAGTTACTTATTCAAAGTCTACATACTTGTGCTAACATGTGGTGCCTAAAATATTCATATTTATACTCTCATCTATTGGACAATTCTTAACTTGAATCATGAGGTCATTAATCCTTTTTATGTGCTAGATATTAGGTGTATGAAGTTGTCATAATAGTTATTTAATCAAGATCATGGATGATTGCCTTCGAAAAACGTCTCCTCCCCATTTTCTTCACTTTTAGTACTTGTTCATAAGTTTTCTTAAAAACAAGGAAATATTATGTTCCTCATGTATTGTTGAATGTCCTTTTAATCACACAATTGATTTCGTCTATTTCTGTGGTTGCAGGAACATGTTAGCATGATAGTCTTTCTTCATGATTGCTCCAGCCTTGAGATGCATGTGGGGGAATCCTTTGATCTTCTTCCCCTTTTATCCTTTCCTTTATTTATTGAGCTTTCCCTTTCTTTCCTTATATTATTTTCTCTAACTAAACCTCATAGTTGGATTATGCTATTCGATATCTTTCCAATGATTGTAACCATACTTAAATCCGATTTCCAGATCAAAAGTTATGGCTTCCCAAACTTTCCAAGTCTTCACCCACTTTTTCTCACCCCATTTCCACGTGGCACCCACGCGACCCCCTCTCACTTGTGCCACCGACGTGGTGCTGATGTGGCACCTACCACCTATCCTCATCATCATCGGGATTTATCTTGGTTCTTATATCCATCCTACACCACTTCCCCCAATGACAACACTCTATACCTTATCGTCGTCATAACTCCGTTGTTCCGCAACACTTGGACGCTCTGATCCCATACTTCAATGACGACACCACTTGTCCTCCTTCGTCATTGGTGATCCCACGTCGTCGACAATCCTTCCAACCTTACTCCATCTCTCCAAAGCTCCGATCCCCATCTTCCGACGAAGACCCCACTCTAATGAGCGACCAAGATCTCTCTTCTGATAGATCCAACAACTAACATTACCTTGGAGCTTCTCCCAACCGAACTTAGGAGGCATGGAACCTCGTCTTAGCTAAATTTCTCTAAATTTGTAATTATTTTATTTTATTTTTGTAAATATTTTATTTTAATTATGTATATATACTTTATGTTATTTGATTTTGATTTTGTTGTGTTATTTTGTAAATATGTATATTTTATGTATTTTATTTAAATGTATTTTTTATTATTTTTTGTTAACTATAATTGTTCGATAAACTAACTCAATTAACATGTACATATTTTCTGTCAAATAAATAAAGAATAATTAAAAATAAGAGAAAAAATAAAAACAAATGAAAAACAAAATCAAATTTCTAATTTTTTTTTTTTTAGTTTTTACAAAAATATAAGTTGTATATAGTTTACTTTTATTATTTTCCCCTCCCACCTAAACTCATAGGTCCTATTTTCTAAGCCTCCCTATAACATAGAGATTTCCTATTTTCAAGGGATTTCCTAGAAACCTAAACTCATAGGTCCTATTTTCTAAGCCTCCCTATAACATAGAGATTTCCTATTTTCAAGGGATTTCCTATAAAATAGGGATTCCCTATATTATAGTAATATAGGGATTTCTGGAAATGATTTAGCTTGTAATGTATACTATTTTAATATTGCATGAGAATATTAATTTAATTAAATGATAATGGAAAACATGGAAAGGATAAAGTTAACATAATTTTGGTGGGTACTGTATGTAAGTCTTGACATGCATTTAATTAATATTAATGTATATAAAATAAAATTTAAAAAATAAAAAAAATAAAATAAAATATACATGATAAAAAAATAAAAAAGAAAAAAGAAAATCGTGGGATCCCAATAAACTTTTTCCACACATATTTCTATGGGGATTGTATATTATGATCTTTTTATTATTTCACTTTATTTATTTATTTTAATTTTATTCTATTTTTATTAATTTATTTTGTTTAATATTTATTGTTTATAATAATAATAATAAATAAATAAATAAATAAAATATTAACCCCCCATTGCATTTGATTTAGTCTATCGAATGGACTCGTCGGAGTTCACCAAACACTCTTTACAATGGCCTAATGGTATATATACCTCCATAGGGGGGTAGGGTATGTATACCTCGGTAGACTTTACCAGTCAAATCGTTGGGCGGAGGGGGGTTCCTTGTCCCATAAACAAGGGGGTCTCACCGTGACCTTAAAAATGAATTATAGATTATTATTATAATATCACTCTGATGGTCTAACTCGACACACATTTCGAGGGTATATTATATTATTATTTTATTTTTTTGTTGATTTGTTTTGTTTTAATTTTCTTATTTTATTTATTTATTTATTTTAATTTTTTTTATTTAACATTTTCATTTTATTGATTTTATTTTTATTTTTATTTTTTATTTGTTTTTAATTAATTAATTAATTTTTATTTAATTTTATTTTTGTGTATTAATAGTATTTTGTAGAATAACTAGACAAAGAACATGAATTGGCCTAATTGTTAAAAACATATGTTTCTTCCTCAGAGGTCACGGGTTCAAACTCAACAGTAGTAGAATAATTGTTATTATTTTATTGATTTTAACTTAGGTAGTTTTTATTTTTCGTTAATGGGGGATAGTTAATTTAATTTTCTTTAATTTTTTTTACATGAGAATAGGGTAATTAGTTTTTGTTAACTTTGTTAATAATTGTAAATAAATGTAAAATGATGTAAATAATTTTGTTAGTTTTTATTTTAGTTTCATTTTTTTTTTTATTTGATTTTTTATTATTCTCCTCATATTTAAAAAGCAAAAAAACAAAAGGGGAAAATTAGAGAAGATTATGTTGCAAGTTGTGGGTCCCATGCTACCTGGGTGTCGAATCATACTATCCATAGGGGTTAAGCCATCTCATCCTTAAATGTTGATCTCTTATGTAGGTGGAATTTTTCTTTTGTAGGTTCAATATTAATGGTCTAGATTAACCCACGGGCTTGATTAATGGCCGTTGAGTGACGATTTTTAAACGACCAAAAACTTTGATATAGGTGTCAGAATGAGGCTTGTGATACATCGTTGGAAAGGTATCGGACAAAAGAACGCAATGCTATAGGTATCTAGGCATAATAGC
>ML794917.1:470761-509546 GCA_009831015.1 Picea engelmannii | reverse complement strand
AATAGACCACGGATTTGGGGGGGGGGGGAAATTGCTCATACCAACTTCAAACAATCGTATCTGGAGCTACGAGTGATGAAATTAGGCCCAGGAGGGCTCGATGTAAAGATGGAGGAGAGAAGAATAGGTTGGGATATCAAATTATAGTAGATCGAGAGCAGAAAAGGTCCAAAAATGAAAAACACAAATAGAACCTGAATTTGATTGAAGAATTAACTATGTAGACTTCAAGAAGTCATATCTCAAGCTACAAGTAATGGAATTGAGCCAGTGATTGCTAAATGGAAAGCTGAGACATAAGAGCAAAATCCAAAAGAATATTAATGGGTAGGTAGAAGCCAAAAACATCCATAAACTTTTGAGGAACAAAATATAACGCAAATGGAAAGAGTCAATGATTGTTTTTAAAACAAATATCATTTGTAAACTGTCTGAGGATGGAAATAATGATTCATGAGTCTGTTTAATTCCTCTTTGTAATGATCACATGTTCATTTTCAAAATGCGAGAAAAGAAATGGAAAGAAAAGGAAATGAACAATCATGATAATTAAAGAGTCTCTCTCTTGTCCTATAAAAGAGAACTCATAGCATAGAGAGAGGACTTTTGTTGTTTGTAACAAAAGATGGTACTTTTACGTCCGAGTAATAAAGAGCAGGAGGCATTTTGAAGTCATAATTGTTTGCAAATGCTTGTGGGACTATTCTACACTTGTACTTGTGGTTTAAGTTTTATGGGTATTGATCATTTGAACTATTTATGTGCTTGGTATTTAGAATCCTTATGCTATTGTGATTTCTTATGAGTGCAAGGATGATGTTGCAGTTCTCTTCTTCAACTATTTGAGACTATTTCTATAGTATTATTGTCATAACATGTTGTTGGCCACCATGAACTATTTCTGTTGTCAAAGTATCATTTTAAGTTGTGCTCATCTTCTAGTTTTTCTCCCGAGATAGGTTAGAATTAGTTAGGATTATATTAGTTTGCTTTTAGTTTTATTAGCATTAGGATTAATTAGAATTTTTTGGGGGCAGTCCGTTGAATTTCCCTTTTTTTCTTCTTTTAATTCTGAGGGGAAGCGAGGCCTATAAACTCACAGGAAACGCTACACCAAATGAGAGTAGGTCTAATTGGGACATGCCATTAGGCGTTTTCCCTTATCTACTTGACATGACATTCATACCCGTCAACATAAATGGTGCTAGAAGGAGAGCCAGATGACGAGCTAACATGTGGAGTGATTCTTGTTAATTTTTTTTTTTAATTTACTAATGTCTCTATCCCATATCCCTTTATGGAGGTGTTTTTATGGTATTGTACCTCCCAAACCTCCTAGAAATATTTTACATTTCTTGTCACAACTTAGATATGACAACGAAGGTGAGACAACTGCATCTGCACATGCTTTAAATTTCTGAAAATTGTGTGGTTCTCACAATATTACTGATAGAAATATCATTTGCAGGCTGTTCACTCTCACTTTTGCAGGCCGGTTTAAGAGCTGGTGTGATACTTTGCCTACCGCCTCTATTCACACTTGGGAACAATTTACGCGTGAATTTTCGCATGCTTTTGAGAATTACGATTATGATAGTTTGTGTGCAGAAGAATGAAGATGAATCTCTTGCAGATTTTATTATCAGATTTTCTCATCTTTGCTATAACTTTCCTTTGGATGATAGGCCCTCTAACAGTGATTTGACTTCCTGCCTAGTTTCTCTCATTAATGAAACACATGAGTCAATGGATAAAAAATCTAAATCATGTTTTAATCTTTCTTCACATGTTGCTTTGGATTTAAATGAAAATGTTGAAAATGCTAATGGTTTAGATGGACTTCATATGTTTTGATCTTTCTTTACTATGGGGGATATAGATCATATAGAGAATTATTTTCTAGAAGAAATATATGTATCCTCCCATCATTGCATTCCCCCTTTCTTTCTTTGTGACAAAAATGAGACCTCTTGTGTTGTAAATTCTAGTTTAGATTTTTTTATAGCTGCCCAAGAGGAGGATTTTCCTATTGATAATGGGACACTTCGGGTCACACCGATGGTTATTTTAGGCTCATCCTCTCTCTTCTTTTACATCACAAGAAATGGAGGAGGAATCTATGGAGAAAAACTTGAAACTTGATCATTTTCTTAATAAAGAAAATCTAGACACACTTAAAATGAACTCTTCCTCACACATGGATAATTTGAAATTAATTTATGGTGATTTGGATTGTCCTAGTGTTTCAAATTCTCCTAGTTCAAGTGACATGGAGTAATATTGTTTTCCTATTACTAATAGATCATTTATTAATACTTCTTGTTCTAAGAATTATTTTCATTTGCTCCCCTCTTCTAATTGTGAATACGCTTTGCAAGATATTTCAAATCCTCATGTTGTGTAGGAGCAAGACAACCACGTGGATATTTTCACTTCGGGAAAATAGATCAACTTACAAGACATACCTCTTTTATTACAACAATCCACTTTTTACTGGAAGAGGAAAACCATCTTGAGGAAGAATGTGTCGATTGTAAAACCACACCTAGTGTGGATCCCACCAATTCACAATCAATCGATGTTGTTTTTAAAGAGGAGGAACTATCACCTAGGGAATCACTTTCTAAAAAATTTTCTTGTTCTAGAGAGGCTTTCGATTCTCTTAATTCTTCCACTTATTATTATTTATATCTTGATCTCTTTAATGGTTTGAATTTGCATGAAACCACCCACCATCTGACTCAAATGGACTTAATAAGATTGACCCCTTTTGAAATACTTGATGGGGGTAATGTACATATAGAAGATAGACATGATAAGGCCTCTTCCCATGAACTTGTTACAACCAAGCCTTATCATTCTTTGTCATGGGATGAAGAGAATTTTGTAGCAAATGTGTATCAAACGATGCCTTCTCCTTCTTCTTTTCTGATAAATAATAAATCTTCTTATTCAAGTATGCCTTTATTGAATATTGTTGATACTAGTGGATTTCACCATTGTTTTGAAATTATCTCTCATACCATGGTTGGTCCTAACCCATGCATATCATATGATCTCACTAGTCTATCTCAAGTAGATGATTACTTGAAGTGTGAGTCCAAGGAGACTTGCCACAATAATGAGACACTTAGGTCTACACCGATGGTTATGTCAGACCCTCATTCATTTGGTTTGTCTTTGGGGATAAACAACTTTATTAATATGAATATTCTCTCACCCAACACACTTCACACAAATTCTATGCATGATTCTCATTTGGTATGCTGCTTTCCATTGAACTCTCTCCATGAATTCTATGATAGAAGTGCAAGATTTTATGATAGAAATGCAAGATTTTATGATAGAATTGAAGCATAGTTGGAGAGATATTACTTGGATCGATTACCCATGAATTTTCACTGTTATCCCCTATCCCGGGGATAATTAAGGAGATTATGTCTCAAGGCCCACAGGTCGTAGACATGGAGTACCGAGAGCCACATGACTTGAGCTTGGCCCCGGAGGGCCCATCTTTTCTTCAGTGCATCCTATCTACCAGCAACAACAACATCCATCCCATCGGCATGATCCTGAAGTATCAGTGGGTCTTGCTCCATGAGGTAATGAGTCAGGGTATCATGGTATGTGTCACTCTGATTTTCGAAGCATTTAAATATGTGCACTGAACTCTCTTTTGTTTCATAACGTTTGCTTGGAAATTATGTTCTTTAACTTGTTCATACCTGGGGGGGTGACAGATTTCCCTAGTAAGATGGTTCCCTTAGGGATGAGTTGCCACTAGGCAGGTCTATGAAAGGTCATCGCCCATTCCTTCCATACTTACCACTTTTCATCATTGTCCCTCTCATATTCCCCTACCTTGGTTCAGGCATTGGGTTTTCCAAGCTAGTAAGGGTTATACCTTGCCTTGTGGGAAGAAGGGGCTAAAGGCCCAGAGGGTAAAAGTAGTTGGCAAAAGTTAAAAGCCAAAATGAAACCTTGAGATGCTTCGCCCAAGGATTCCCGAGAAAGCAATAAATGACATCTTAGTAAGAAAATCAGACCTGTGGATATGAGGTCTCATCATAAGTCAGCCTATTAGGTCCATGGGCATGTAGCAGTATAACACTACCATCTATCTGGTAACCAAACCTTGGCAGTGGCTCTTGGTGGCATAACCAAGAGAAAGGGGATCTCATCATGAGCTTGCCCTGTGAAATGCTTGTGGGTAACGCTGTCACCACTAGTCACGACGCCAAGACAGTGTCCCCCAACTATTTACTTGAAAAGAAAAAGCAATAAGACAAAGAATAAAAGGCATTGAATGGGCTAGGAAACAATGACATCCATGACAAGGTGCAACTCGCCCTCTACAAAGGCACCCACAAGTAAGACCTGCATTTCCCTGTTATCACTTCACCCCTTGCCCAAACATTCCCCTACACCATTTCATACACCTACATGACCTAGATTGGTATTCACCTGGGAAACACCCCAAAATTAAGGAGGATTAGCCCAATAGGACATCCTGAGACCCTCTCCAAACCTAGCTTGTTAAATTGCATAACGTCTTTGAGCATTTGTCTGGGTAAAGGGGGGTTTGATGCACATGTTTGGGTAATTTGATTATTGGACATGATTGAAATTGCTATGATCCCTGTGACTTATGAGCCCATGGAGGGCGTACTTGTTGTTGCTGCAGGACCATGCCCAATGGACAAGTACATATGGGGAGATGATTAGCTCAGAGCTCCATGGGGCTAAAAGCCCACCAGATGGATGTTGTGACCCCAGCCAGGGGCAGAGAGACCCCAAAGGATGGCTCTAGGAAAGAAGAAGAGCGTTTCCCCCGAGACACACTGGAGGGCCTAGACCCAGGGCGTTCTTGCCCATCCACCATGACATTGGCCCTTGGAGGCCCCTAACGTCAACATATTGAGCCTTGACGTCATCCAGTTAAGGCTTTGGCATGAGGATGACTTGGTTGGCATGTGTGGCAGCTTCTGAGGCCTAACATTTCACTTTTGAGGCCTAAATTTCCATGATGGGGCCTAACGTCACTCTCAAAGGGGCATGGCGTCATCCCTAAAGTCAAATTAGGGTTTTAAATGTTAATTTTATGTAAAAACTGGATTTTTGATGTAAACTGGCCATTTCGGCCTTTTGTGACCTAAAAAACAATTAAAGGTCATTATCATTGTATAAATAAGAGATAAATCTCTTGTATTTTTTCATCTTTCACTCACACAAGTGTGAGGTCTGAAATTTGGCCCTCTTTAAGGGCATTTGGCTGAAATTAATGTTGATTTTTCATAAGCTAGGTTAAGCATGAAGTTCATTCCATTTTAGCATTTCACTTAACCATAAACAATAATGTTGCAGCAACCAAGATCATAAGAAGAAACACCATGCATAAGAACACAAGAAGTATCCTGGGAAACCCTTCTCAAAAAGGGAAGAAAACCCGACCAAATTCTTTTCTTTATTCTTCAAGAGAAAGACCTTCACCTCCAAGAATGACCTAGCACACAAGAGGGTGCTTCAACCCTAGAACTCTAGCACCCAAGAGAGGTGTGCACCTTTTGCCAAAGAAGTGTACTTGCTTAAATTTCCAAACTCACAAGTATGATATAATTCCACAATGGGGAATCATCCCTTACTTATATTAGACTTTGTCAAATCAACAAAGGCGTCTATTGGCTCAACATGGCTGACCTCTCTAAGTCACTTTATAATTTATTATTATTATTATTCTAATTAATATTAAAAATATTAATTATCTTTTAATTTATTATTAATCACATTAAGGTGGGGCTGAACTGTACCCTTTACTTAACAATTAGGGTTACAGGCAGGTTTGACTCTTGAACAACATACAACAAAGGATCTGATACACCCACTAGTGCTCATCCACCAGGGGAACATCCATAGGGATGTCATAGCTCTGGCTCACTGCATTACACAAAAGAATCAGATCTACACACGTTCACCTGTGCTCATTCACATATACGTCCACTCTACAGATGTTCTTTCCCAATGCCTCACACAGGAGAATCATCTGGAGTTTTCTCGTCAACTCTGATGCTTAGAGGAGGCTAACACATCATCTTCATTTATGTTCACATGATGATGCACCCAACACTTTGGGATTTCACACGTTCACCTTATGCTCAGCCATAGGCATGTCCAACTCATTAGATCGCCTTTCCCACTGGATAATCATCTGGACTTATTCTCACTCTCTGAATGGAAGAGGTCATCTCTACGTTCCTAGCTCTGTCTCAAGCAGGAACCACGTACCCTTGTTAGGGGCTTTCTCTAAGGTTTGTAAGCTGAGAGAAAGGCTTCACATAGCTGCAATGATCCACACATCATAGGTTTGTAAGCTGGATAATGTCTCACATAGCTGCATTCATCAACACTCCCTCTCAGCTAGGGAGGCATTCTTTATTATGCCAAGTCTCACACGGATGTATTTTGAATTTTGTCTTGGCCGGAGTTATCGACACTCCCTCTTAACTAGGGAGCCATTTTCATGAAGTTAATTTGGTGAAGATATATGCAATCTGCTCATCTGTAGGAAGGTACTACATGTGTACGATTTTCCTCTGCATCATATCTCTGATATAAGGATATTTCATCTCATCGTATTTGGATGCATCAAGAACCACCAGGTTCTCAAGGAGCTTTACTCACAACTCTTGGTTATCATCATAGGATCCATCTCATGGTCAAGTAAATCTGTTAGAAGCTTGTGAAGCCACATTTCTTCGCACACTTGATGCTATATACTCTTCCTCTGTGGTACTCAAGGCTACAAAGTTTTTTTGTTTTTGTTTCCTGCTGCATTAGGAAACCATGGAAAACTTCATGATAGAGCATCAACCGGATGTGCTTTTCCGGTTTACTGTACTTTCTGCTCAATCTAAATCAACATATCCTACAAACTCAAGTTCATACTGGAGGCATATCTCATGTCATATCCAACTATGCCTCGTATATATCTCAATACATGTTTTGTTGTTGTCTAGTGAGTCTATCTTGATTGACTCGTGAAATGACTAGGCACATTCACTGCATGGCATGAATCAAGTCTTATGTTAACCATATACATTAGTGATCCAATTAGCTGTGGACCAGTCTTGTCTGAATCATCATCAATCTTCTTCTTTAAATCCATCACGGTGGATTTTTCATTCTATCATATTGAAGTGTTCAATCTTAGGCTTCATTTCGGTGAAGACTTCTTCGAGAGTTATGTTTTTCAAAGTCTGGTGAAGACTCTTGTTCGACACATGTACTGTGTCATGCATGCTTCTTCCCATGGAATCCTAGAAAGATTCTGATCATGCTTTGTAGCATTGGTTGTCTCAATGATGGTTCTATTCTTTTTATTTATCAAATGGTTTTGGCTCCTTTTGAGTCAAGTGACTCCCTCTGAAGGATGATCATCTTCTTTTCTTTTTAACTTATCTGGAACAAGAAAAACAAAAAGAACAAACACAATAATATCTCCTAAAGGAGAATAATGAGTACATCTCTAGAATCAAAACATTTTAAGGAATATTGTCACAACTACAACACCTACTTGTAATGTAGCAACATTTTAGAAATATAGGTTAGAGGAATGACAATGACAACAATCAAACCTGGCGTCTTTACTTTGAGTGTGTTGTTTCTCTGAATGCACTGAGATCCCTCTGGATCCATGACTTCAACAAAGGTTTCTTCCTCCTGCAATTTCACTCATGACAATGATACAAATAATATATACAAGTGCATACCTGAGGATGCTGATATGATTTCTCCAATGGCTCTTGGATGATCTCTATCCTCTGATATCTTTATGAAGAAGATAGTCACGATGTCACATTTTGTCATCTTTATTATTTTGAACCTGGCCCTTCAAAGTAAGGGCTTGAGTAGGTGATTGGCTTCCTTGTCCTGACATCATCTTACTTCTATTCATTAATAGCTTTCTCTGGTAAACCCTTTTGTATTACCCACAATAAGTATTCCTCTAAAGTCTTGTCATTCAATAACTTTGAAGTTTGCTTGATCCATCAAGCTTATCTTCCATCATAGTTTTTGTTCATCATAATTTTAGATTCTTCACAACCCTTTGTTAACTAGGCTAGAAAACCTAATGGCTAGGCTAGGCTATCACTTTTAGGTTTTATTGGACTTATGACTGCCAACAATAAGCCTTTGAGAGATAGGAGAACACAGGTGAGATGAAGAGATCCTTCAATGAGTTTGCAGAAACCCTAATTCTAAAATTTCTGCAGAAATTAGCGAAACCCTAGGGCCAAAATTTCAAAATGCTCAGAATGTCACTTTCAGAGTCTCTGGAGATGCACTGGAAGAGACTGTACTCTTCTATGCCAAAATTAGCCCCAATGTACAAGTATTAAGGGCTGAATCACCACTAAGAAGGAGGTCGTACGGATTTTCTGGAAACCCTAGGACAACTGTATGGTTCTGCAGAAGGGGAGAGATGGATGATAAAAGCTTGTATCTTGTGCAATGGGTTATTCAAGACCTATGCTTTGATACCATGTTGATTTTTGATAAGCTAGGTTAAGCATGAAGTTCATTCCATTTTAGAATTTCACTTAACCATAAACAATAATGTTGTAGCAACCAAGATCACAAGAAGAAACACCATGCACAAGAACATAAAAAGTATACTGGGAAACCCTTCTCAACAAGGGAAGAAAACCCAACCAAATTCTTTGCTATATTCTTCAAGAGAAAGACCTTCACCTCCAAGAAAGACCTAGCACACAAGAGGGTGCTTAAACCCTAGAACTCTAGTGCCCAAGAGAGGTGCGCACCTTTTGCCAAAGAAGTGTACTTGTTGAAATTTCCAAATTCACAAATATGATATAATTCCACAATGGGGAATCAACCCTTACTTATAATAGACTTTGTGATGCAGGAGCATCGCCTTGAAAGTCAAAGACGCAAGCATGGAGGCAAAGAAACGACATCTCAATGTGACAGATTTTCAAATCAACAATTAACTCAAGAGTAAATTGAGTTGTTGAGATATTTTTCAAACAACATTTTTAAATATGTCATGTTTGTAAAGTCGTATAGGACTGTAAGGAGTTGCAGATATAGAGTGCTGGCTCTTATTTGGAAATAACTGTTAGTTATTGTAATAGGACAAAGTAGGTAACCGCTATGACTTGATATGATAGGTTGTAGACATGATGAGAGAGCTCGTGGAGCCAGTCCTTAGCTAGTTTGTTGTTGTATTGTAAAAGTATGATGAGATAGGAAGATAGAGATCAATAGAGCAAAAAAGAGTAGAAGAAAGACACAGGGAAGAACTGCAATATATGTAATTTGTTTCATGAATGAATAGAACAGACATAATTATCCCAAATCTTGGACTGTGTTCATTTTATTGTGTGATTGAATGAATGCTACATTCTGTGTATGTCGTTCATTTCATTTCATTCATGCATGATTGTTAGAGAAGTTGATCGTATGAGTTCATGACGAAACTGGATAGTTTCTCTTTTGAAACTTGTATGCAAGGTGTGCATCTCAAATGCAAGGAGTGTGTCGACTGAGTCTCAGATTGACCCAGAAGAGTTCAGAGAGAGATCAAAGGAAACTTAGACCAGACCAGGTGCAAGGAGTGCACAGTGTCAAGGTATGACCAAGTGTCGAAGAACCAGAACAGAGGAATGCCATGAGGGCGAGAAGTATTTCTTTTCAAGAAATCCTTTGAATTGAGTTATCGAAATCCTCGAACGCAAGGAGTGCGTGGGAAGTCAAAATCCTTTAAGGATCAAGCTCAGAAGGGATAACACTTTTCATAAGTGTTGACGAGATCCAAGAGTCAGACTCGTAGGAGGAGCAAAGATCGAGACCTTTGAAGACTGATAAATCTTCTAAGTCAGAAGAAATCAGAAGTTTAGGAGGAGGAGCGACAGTAGCCGCTGGATCACAGTGCAAAGGATCAACAATCGTCTGATCAAAGCAAGGTGGACAATCCTTAGAGCTTCGCACATGCAGGAAAGAGAACTTACCAAAGTTACGAAGTCCCAAAGTAGTTTGGGACTGTCCATCATCAAGGAAGACAGGTGGCGCAAGATCCATAGCTTGGAAGTTTGTGGGCGAAGAGGAGGTGAAATAGCCGAAGTAGGATCCTGACCGTTGATCACCAGGAGATACGTGTCAACAAACCAACAACTTCGGGAAATCTATTCAAGAGTTTTTCAGTTGAGACTTGAAACTCCCGAAGCGCGAATAGTCGAAGGGCTGAGAGCCGTCGATCTATGAGTGGACACTTGTCAACAGATGGCGAACTCTGGGTAAATTGCATTGGGGTTTCAGTTGAGAGTTGAGATTCTCGAACCCCGAAGAGCCGAAGTGAATCTGGACCACCAGATCTAGAAGAGACATGGCGTAGATCAGTGAACTTCGGGTAAAGTCCCGAAGTAACTCATAGTAGTCAGATCAGGGGAGACATGGAATAAATCTGTGAACTCCGGGTAAAGTCTCGAAGTAAACCTCAACCATCTGATTCAATCTGGCAGAATCCCATGTACTTCGAGGGGAAGTTAAGTTTGAGATTTGAGATCTCAGAAGTCCGGAGACCCGAAGGAGATCTTGACCGTTGATCAAGAGAGGGGCCAAAAGACCGTTGATCTAGTTGAAAGGTCAAACACCCGAAGTAGAAGCAAGGCCGCTGATTTAGGAGGATATGTGTCCGCGGATCATCAACTCTGAAAGATTGACGTATGAAGGAAGGTAGGGTTAGAGACTTGAAAAGTCTGAAGTCAGGAATCACGAAGGAGATCACATCCGTTGATTTAGAAGGGGCAGATCTGGTCCATAGATTTGGAAAGGGCAGATATGAACTGTCAGTTCAGATAGTACCATCAAGATCCAGAGATCGATGGTCCCATAGCATTGCGAGGACATGAGTTGTGTGCACTTTAAAACGTTGAGGGCAGGCCACAATCCAGACCGTGGTTTTGGCAAGAGGACACGTGGAGGCTCAAGGAGAATTGCGGGCCAAAAAGTAGTTTGAGATCAAACTGCCTTTGGCTGTGCTTGCAATCTCATGGTCACGTGAGGTCATCGCCCAAGGTCATATCAAGAAGGGGCTTATCAGAAAAGGAGTTAACGCCCAGTACTCTAAGATTTTGTAGAAGAGCAAGAGGGAAGGTTGCAGGTACCATAAGAAATACGCCAGAGAGCTGAAAGGGCATGTGTTTAGATACAAAAGGAGACCATTGAGGTTTCAGAGGGTCATTTGACTCAAGAATCGAAGATCCTTGACCGGGAGGTCGTGTAGCCCTACTGGGGAGTAGGGGGGCTACATCAGGTGGTATCAAAGCTGATATTGAATTTGTTTGCAGATAGCAGACAAAGGAGAAAGGAGACAAATTGACATCAATTGTGGTATCATGAAAATTTGATTTATGTTTGTAAGCATCAGAAGGTGATGCAGTGAAATCATGCCACCTAGGAGGTGTAGAGAGAATCCAGAAATGGAAGAAGAAATGAGGCAACTCCGAATGAGACTGGACGCCATGGAAACAATGTAGAGGAGAGCACCAGATGTTGGAGATATCAATGAAGCTGAGAGTGAAGAGATAGAGGTCGAAGAAAATGTAGTAGAGGATGTTGCACAAGATCGCTTATTGAAAGTTGTTTCAAGAATAGGAACCATAGCAAGAATAGAGGTACCAATGTATGACGACAATTTTGAAGTTGAAGAATTGTTGGATTGGGTACGTGATATGGACAAGTACTTCGATTACGAAGATATAGAAGAACAAAAGATGGTGAAGCATGCAGTGACAAGACTGAAAGGTCATGCAACGCTATGGTGGGATGAACTACAAGCCGAACATAGGAGCAAAGGTAAGCATAAAATTAAGAACTCGGATATGATGGTAGCCAAGATGACAGACAAATTTATCCCAAAGGATTACCAAATCAATATTTTTTAGGAGATTGCAAAACCCGAGACATAAAATCTTATCAGTGAAGGAGTACACTAAATAATTTTACAGACTGAACATCAGGGCTGGACAGAAAGAGAATGAAGATGAGAAAACAACCAGGTATATCAATGGGCTGAGATATGAAATAAAAGAGGAGATCATCATGATGTCTGTTAGTAAATTTGAGGATGCTTATCAAACAACCTTGAAAGCTGAAGATAAATTGGCCAGGAAACAAAGCCAATGGAACAGAGAAGGAAATTCAAGTAGAGGTAAGGGAACCAACAAAGAAAAGTTCCAAAAACCAAAGCATGAAGCTGGCGAACAACATAGTCACCTAGAGAAAGGTGGAAGTTCTAAGGAAGGACAACATGGAGGAAGAAGCTCTTTTTCCAGAGTGTTATTGGATATATCGGTAGGTGCGGGCACTAACTGATCTCCCTAGATCCACCTAGATCTAGAACAAAACACACCAAAACACGATGCTTTCCTTAAGTTTTAAATATTGAATTTACTAACTAAAGAGGGATAGGTGACATACCGTTTAAATGTCGCTTCCTCTCGCCATCGCTATCTTAGCTCCATTCCAACACTCATACAATGATGATCCTGTAAAAGAATGCAACCAACCAAAGTGATAGTAATAGCATAAACTCAAAATGAACCTATGTATGTGATCAAGGAATCATACAATAAAACACAACAAGATTTATAGGAAAGAATCATATTACTGTATCATATTAAATGTGAAAGAGAGATTACAACCGTGGCCTTGATGTCATAAGGTCCCTTCCAACTGTCCTTCATTTCCCACACACTTCCACTCCAAGAATTCTGAGAGCATAGATATGATAATATTCACAATCTATCGCGACAAAGTGGCTCATCTAGCCAAGCTAACAATCTCCAAAGCTCAATCCAATCCAAGCTCCAAACTCAAAAGCTCAAAATCTAATCTCATCCAAGCCAAATTTCTCCATGAGAGCTCCTCTCCTTTTATAAGCTGAAGAGGATAAGGTGAGGAGGTTAGGATGATCCCACCAAATCATGAAAGCGAGTAAGATCCAAACCATTCGAATGCCACCACACCATGTAAGTTTCTCCTTCTAGAAGCATTGAGAAGATGCTTGTTTTTCCCATGTATGAGCATTCTCGCACCCTACTTATAGAGCAACCTGTGAACCTCTCGCAACCCAGCTATGGTGCAGCCTGCGAGAATCAGGCATTCTCGCACCCTAGCCATAGTGCAGCATGCAAAAATCATCTTTAATAGGGTTTTCGTAAAGGAAAATGCAACTTCTTTTCTCAGGAAAAGTTCTTCTCCTTTCTTTCTTTAGGAACTCAGGCCACTGACCCCTCTGAAGACTACAGACAGGTTTACATCATTAAGGGTCATAGGGATGACGAAAATATGTGTAACACAGAGGAAGACGAAGATCCAGAGGAGGAGAAGTTAGATGTGATACCTGTGGAAAACTAGGACATAAGTCTTGGGAATGTCCCAAGAGAAAGAAAGAAGGAGGAGGCGAAGCACACATTGCTGAAGCACAAAAGCATGTGGAAGCAGAAACAACAAAAGGAGGAAAGAACCTCATGATGAGGAAATTTCTTCTTAAACTAGAGAAGGAGGTAGAGGAACTAGTTCAGTGAACAAGTCTGTTCAAGACTGCTTGCAAGACGAAAGACATAGTTTGCAAGGTGATCATAGACAATGGGAGCACACACAATCTAGTATCCACATAGATGGTGGAGAAGCTGGAGTTGAAGACAACTGGACATCCAAACCCATACAAGGTATCATGGTCGCATAAAGTACATCAAGTAATGGTAAGTCAACAATGCCAAGTTGGATTTAAAATAGGAGGTTATACAAATGAAATATTATGTGATGTAATTCTTATGGATGTCTGTCATATTTTATTGGGGAGACCATGGCAGTTTGATAGAAAGGTTATTCATGATGGAAGAAAGAATACTTATACCCTATAAAAGAATGGCAGGACACATATGTTGTTACCCATAGAAGACAATGAGAAAAAGAGGGAATATAGTTCAAGTATACTTGTCATGAGTGGAAAGGAACTCTTGAATGAAGTCAAGAAGGATAAAGAAATACAGTTTTATGTAGTGAGAAAGCCTAGAGTTATCCTTACAAATATTTCTGTGGAAGATTTGCCTGAAGAAATCCAGGCACTATTATAAAACTTTGCTAACATAGTAGTGGATGAGTTACCTCACTCATTGCCACGCATTAAAAGTATAAGCCATCATATTGACCTTATTCCAGGAGCTAGTTTACCAAACAAAGCAACTTATAGGTTGACACCTAGAGAGAATGAGGAAGTCAAAAATCAAGTGCAGGAGTTATTGGGTAAAGTTTTAGTCATGGAAAGTCTAAGCCCATGCGCAGTACCAACCGTGTTAAGTCCAAAGAAGGATGGAGGATGGAGAATGTGTACAGGTTCCAGAGCCATCAACAAGATAACCATTAGGTACAGATTTCCTTTACCAAGGATGGATGATTTGATGGATTATTTGAGTGGAGCAAGCTATTTTTCCAAGATAGACTTGAAGAGTGGATATCATCAAATAAGGATGAGAGAGGGAGATGAATGGAAAACAACATTCAATACAAATGAAGGATTGTTTGAATGGTTGGTCATGCTGTTTGGTTTGACAAATGCACCAAGCACATTTATGAGATTAATGAATGAAGTATTGATATACTTCATAGGGAAATTTGTCATAGTATATTTGGATGACATACTAATCTTCAGTAAGACAGAGAAAGAACACTTAAGACATTTGACATCAGTGATGGAAAAGTTGCAGCAAGAAAAATTGCTGATAAATTTGAAGAAAAGCTCTTTTATGAAGAAGGAAGTTATATATTTGGGTTTAGTGATCTCTTCAAAGGAATTGAAGATGGATCCAAAAAATATGACAGCAATCAGAGAATGGCCATCGCCAAGCAACATATTTGAGGTGAAAAGTTTTCATGGGTTAGCGAGTTTTTATAGAAATTTTATCAGAAATTTCAAGGGTATATGTACACCCATGCTGGACAATGTGAAGAAGAAACAAAAGTCTTTTATTTGGACAAAGGAAGTTGAAAAAAGTTTCAAAGTATGAAGTAGAAGATCACAAAACAACCAATTCTAGTTTTACCAGATTTTGGAAAAACATTCCAAGTAAGATGTGATGCAATTGGATTAGGTATTGGAGCAGTCTTGAGTCAGGATAATTGGCCAGTTGCTTATTTCAGTGAGAATCTGAATAACACCAAGAATAAGTATTCCACGTGTTATCACACTAAATTGCCTTGGGTCTTTTAGTTTATTTTCAATCTTTTTCAAGCCTTAGATTTTAATTTTTCTTTTAAAGTCTCATCCCTTTAAGTTTTTTGTTTGGTAGGACCCCTTTGATGATTAAAGTTTTTGAGTCTCAACTCTAATTTGATCCTCAAATCGATTTTTGATCCTTGAACCATTTCTAGCTCATGTTTTATTTGGGTCCCCTTCATGACTTGTCCCTAGGTCGATCGCTCTCATTACTAAACTAATGTGACACACCTTCCTCCTCACTCATGACCTTATAGGAATAACTCAACGTTCTTGCTTACCTATCTAATCATTTTTTGTAGTGGATGCACTGCCTACTCATCAGGCAGTTCCGTAGTGACTATCACGTTCATCACACTTCCACCTCGAGCCATGATTTCCACGACTGATGTCTTGTCCCTTGTTTTCAGTGCTAGAAGTCGGTTAAAGATGCCTTCAAAGATCTTTCATTTATGAGCCTTGGTAAGGGTTTCTAATTTTTAAAATCTCAATAGTGTTGCGCTGCACAAATTCGTAAGTTCTGATCAGGCGACTGGATGTCAACCAAATCCTATGCTGAGAAATATTCCAGGGCTGAGGTTTTCTCAAAGTTCATCCTGAGATTGTGTTAAAGATCTCAATAGGTGTCTACTGCACAGATATCCCATGTTACCTCCTCTGCGTATTAATTTTCACAGGAAATTTGTGCTCGGGTTTTCATTTTGCTAAGCTTGCACAATAGTAAGGGATCCATATTTGCATGGTAACCTTGTTTTTCTCCTCTTTGAACCTGTAAATTTCTTTGCCTGTATCTATCGTCTGATCACTGCTATTTGCTTTAACCATTGAAGTCGCAAGCCTATAAATATCCTATCCTCTGTGTATGCGTTGCACTACCCAGAGGCGTTGCTCAAAACATCTCTATTTTCCTTGCTTCCTTTCACCTTCGGTTTTGGTGTTTTCACTCAATTGCAGAGGGCCAATTTCAGACTACCTCCTCACTATTTACACTCTAGAACACCTGTACAAGCCTAAGGGTTTAATTCCTAAAATCAAGCTTGACCTACTAGCATCAATCTGTCCAAAAGGGCCAGCCTTATATCTGAAGACCGATTCAAAGCCTTCCTGGTCATTATCATCCCTTAAGCTTCTTAAAAGCCCTCATTTTCAGCCATGGAGACTCCTCGGTCGAGGAAGACACACAAAGGTGGCAAGGTGGTCATAACAGAACCGATGGACATGCATCTTTTTGATACAGAACCCATAACAAGAGAGACATTTCAAAGAGTAGGGTGCCTCTCTTTCTGTCAGAACATGCAGAGAGGGCATCCAGAGGTAGAAAGACAATTTGCACTATAGTTTGATGGCAAGAAAACCAAGGTTGGTGATTTGGAGTTTGAGGTTACTGAAGCCTCTATCTCAGCAGCAACAGGGATCCCCATCACAGGTGAAAGGTGGTTCAAAGCCATGGCTTTGAATTCAGGCTATGCAAAAGATCTTTTTAAACCTAAATATCAAGCCAATGACTTGTCCAAAAGTATGCCAAGGAGTCAACTGATTGAACAGTTTGACAGATTACTGAAGTTCATACAGATATATTTGTCTTGTGAAGGGATATTCAACACCTTGTACCAGTACCATATAAGGTTTTTGCTACATTTTACTGGTAAGTTTGAGATGAATGTTCCTTATTACTTGTTCAGGAGTATAGGTAAAATGTCAGACAGGATACAGGCCAAATCTAAAGATGTGGATTGTAGCCTTTTCCACTCTGGATTAATCAGAATGCTAGTCTCTGAGGAATTGGGTAAGAAAGAGATTTCATGGGAACATTTTGTGGTTACCTCTCATTTCAAGTTGGATCTAGCACCAACTCCTCAATCACAGAAGGAAAGTCCTTTGTCACCCACCTGTACTTCTAAAGCAGGGACTAGTAGGAAGAGAAAGGGCATAACCCCTATTCAAGTTCCAGAGATCAACAAGCAGGTCATAGAGGCCGAGGAGGAAGTTTGTCCTTCTCCACACAGATATTTTTCACCACCTCCTCCACCAGGGTTAGAAGAGGTGCCTTCTTCTACCAAAGATGCATCCAAGAAAGGGAAGAAGCTCCTCTTTCCCTCTTCTCCTCCAATAGTCGAAATCAAGGGTAAAAGGACTTTCACTAGGTCGTCAATGCCTAAGGAGATTTTCAAAGAGCAGACTTTACCAAAAACCCCTACTCAGAAGAAGAAGGGTAAGAGCATTGAAAACCCGATGGAGGAAAAATCAGAAACCCTTACTCAGAGGGAGAAGGGTAAAGGTAGTTCTCAGCCTACTGAAGGGAAACAAGAAACCCGTGTACAGAAGGGAAAGGATAAAGGTACTAAAATACTTATGGAGAGCAAAGATGAAACCTCTGAAAAAGGCATTGAGAAGCCTATTGAAAGAAAAGATGAACCCCCTGTGCTGAGAAATAATAATAAAATTAAAGTCATCAAGGAACCTAATGAGATAGACAAGACACTTCCCATGCAGGAGGAAGAGTAGTATGAGAAAAATCCTAATGAGACTGTACATGCCAGTGTTCCTCCTGACAGTCAGACCTACAAAAGACTTATCAAGCAGCTTAGAGATGCAAGAAAAGAAATAGCTTGTCTTAAAGAAGAAGATAAGGTCAACTTGGCTCAGATGAAAGAGCTCATGGATGGCTACAATCACACCCTTGACTTGGCAAGATTTGTAGCAAGGAGGGCCGAACCCCTTCATAGACAACTAAGGAATCTCTACAGGCAGAACATAGGCTTCCAATCTCAGAATAGGAAGCTAAAGGCTGAGCTGAGGCACTTTCAAGATGAGGTAGCTCAAAGAAATCTACAGGTGTTGGTTGAAGCTGCCATTGAGGATGACAAACCAACAGCTAAGGAGAGCATAACTACACCAAAGAAGCTTGTCAATGCTAAGAAGAAGAAGTCTGTTGTGTCAATTGAAGATCCTCTTTCTACCAGAAAGAGTATGAGGTTAAGTGTCAAAATGACAAAATAACTGGTAAGGGTAAGCCCCATTTTTTAGGATGCATCTTTTTGGGAGGGTTAACCAATATGAAAATATTATTTCTGCCATCTATACAGGCTTTTACGTGCTTAACTATTTGGGTTTTGGGTTTTTGCTAAGTGCTAACTTCCCCATTGGTAGAAGGCACTACCTATTGTGCAGTCAAGGCTCTCGATTAAAACGATTTTGTCATCATGAAAAACCAAAAATTATTTTGCACATGTTCAAGGATCGGAGGTGCTGGGTTTTTGTAATGCTACCCAAACCTGCACACAGATGCAACGTAAGTGGAGCTACCTAATATTTCACAGAGGGCAAATAATTGGTACACAGGCGCAACATAGAGGCGCTACCTAATATTTCACACAGGGCAAATAATTGGTACATAGGTGCAACACAAAGGCGCTACTGAATATTTCACAGAGGGTAAAGGCTAGCACAAAGGTGAAACACAAAGGCGCTACCTAATATTGCACATAGAGCAGAGTCTGTACACATATGCATGATAGTGAAACTGCCTACAGGTGCTACCTTTTCTCCTTGTAGTGCGTCACCCAGTTTTTCTACCCAAGGAAGCTGCCAATAAAGACCATGGATCTAAGAGGACCAAGCTAACACATTTTAGATAAATTGATGATGAAGAAGGATGGAGAAGCGACATATGGCATTGTAAAGACAACCACATGCTTGGAAAGATACACGGAAAACAAGGAGTTGCGCAACAAAAGGGAATCAAATTAGTTTGAAATTCAGTTGGATTAGTCATCAACATTTTCCTGTTTTATAGCATAGGTGGTTAGATTAAATAAATGTTTAGAGTTTTTTAAGGGAAAGAGACCAGCTCATACTTCCAGTTGTTGCCTCCCTTTTGTTATAAATAGGTAGATCATTTGCTTTAGTAGGTTTGTATGGTTGAACAAGGCTCCCTTATCCTGTAATATATTGATGAAGTAACTGTGATCTAGTGATGTACTGGACTTAAGAATTTTTGACTAATAGAAATCAACTTCTCTTTTAGTCTATTTGCTTCTGATGCTAAATGTTCATGCTTTGAATGATTCACATGAATGATTGTGGTGATGTTATGATGGATGTTTGATCATTATGCTATCATGATATTTATTTAGCTTCCCTAGTTTCTCAGTTCAAGAAGATTGATCTAGGTGGATATTGGTGGCCACCCACCTATTCCACTTGGACCCCCACCTTTGCTTCTTTCAGTTTTTCAGTTTCCGCACAGTTTACTATTTTTAGCAGTTTTTCGGGTCCTGAACTTTCGGAGCCGTTTTGAGGCCTTAAACGACATTTTTTTGGGAAAACGGGGAGCAACATGGTTCGTATATGAACGTTTCTCACCCAAAAGTTGTAGTCCTCAGATAGATCTTTCTAACGAGGTATAGAACACGTCAAACGAAGATCGTATGCCAAAGTTACGTCCCCGGGAAGTTGATGTACCAACTTACCCAAACGGGGCCCATAGTCTTGGCGTTTCATCTCCTAGGGTTAGGTCTTTGGATGTTTAGGGTTTTCCATTGTTTCTCAATAATAATAGGCATTCGAGCCTCATTGTAACACAGTTCAGAGGCCAGTAGCCGCCACATCTCTTCTCAGAGATAAGCTACCAGTGGCCTAGCTAGTTTATTTCCATTCTATCTGTAAGCATATTTCAGTCATTTATTATTAATGAAATGAAGTCTTATTTCCGCTGCATCTCCGTGTTTATGTGTATTTATGTATTTCATTGTGTTCCTACATAAATACGGATCAGTGGTATCAGAGCGGTCTGCTCATTCTCGATCCTTCTTTGCATGTCCCCAATGAGATCGGGGTATAAGGAGTTGGGGCTCGATCTGGTTGAACCTTTGCAAGATCAGCCTCGCAAACCCCGACGACCACCCATGGGGGAAGAAAAGAAATATGAGGGAGCAGGAGATCCTATCAAAATGTTGCTCGAGGAGGCCCTCGAGAAACAAAGGAACGCGATGATGGACAACTTTGCCCAGATTCTTCAACGGATTCCGACTGGTGACGCATCGACATCCAGAAGCCACTCTGGAGGCGCCACTCCTTTTAAGGTAAGAGTAAAGTTTGACATTCCCATATTTGACGGCCAAATAGATGCATATGTCGTAGATAGATGGTTGAATATGTTAGAAGGATATTTCTCGGTTCATGACTTTTTCGACCGAGAAAAGATTATTTTCGCACTCCTCAAAGCCGCCCCCCATGTCAAGGACTGGTGGGAAACCTACTCGGAGCAAGAGGGTGAGGGAGAAACCTCTTTGTTCTCGACCGCACCTACTTGGAATTCTTTTCGAGACGCCATCAAGGAACAATATTATCCCGTGGGGAGCTATGAGGACAAATACATACAATGGACTACGTTGCGGCAACAAAGGGACCAAGATGTGCATGAGATGATGAATCTGTTTCATCCCCTATGCACAAAGTTGGGTATCAAAGATTCAGAGAAACATTTGGTGTTAAAGTACTGCAGTTGTCTGCACAGATACATTCAGGAGGAAATGGAGTTCCTCGACATCTCCTCGCTTGGTGTGGCATACAGATATGCTGCCAAGATTGAGCAGAAGTTCAAACAGAAGAAGCGAGACTTTTGGGTCTGCAAATCAGAAGCAAGGGAAAGGTACTCCCAAACCACAGAACAAAGGACCAAGCCAAGGTAGGGCAGCCCAGGAAAACCCGCCAAAGCCACAAGCAAAGAACACCACGAAGCGAAAAAAGGACACGGGGAAGTGGTGTGAGTTCCATAAGAGCTCCACTCACAACACAAGTGAGTGTCGGGCCAAGCAGTCACTGGTAGCCGAGTTGAAGGCTTCTGAATCAGATGCATGCTCCGAATCTGAATCAGAACCTAACAAGGGGAATGATAGGGGGAAGCAAATTATCGATGCGGAGCCCAAAGCCACCATTGCCACCACGAAGATCCAAAAGGAGGAACCAGAAGATCCACAGGAGGCAGAGCGTCTCTTCCATTCCAAGATGTGGGTAAAGGGTTCCTCGTTGCAGTTCATTGTTGACAGCGGGAGCCAGAAGAACCTCATCTCGGTAGAGGTTGTGAAGCGGCTGGGCTTGCCAACCACAACACACCCACAACCATACACCATCGGGTGGTTTCACCAAGGACGGGACCTCCGCGTTAGTCAACAATGTCACCTTCCCTACAACATCAAGCCCTTCACGGATGAGGTATTATGTGACATATCTCCTCTTGATGTCTCTGATGTATTATTAGGCCAATCGTACTTGTGGAAGTGACATGCTGTGTATGAGTCCAGGCCTCGTGCTGTTATTATCACTTTGGGCAATAAGCTGTACAGGATACCAGAGATAGCACCGCCTACCACCATCTCTTTGGTTACTGCAAAACAATGCAGTAAGCTCATTTCCAAAACCAGGAAATTTGTTTTCCTGATGATCCGCCCTCAGAGAAAGAGGAAGACTGTGGCCATGACCTCCAGACAAGGCCCCGCTGCACGAAAACAACAGATGGATAAGGTCGTGGAGGAGTACGAGGACATCTTCACCTCCCTCGCAGGGGTGCCTCTACACTGCCATGTCAAGCACCCCATCGATCTGACCCCAGGTGCGCCACTGCCCAATGGACCCATCTATCAGCGTTCTGTCATGGAGAATGATGAAATCAAGAGGCAGATTCATGAGCTGTTGCAGAAAGGTCACATCTGGCCGAGTTCATCGCCCTGTGGGAGCCCGATCGTATTGGTGCAGAAGAAGGATGGGACTTGGAGACTCTGCATTGACTATCGGGCACTAAACAAGATCACTGTCCAGAATAGGTACCCGATCCCACTGATTGATGACATTCTGGACCAACTCAAGGGGGCAAAATATTTCAGCAAGATCGACTTGAAGTTTGGGTATCACCAGGTACCAATCAAACCCTCTGATGTGTGGAAGACTGCATTCAAATCCAAGGAGGGCCTTTTCGAATGGTTGGTCATGCCTTTCGGGTTGACGAATGCCCTTGCAACCTTCATGAGGCTAAGGGACGACATTCTGCGGCCATTCACCAACTCATTTGTAGTGGTGTACTTGGATGACATTCTGATCTTCAACGAGACTTGGGAAGAGCACCTCCACCACATCCGACAGGTCCTCCAAACACTGCGGCAACACAAGTTGTGTGCCAATTTAGAGAAATGCACTTTTGGCATAACCCAGGTTCAGTATCTGGGATACATTATTGATGAGCCGGGGGGCATGTGGATCCAACAAAGATCCAAGTCATTCGGGATTGGCCATCCCCAACCACCCTAACAGAGCTTTGCAACTTTTTAGGTCTTGCCAATTTCTACGACAGGTTTGTGTTGGGATTCTCTCATATCACTTGGCCCTTGAGTCAAGTCACGAAGGGAGGAGCTAAAGCAAAATTCTTTTGGTCTGAATCTCAACAGAAGCCGTTCGGGGAGTTGAAGCATCACCTCTGCTCTACACCAGTGCTCACATTACCAGACTTGCAACAACCATTTGAGATCAAGACAGATCCCTCTGACTATGCTATTGGGGCAGTCCTTACTCAACATGGGCATCCAGTGGCATATCACAGTGAGACACTTTCCGACACAGTCCGGAAGTATCCCACTTATGACAAAGAAATGTATTCCATTGTGCAGGCTTGTCGGCAATGGAAGCATTACATTTTGGGAAAGGAAACGGTCATCCACACAGACCACCGACCCCTGCAATTCATACAAACACAAGGGAAGTTGCAGAACGATCGCCATCAAAAGTTGTCCACATACCTGCAACAGTTTCATTTGAACATTAAGTACAAAAAAGGTAGCACCAATAATGTTGCAGACTACCTCAGTCGACCACCCATCGTGGCGCTAACCACTGTGCTCAACTCTTGTGGGCATGAGACTTTCGATTGGCCGCTTCTCTACACAAGTTATCCAGAATTCGGCCACACATACAATACACTCTTGGAGGGTAAGCAAGTTCCCAGTTTTCACCTCTAGGATGCCCTGCTTTGTCACCGGGGTTGCCTTTGTGTTCCTTCAAGCGAGCCTGCCAAGATGATTTGGGAGGCACACTACAGTCGGGTCGTTGGGCATTTCGGGGTCGAGAAAACCGTGGCAGTACTGCAAAATTATTTCTATTGGCCGAACCTTCAACAAGATGTCGGGAAGTACATCAAGTCCTGCACTGCTTGCGCCATTGACAAACCGACCATCAAGAAGGAAGGCCTCTATACTCTGCTTCCTACCCCCAGTCGACCTTGGGAATCCATCTCTATGGATTACATGTCGGGCCTTCCTTCTACTAAGCATGGCAATGACTATTTTTTTTTTGTCGTCGACCGATTCTCAAAGATGTCCATTATGATGGCCTGCAAGAAGAATATCACAGCAGAAGCCACTGCTAAACTCTTCTTTGAACGAGTGTGGGTACACTTTAGGATCCCATAATCTATCATATCAGATTGGGATAGTAGGTTCCTCAGTACATTTTGGTCCAGCCTCTAGTCGATGTTGGACACCAAGCTCACCAAGTCCACAACTTTCCATCTGCAAACTGATGGCCAGACAGAGGTTGTCAACCGGATGATCATACACATTCTGCGCATGTACAATTCAAAGCATCCACGCACATGGGATGAGAGCCTCCCCTATGTACAACATAGCTACAACCGGGTTCTCCATAGCTCAACCAACCACAGCCCCTTTCAAGTGGGCTTGGGATTCCAGCCACTATGTCCCATTGACATAGCCATGCCATTTGTGGCTACTCAAGAAGATTCAACTCATGTCTAGTCTGAGGCGGATAAGGCAAACAACTTCATTGAGCACATTCAACACATCCGCCAACAGGGTCATGACATCTTGGACATAGCCAATGCTAAGTACAAGCAACGACATGATCAACATCGGGTGCCACACAACTTCCAAGTGGGCGACAAAGTGTGGCTGCATTTGCAAAAGGAGATCCTCGCTGGACCCCACCGCCAGCTTTGTCCGCTCCGATATGGGTCGTACACCCTCACTAAGGCTGCAGGGGAAAATTCCTTTGAGCTCAGCATTCCACCATTCCTTGGTCTGCACCCAGTGTTCAATGTGGACCGCCTTCGGCCCTACTTTCCACCTCTACTAGACACATCCGACATGGGAGAACAACTCACACCAACATAGTTAAATCCAGACTACATGGAACAAGCCAGAACTGATCAGATCATGGATACACAGATCAAGCACACCCGAAAACAAAGGATACCGCTATATCGAGTTGTCAAAGCAGGCGAACTCCTTCACGAAGGCAAATGGCTCACCAGGGACCAAGTTCAACAGAAGTTTCCTCATCTCATGGAGGAACTCAACGCAATGGGGACCATTGCTTCCTAAGGGGGGAGGAATGATCCAGGTGGATATTGGTGTCCACCCACCTATTCCACTTGGACCCCCACCTTTGCTTCTTTCAATTTTTCAGTTTCCGCACAATTTACTATTTTTAGCAGTTTTTCGGGTCATGAACTTCCGGAGCCGTTTTGAGGCCTTAAACGATGTTTTTTTGGGAAAATGGGGAATAACATGGATTGTAGATCAATTTTTATCACCCAAAAGTTGTAGTCCTCGGATAGATATTTCTAACGAGGTATAGAACGCGTCAAACGAAGATCGTATGCCAAAGTTACGTCCCCGGGAAGTTGATGTACCAACTTACCCAAACGGGGCCCATAGTGTTGGCGTTTCATCTCCTAGGGTTAGGTCTTTGGATGTTTAGGGTTTTACATTGTTTCTCAATAATAATAGGCCTTCGAGCCTCCTTGTAACACAGTTCAGAGGCCAGTAGCCGCCACATCTCTTCTCAGAGATAAGCTACCAGCGCCCTAGCTAGTTTATTTCCATTCTGTCTGTAAGCATATTTTAGTCATTTATTATTAATGAAATGAAGTCTTATTTCCGCTGCATCTCCGTGTTTATGTGTATTTCTGTATTTCATTGTGTTCCTACATAAATCCGGATCAAAGATCTTGTGTTAAGAAACTTTCCTCCTTAGGATTTTGTGGACCTGATGTTTCCAGCAATCCCTACACTTCTCTCATTCAAGTCTTCCTTCTACTCATACTTACTCCCAAACTACTGATTGAATTTAGCCAAGACCTTAATTGCTGGTGCATGCTAGCCTTGTTATCTGAGTTAGAACATTATCACTTGAGTCCTTTTTCATTTGACCCTTTACACACCCTTACATTCACTTACAACTTGATGGGTACCGGGCTTGTCTTCCATGCAATCTGAAGGTGACTCCTAGTGCTAACATTCTTGGCTCTTTTGCCGGGGAACAATTTGAAGACTTTTCCCTAGGATTAAAACGACACAGTAGTCTAGTTCTAAAGGTGCATTAGAACTCAGTACTTCGAAGAATTTAGACTACACATGGTGACTCCATTGTTTCAGCTCTGGAACCTAAAGGTCTACATACGAGATTAAATCCACAGCTACCTTTGGTACCACGTGAGGCTGACCCAGAGAAGATAATCAAGAAGGGAAAAACTTCTCAATTTTTTTTTTCTACTGCTGGTACAAGTGCTTCTGGTCAGTTGCCTGATTCTACTCTTGATACTCCAGCTGTTTTATCAAGTAAACTTCCTCTATCTTCTACTGAAGTATCTAGAAAACTTGATTTTGAAGAGTTTCCTATTGAATACTCTTCCTTTGAAACTGAATTGAAAGAAGAAAACATTGATATTTTCTCTTCCCCTGATATTGAGAATTGTTTCAGTCTTGATAGTTTTGAAGATTTCCCTACTTTAGGTTTTGCTACACCTCTTTCTGTTAAAAATTTTGTTGCCAAAGAAGTAGGAACTTCATCTCCCTCTCAGACCTTACCATCCTCTTCCAAGATTCATCCTTCTATTGTGAAAACTGAAACCCCCCCTTCATCCGTTCCTTCCTCTCCAACTTTGCACACAGTCAAGTCTCGTTCTCCTTCTTGTTCACCAAGAATCCAAAATCAAATGGCGGTTGTTAACCCCCTTGCAAATAGGATGGATGCCATAGTGGCTACCATATATACTCCTCTAGTCTTACCTCAACCATTGAATTCTCTCCCTCCTGGAGATTATTTGAAATACATGCCTAAGTTCATGGGAGAAGAAGATGTAACAACTTAGGAACATCTTGCTGCTTTCTACAGCTATGCAGATAACCAAAATATTGAAAATGAAGATGTTTGGATGAGGGTTTTCGTCCAAATCCCTTTTGGTGAGGCTAGGAAGTGGTTTAGGTGTTTCGTCCTTGGATCCATTATTGGTATTGAGGCATTGGATGAAGCCTTCTTGAGGCATTGGGGTGAAAAAAAGGATTTTTTGTAGTACATCACCGAATTTGGATCTTTGAAAAGGAAAGAAGGAGAGTCTATCTCTGAATTTTCTAAAAGATTTAACAAAATGTACAAGAAGATCCCTGATGAGATCAAACCCACTGAAACTATGGCAAAAATCACTTATGCCAGTGCATTTGATTATGAATTCTGCCTCCTTTTGAGAGAAAGAAGGTCACCTTCTTTGGTTCATATGCAAGATGCTGCCTTAGAGGTAGAATCCAACATAGTGGCATCAGATAAGCTCAGGGGGGAATCTAATAGGGATAGGAGAAAAAACAAAGCTGAAGCCTCAACTTCTGATTCCTTTGTTGTCCATTCTGAACTAGATGAACTGACCAAATTAGTAAAATCCCTTTCCACTGAAATTGAGAAATTTAAATCAGAAGGGAAACAAACATATAGAAATGCTCAAAACAATGATAACAGAGGAAACTACAGGAGACCAAATAATGCTCCCCAAATCTTTCCTAGAGATCCTAGAAACAGAGAAAGAGATGATCAGAGGGTACAAGCTTCTTTGCAAAATAATTTGGTGACTGATAAAGAAGAAGAGGAGGAAGAAGATGATCCTAAGATTCACTGCTTAGGTGACACATCCCCATCCCCACACTTGACTCAATCCTCTTATGAACAATCTTTAATGGATATTCAAATTAATGAGTTAAGCAAGGGAGAGAAAGCAAAGGAAAATCCTAGTAGATATAATCTGAGATCTAAGAAGAATGAAGAAAAAACTGATGCCCCTAGTCAGCCTATGCAAAAAGAAGATTATGCCAAGGTTGTGATAGTGAGTAGCAAGGAAAAAGACTCTCAAAATCCACAAGTTCTTATCAGAAATCCTCCTCCTGAAACCAAAGAGATTTTGAAGCCTTCCCCTTCCTTCAGTTTTGAGAATGAGATCCAGAAAATAAAGATCCTTGTACCTTTTTTGGAATTGATAAAAAATGAGGATTTTAAAAAATATTTATCCAAAATGTTACAGCCAAAATCATCTTCAAATGCCATTGACTCAATAAATCTGCAAGATGAAAAACCAGTAATGATTTTAGGTCCTTTGATAGAAGACATATATGACTCATCCCCACCTTTCTATACCTCACTGAATATACATGATAAGGTGCTACACAATTGTCTCATGGATTTAGGAGCATCCCACAATCTTATGCCAAAATATGTTATGGATGAACTTGGGTTAGAAGTCACAAAGACCTATCATGACTTATATTCTTTTGAATCCAGAAAAGTCAAGTGTCTCGGAGTCATTAAGGATATGGTGGTGACCTTATTTCAATTGCCCATGAAGAGCATACTTATGGATATCGTAGTTGCTGACGTTCCCCCCAAGTATGGCATGCTCTTGTCAAGGTCCTGGATAAAAAGGCTTGGGGGAACCTTGCAGATGGATCTCTCTTATGCTACCATTCCTGTTTTTGGGGGAAAGAATAGAAGACTTTTCAGGGAAGCTCAATTGGCTTACATCTTTAGTGATGAAGTAAACCCCACAAATCACCCTTTTTTTGCTTTTGATACAGATCTGGGATCTAGTATTTTGCAACTCACTGGATCTCCTGAAACCCCTTTAGAAATCAGAAAAAAGTCCATCAACTTTTCTAAAGAGCCTCTTCTAACCACTTTTGTCTGGGAGATTTTCTTTGATGGAGCCTCTTCCAAGGAAGGTGCTAGTGCTGGGGTGATCTTTGTCTCACCAACTCAAGAAACTATATCTTTGTCATATAAACTAGAATTTGAGACTACTAATAATGTGGCAGAGTATGAGGCTCTTGTCTTGGGTTTAAGGGCAGCTAAAGACACGGGGATAGAAGAGCTGTTAGTATTTGGGGATGCTGAATTGATAGTCCATCAGATTAAAAATCTTATTCAGACAAAGCATCCTAGGCTTAGATCTTACATAAATGAAGTGTGGGATTTGGTGGACAGTTTTTTCTCTGGTTTTAATATATCATCATTCATTCCTAGAGAAGAGAATACCATGGCTGATTCTTTGGATGTATTAGCAAGCAACTTCATAATTCCTATACCCCCAAAAATCAAGTATGATGTAGAAGTCAAATACAGGCCTTCTATACCGGACAATGTAAAATATTGGAAGGTGTTCGAAGATAATTTAGAACTTAAATTTTTTCTTGAGACTGTTGATGAATTTTCTGCATTACACATTGATCAGGATCATGATTCAAAAGTCACTCCTCATGCTGATGTTTTCCTCAATAAAATTGCTAATCATCATATTGTGCAACTGCCTAGTAATCATATACCAAAGGGACTGGTTCCTTTGGAAATATTATTTGATGGGAATGATGTGGCATTGAAAGGGAAGATATCCACTGATGATGTAGATATAACTGAGTGCAATGTGGGCACTGAAAGGGTTCCAAAATAAATCAAACTGTCAAGCAACCTATCAAAAAAGCAGAGGGAAAAATATACTAAGTTGTTGAAAGAATTTGCTGATGTATTCGTTTAGACTTATGAAGACCTCAGAACTTATGAGACAAGCATAATAGAGCACAAGATCACATTAAAAGAAAACACCAAACCATTCAGGCAAAAGTTGAGGCAAATCAATCCTATGTTGCTGCCTGTCATGGAGAAAGAAGTCAAGAAGATTTTAGATGAAAAAATTATCATTCCTTTGAGGTATTCTGAATGGGTAGCCAATTTGGTCCTAGTAAGAAAAAAGAATGGAGAAATCAGACTTTGTGTTGATTTCTGAAATTTGAATAGAAGCTCAAAGAAGGATAATTATCCTTTACTCAAGATGGAGCACATATTACAGAAGGTGACAGGAGCAACCAGGATGTCTATGGTTGATGGATTTTCCGGATACAATCAAGTATCTATTTTGCCAAAATACAGGGAGAAGACAACCTTTACCACTCCTTGGGGGACATTTATGTACGCCAAGATGCCCTTTGGTTTGATGAATGCAGAGGCAAATTTTTAGCGAGCTATGGACATATCATTTATTGCAGAAAAGGATAAGTTTGTTGTTATCTATTTAGATGACATAACTGTGTATTCTCAATCTGATAAGGAACACTGTGATCATTTAAGAAAGGTTTTCTTGAAATGCAGAAAATTTGGCCTCTCTTTGAATCTGAAAATATCAATGTTTTCCATGAAAGAAGGAAAATTATTGGGGCATATCGTGTCATCTGAAGGGGTAAGGATTGATTCCAGCAAGGTTGAGGCTATACAAACTTTGTCACTCCCTAGATCTAAAAAATAGGTACAATCTTTTCTGGGAAAAATCATTTTTTTGAGAAGATTTGTGTCAAATTTTGCTGAGTTAGTTAAGTATATCACAACTATGCTGAGGAAGGATAGTGAAATCAAATGGACTGCAGAGGCCCGTGATTCTTTTGATCAAATAAAAAAAGCCTTGACAGAAGCCTCGGTTATTTTCAGCCCCGACTACTCCAAGGACTTTCTTATTTTTTCTTTTGCCTCTTTTGATACAGTAGCAACAGTCCTATTGCAGAAGAATGCTGAAGGCTTAGAGAAACCCATTGCCTTTTTCAGTAGGGCATTGAGAGATGTTGAACTAAAGTATGACATTATGGACAAACAAGCCTATGCATTGGTTAAAGCTCTTAATTCCTTCTGAGTTTATGTCCTGCATTCAAGAGTTATTTCTTAGGTCCCATCAACTGTTGTAAAAGAAATTCTTATTCAGCCTGATATAGACAGAAAAAGAAGTAAGTGGATTGCTAAACTACTTGAATTTGATTTAGGGATTAGGCCCACAAAATTGGTTAAAGGCCAGGGATTAGCCAAGATCTTGGCTGAATCAAATTGCTCAGCATTGGGGGTGAAATTCATTCACTCATGTTTAGAAAATCAACAAGCTGAGATGACTTATAAAGGTCCTCAAGTCATTTCTACATTGGAAAATTGCAGCTGGTACAAGGACATTATATTTTTTTCTGCAAAATTTACAGCCTCCAAGTGGTATGGAAAAGAACAAGGTGAGGGCCTTAAAACTCAAATCAATAAAGTACTGCCTTGTTGATCAAATTTTGTATTGGAAGGATCCATTAGGAGTGATTTTGAGATGCCTAGATCCCCAAGAAGCCCAAAAGATTATGTCTGATTTTCATGACAGTTTATGTGGGGGGCATCATTATTATAGAACCACAGCATGCAAGATCCTCAGAGCTGGGTACTTCTGGCCCAGTTTGTTCACTGATGTTTGTGCTAAGATCAGAGCCTGCGCTAAGTGTCAGAAGTTCTCCAGAAAGCAATAACTTAAGTCTTTTCCGTTGAAGGTCGTGGCAGCCTCATAACCCTTCCAACAGTGGGGCCTAGATTTTATCGGGGAAATCCATCCCGCTTCCAGTGGTCAACATAGATGGATCTTGACTGCTACAAATTACTTTACTAAATGGATTAAAGATGTTCCCACAAGGAATGCTTCACACAAAGTGATCATTGGTTTCTTGGAAGACATCATAGCAAGGTTTGGGTGTCCTAACAGAATCGTCACTGATAATGTTGCATCATTCAAGGCTGAACCATTAATTCAGTTCTGTGAATAGTTTGGGATCACTTTGATTCATTCCACCCCTTACTATTCGCAGGGAAACGATCTTGCAGAATCCTTGAACAAAAACATTATAAAGATCATTAAAAAGCTGTTAGAGGATAACAAAAAGGAATGGGATTCGAAACTCAAATTTTCTCTATGGGCTGACAAAGTGACAGTGAAAAGGTCCTTGGGACTTTCCCCTTTCCAGCTGGTGTATGGAGTTGAGGCATTTTTTCCTTCTCAGCTTGCCTTACCTGTGGAAAAATTCTTCCAAGATTATCAAGGGGAACCTGATCATATGATTAGAAGGATTTAGCAGCTGGTTGAAGTGCAACAGACCGGGGAGCAGATTGTAGACAAGGCAACTAACCATCAACTAAAGATCAAGCAGGCTTTCGACAAAAAGGTGAGCAAAGAGGACTTTCAATTGGTCGATCTGGTGCTCAAATGGGATGCACTGAAGCAGGATAAAGGAAAGCATGATAAATTTTAAGCTTTATGGATAAGTCCTTTCAAAATCTCTGAGGTAGTCTCTAATAACACTTTGAAGTTGCAGAATATGGAGAATGAAGAGGTTTTTGGTGGCCTTGTCAATGGGAATTTCCTGAAAAAGTACTTTGCTTGAGCCTTGAGTGGCTCTTCATGTCATTGTAAATATCATTCTCTTTTTATTTTTGTTTCAATAACTGACCCCATAGCCCTAGGATAAGGCACTCTATCTACTCATTCTTGGCAGCCCGCAGGGGGCATGCCATCCCCTGTGGAGCCAATGTTATCACACTAAATTGCCTTGGGTCTTTTAGTTTGTTTTCAATCTTTTTCAAGCCTTATATTTTAATTTTTCTTTTAAAGTCTCATCCCTTTAAATTTTTTGTTTGGTAGGACCCCTTTGATGATTAAAGTTTTTGAGTCTGAGCTCTAATTTGATCCTCAAATCGATTTTTGATCCTTGAACCATTTCTAGCTCATGTTTTATTTGGGTCCCCTTCATGACTTGTCCCTAGGTCAATCCCTCCCATTACTAGACTGATGTGACACACCTTTCTCCTCACTCATGACCTCATAGGCATAACTCAACGTCCTTGCTTACCTATCTAATCATGTTTTGTAGTGGATGTGCTACCTACTCATCATGCAGTTCCATAGCGCCTATCACATTCATCACACTTCCACTTCGAGCCATGATTGCCATGACTGATGTCATGTCCCTTGTTTTCAGTGCCAGAATTCGGTTAAAGATGCCTTCAAAGATCTTCAATTTATGAGCCTTGGTAACAATTTCTAATTTTGAAAATCTCAACAGTGTTGCGCTGCCCAAATTTGTAAGTTCTGATCATGCGACTGCATGTCAATAAAATTCTATGCTGAGAAAGATTCCAGGGCCGAGGTTTTCTCAAAGTTCATCCTAAGATTGCGTTGAATATCTCAACAGGTGTCTACTGCACAGGTATCCCATGTTACCTCCTTTGCGTATTAATTTTCACAGGAAATTTGTGCTCGGGTTTTCATTTTGCTAAGCTTGCACAATAGTAAGGGATCCATATTTGCATGGTAACCTTGTTTTTCTCCTCTTCCAACCTGTGAATTTCTTTGCCTGTATCTATGGTATGATCATTTCTGTTTTCTTTAACCATTGAAGTCGCAAGCCTATAAATAGCCTATCCTCTGTGTATGCGTTGCGCTACCCAAAGGCGCTGCTCAGAACATCTCTATTTTCCTTGCTTCCTTTCAGCTTGGGGTTTGGCGTTTTCACTCAATTGAAAAGGGCCAGTTTCAGACTACCTCCTCACTGTTTACACTTCAGAATACATGTACAAGCCTAAGGGTTTAATTCCTAAGATCGAGCTTGACCTACTAGCATCAGTCTGTCCAAAAGGGTCAGCCTTATATCTGAAGCCCGATTCAAAGCCTTCCTAGTCATTATCATCCCTTAAGCTTCTTAAAATCCCTCATTTTGAGCCATGGAGACTCCTCAATTAAGGAAGACACACAAAGGTGGCAAGGTGGTCAGAACAAAACCAGTGGACATGCATCTTTTGATACAAAACCCATAGCAACAAAGGCCTTTCAAAGAGTAGGTTGCCTCTCTTTCTGTCAGAACATGGAGAGAGGTCATCTAGAGGTAGCAAGACATTTTTCACTACAATTTGATGGAAAGAAAACCAAGGTTAGTGATTTGGAGTTTGAGGTTACTGAAGCCTCTATCTTAGCATCAACAGGGATCACCATCACAGGTGAAAGGTGGTTCAAAGCCATGGATTTGAGTTCATCCTATGCAAAAGATCTTTTTAAACCTGAATATCAAGCCAATGATTTGTCCAAAAGTATGCCAAGGAGTCAACTGATTGAACAATTTGATAGATTACTGAAGATCATACAAAGATATTTTACTTGTGAAGGGAGATTCAGCACCTTGTACCAGTACCATATAAGGTTGTTGCTACATTTTACTGGTAAGGTTGAGGTGAATGTTCCATAATACTTGTTGAGGAGTATAGGTAAAGTGTCAAACATGATACATGCCAAATCTAAAGATGTGGATTCTAGCCTTTTACACTCTGGATTAATCATAATGCTAGTCTATGAGGAATTGGGTAAGAAAGAGATTTCATGGGAACATTTTGTGGTTACCTCTCATTTCAAGTTGGATCTAGTACCAACTCCTCAATTACAGAAGGTAAGTCCTTTGTCACCCACCAGTACTTCTAAAGCATGGACAAGTAGGAAGAGAAATGGCAGAACCCCTGTTCAAGTTCCATAGATCAGCAAGTAGGTCATAGAGGTTGAGGAGGAAGTTTGTCCTTCTCCACATAGAGATTTTTCACCACCTCCTCCACCAGGGTTAGAAGAGGTGCCTTCTTCTACCAAAGTTGCATCCAAGAAAGGCAAGAAGCTCCTCTTTCCCTCTTCTCCTCCAGCAGTCGAAATCAAGGGTAAAAGGCCTTTCACTAGGTCGTCAATCCCTAAGGAGATTTTCAAAGAGCAACCTTTACCAGAAACCCCTACTCAGAAGAAGAAGGGTAAGAGCATTGAAAATCCTATGGAGGAAAAATCATAAACCCTTACTCAGAAGAAGAAGGGTAAGAGCATTGAAAAGACTATGGAGGAAAAATAAAAAACCCTTACTCAGAGGAAGAAGGGTAAAGGTAGTTCTCATCCTACTAAAGGGAAACAAGAAACCCCTGTACAAAAGGTGTTATAACCCTAAATTGCACCATACATGCTTACCTGGCATCAGGCCATCTCAGATCCCTTCTTTGCCAAAACATTGCTGAACAACTCTTTAAAAAACCTTTTTGATAAAGGCCCACGCGCCCTACTCTATTACTGCACGCGTGTACACGCTAGCTGACCTCAAACAACCTTCGTGGACCGACAAAAGCACAAAAAAAGGAAAGTTGCCGACGGAACACATAGCTCTGGTTGAGTTAACTGAAACTCCCGACCATGCATGGCCGAGGGTTTGTCCAAATACCTAGCTTCTTCTAACCTATAAAAGAAGTGCTAGGGGTCCCATTTGGAGGAGGAAAAATATAGCAAAGAAGCTTTGCCCATTTGCATATTCCCATTGTCCCAACCCTTTAGCCATCCTTGTGCTAGAAGAGAGACAAAGCAAAGAAGTTGGAGGACAGTTGAAGAGGAGCCCAGGGTCAGGTTCACGGAGCGGTGGCCAGTCTCGACTTTTTGTAAGTTGACTCATTCAAAGTAATAAAGAAATGCTTTTCTCGTCCCAATTCATGAGTTATTCATAATTTGTTAAGTACATGTTTGAATTTCTAACCTGTTAGTCTATACGTAAGATGCATGTGTAGTTGTTGCTTGTCTTGTAAGCAGGTCAGCATTGGAAAGGAGAACTGTGAACAAGTGATCAAGTGCGACAAGGGATCGACATCAAACGCCTGGAACGAGGTAGGTTGATCTAACCATGTTTTACTGAAAATAAATAGGATTTAAGTCTGAGGATGAAGGTAGAAAGTAGATTTTCTCTTGGTCATATCTGCATGCAAAGCATAACCCTATTTGCTAGTCCATAAGGAGATTTCCCTCACAACAGAAGGGTAAGGATAAAGGTACTAAAAGACCTTTGGAGAGTAAATATGAAACCTATGAAAAAGGCATTGAGAAGCCTATTGAAAGAAAAGATGAAACCCCTGTGCCGAGAAAGAAGAATAAAATTAAATTCATCAAGGAACCTGATGAGATAGACAAGACACTTCCCATGCAGGAGGAAGAGGAGTTTGAGAAAAATCCTAGTGAGATTGTACATGCCAATGTTCCTCCTGAAAGTCAGACCTACAAACGACTTATCAAGCAGCTTAGAGATGCAAGAAAATAAATAACTCATCTTAAAGCATAAGATAAGGTCAACTTGGCTCAGATGAAAGAGATCATGGATGGCTACAGTCACACCCTTGAATTGGCAAGATTTGCAACAAGGAGGGACCAACCCCTTCATAGACAACTAAGGAATCTTTACTAATTCTTTAGAGGCAGAACAAAGGCTTCCAATCTCAGAATAGGAAGCTAAAGGCTGAGCTGAAGCACTTTCAAGATGAGGTAGCTCAAACAAATCTACAGGTGTTAGTTGAAGCTGCCATTGAAGATGACAAACCAACAACTAAGGAGAGCACAACTACACCAAAGAAGCCTGTCAATGCTGAGAAGAAGAAGTCTGCTGTGTCAATTGAATATCCTCTTTCTACCAGAAAGAGTACGAGGTTAAGTGTCAAAATGACAAAATAACGGGTAAGGGTAAGCCCCATTTTTGAGGATGCATCTTTTTGGGAGGGTTAACCAATATGAAAATATTATCTCTGCCATCTATACAGGCTTCTAAGTGCTTAACTATTTGGGTTTTAGGTTTTTTCTAAGTGCTAACTTCCCCATTGGTAGAAGGCACTACCTATTGTGCAGTCAAGGCTCTTGATTAAAACGGTTTTGTCATCATGAAAAACCACAAATTATTCTGCACATGTTCAAGGATCGGAGGCGCTGCATTTTTGTAATGCTACCCAAACCTGCACACAAACGCAACGTAAGTGGAACTACCTAATATTTCACAGAGGGAAAATAATTGGTACACAGGCGCAACACAGAGGCGCTACCTAATATTTCACATAGGGAAAATAACTGGTACACAGGCGCAACACAGAGGCGCTACCTAATGACACTACCGAATATTTCACAGAGGGTAAAGGTTTGCACAGAGGCACAACACAGGGGTGCTACCTACAGGCGCTACCTAATATTGCACATAGAGCAGATTCTGTACACATATGCAGCACAGTGACGCTGCCTACAGGCGCTACCTTTTCTCCTTGTAGTGCGCCACACAGTTTTTCTACCCAAGGAAGCTGCCAATAAAGACCATGGATCTAGGAGGACCAAGCTAACAAATTTTGGATAAATTGATGATGAAGAAGGATGGAGAAGCAATAGCTGGCATCGTGAAGACAACCACATGCTTGGAAAGACACATGAAAAACAGGGAGCTGCGTAGAAAAAGGGAATCAAATTAGTTTGAAATTTAGTTGGATTAGTCACCAGCATTTTCCTGTTTTATAACATAGGTGGTTAGATCAAATAAATGTTTAGAGTTTTTTAAGGAAAAGAAGCTAGCTCGTACTTCCATCTGTTGCCTCCCTTTTTTTATAAATAGGTAGATCATTAGCTTTAGTAGGTTTGGATGGTTGAGAAAGGCTCCCTTATACTATAATATTTTGATGAAGTAACTATGATCTAGTGATGTACTGGACTCAAGACTTTTTGACTAATAGAAATCAACTTCTCTTTCAGTCTATTTGCTTCTGATGCTAAATGTTCATGCTTTGAATGATTCACATGAATGATTGTGGTGATGTTATGATGGATGTTTGATCATTATGTTATCATGATATTTATTTAGCTTCCTTAGTTTCTCAGTTGAAGAAGATCTTGTGTTAAGAAACTTTCCTCCTTAGGCTTTTGTGGACTTGATGTTTACAACAACCCCTACACTTCTCTCATTCAAGTCTTCCTTCTACTCATACTTACTCCCAAACTAATGATTGAAGTTAGCCAAGACCTTAATTGCTGGTGCATGCTAGCCTTGTTATCTGAGTTAGAAGATTATCACTTGAGTCCTTTTCCATTTGACCCTTTAAACACCCTTACATTCACTTACAACTTGATGGGTACTGGGCTTGCCTTCCATGCAATCTGAAGGTGACTCCTAGTGCTAACACCACGTATGACAATGAATTTTATGCAATGATTCAAGCTTTGAAGAAGTGGATGCACTATCTAATTTTTAAATAATTTGTCTTGTACAGTGATAACCAAGCTTTGTAGTTTATTACTAGGCAAGAAAAGTTGAATCAGAGACATGCTAAATGGGTAGAATTTATGCCAAATTTTACTTTTATTATCAAGCATATTGCGGGAACTGCTAACAAAGTTGCAGATGCTTTGAGCAGGAGGAGTTTAATTGTACATGAATTCCAAGTGGAGACCTTAGGGTTTGAACACCTCAAGGGGATGTATAAAGAAGATGCAGATTTTAAGGAAGCTTATGAGGCATGTAAGAATCCTTTGCTGGGAAACAGAAGCCCATGGACTGAATATTTGATCTAGGATGGATTATTGTTGAAGGGAAACCAACTATGCATACTGTTGGAGCCGCCCCTGTTTTTTCGCCTCACACAATTTTGAATATGCTGATGCTGGAGATAAAAAGTTGTTTTCTTTCCCTTTTCCTTCCGAAATCATAAAACTCTGAAAAAACTTTTGTTACCTGAATAAGTAGTGCTTTGTCACTTACAAAAGGCCCGTTTTTCGCAAGTATGTTTGTCCTTGGGATTTTTCAAGTTTCGTAATCTCGCAAGTCGGACACCTTATTTCTTGTATTCACAAGTCCCGAGTCGCGAGAATGCGAACTCGTTTTTAATTTTCGTCCAAGGCAAGAATAATATAAGACCTTTGACCCTTGATCATGACATCGTCGGGGTTTTGCGCCTCGGCATTTCTCGACCCTAAATTTTTGTTTTCTCAACCCCGAGAGCCGAGAACGCGATAATTTTTTAAATGACCCTAGTCAAAGACCGAGAGTAAACAACTGACCATAGTTAAACTTGGTTCTCGGCACATCGCCTCTCGACATTTTCCTTCATAAAGTCAAAATTTCCAAAACTCCGATTCGCGAAGTTGCGACATAATTTTATCGAAGCCTTAATAATCGCTACATCGCAATATCGCGACTCGGCATATTGTTCTCCTAAAAACTTGTTTTCGAATTCCCGATTCACGATCCGGAAATTAAGTTAATTACATCATTAAGGATCCACTACATCATGTTTATTGTTAATTAATACTGAGATCGGAATTCGCAATCTCGCGAATTGTAAAGTCAAAACGTTAAAGGGAATTTCACGAGATGACGAAAAACGAGGAAATCTCTAAGCCGTTAAGATTTGAAATTTTTAAATATATTTTTAAAGGTAAGGTACGTCCCACGCATCGAGGTTGGCACACTTCGCAAGGAATTCATTTACTCTCCATAACCCGAGTACCTGTCAAGCCGCCCAATA
>ML794917.1:452670-467828 GCA_009831015.1 Picea engelmannii | reverse complement strand
AGGCCTGTAAGGGCAGAAGAACTACCTCCCAACGAATTCTTTTTTGACAAAAAGAGGAAAGCCGTGGTGAAGCGAGAATTTTATCAAGAGGGAGAGTCTACTGCTAAAAGATTCAAAGTAATGACCGATGGAATGAATAAAAAGAAGGATGAATTTGCCACAGAAATTGCAGGAACGCTAGGAGCGTACGCAACGGCAAATCGATTCTCAGTCGAAGCATTAAAGAGGCAACTCAAAACAAAAAATCGCCTGATCAAGACCTTAGAAGCCAGGTTGGCTTCGGCGGAAGAAAACACCAAGAGTCAAACAACCGGGGCAATAGAGCTGGCCCAATTGGCCGATAGGAAAGAAATTGAGGTCCTCAAGACCAAGCTTGAACATGCCAATTCAATTATCCGAAATGGTCGGGTGCAGTCCGACCACCAGAGGGATACGATCATGCAATTACAGGCTAAAGTAGAGGTTGCAGAGAGCAAGGTGATCGACGTCGAGATGATCAAATCTCAAGAAATCGACATTCGAAGCAAGGTCTCTTCTGCTCAACAGAGTATACTAAACAAGATCGGGGAGTTTCGAAACGATTGCTTATTAATGAATCAGATTTCTGAGAATCTGACTGTCAAGAAAAGAAACGCAGAGGCTGCTCGAATCGTCTTTCAGGAAGCAGTGATAGCTACGAATAACAGGTTTTCAACAGGAACCCCCGGGCTCTCCATTACCGAACAGACAAGAGGCAATATTTTGTTAAAGAACTGGGAGCATGATATTTCTGTGAGCAGAGAACAGGCACAAAAAGTGACAAATTCGCTCGAAGAAACCTTCAAAAACATAAATGCTGAACTATTAGGGATGGAAAATGGAGGAGACACAGAAGCACTGAGGCAAATAGATATGGAGCGGATCTCCATTGACATAAAAGAGAAAAATGAGAGAGATTTAGTGGAGATCTCTAAAATAGACAGGGCAGGGATGGCTCAAATTGATGAGCATCTAATTCAACCCAGCACACAACTTGGCACCATTGATATAATTGATACATATATGGGAAATCAACTTCCGCAGTTAGCCCGAGACTGCTATTTTGCTGAAGCCAGTTGTCAGGCAGAACCATCACAGCTCATATCCCAATTCCTGGACAAATGTAGGATATGCACCGAGTCTATGCAGAGACAAGCACCTGGCGCGCCTTGAAAACGGAGTTGAAGAGATGGAGTGGCTTCACTCCTAACAGCTGCCAAACGGAACCACCGCAGCTGGTGTCTAATTTTACGGACAAGTGTATCATAGGGGCCGACTCATGTAAAGAAAGCACCTGGCACCCTTTTGTATAAATAGAATAGATAAAGAAGAACAAAAGGCTGAACTTTTTGGTACCCATTGTAACAGAATTCCTTTATGAAGGAAGTTAATGCGAAGCAAATTCAAGATTCCCGATTCTGTCCCGACTGTATCTCAAGTTTGTTTTGTCATGTTATTTGTTTCTTTTCATTTTGCTCTACACAATTAATCTGTTTTGTTATGTTCTTCGTTTCTTTTCATTTTGCTCTACATAACTGAAAGGTATCACTATAACTCAGTACCACCACTACTATAGTGAAGCGAGTTCATATTACAGTGATTGTCTCTTGTATTTCCTCTGCACCGGCTATCAGCAGGTGTAAGACCAAGCCACAGTTACAGGATTTTGTGTTTACTTGCACCATGTCAATTATGTTCACGTCAATTTCTCTTTCCATATATATGTGAGTTTTTATTAATAAGGATTTTATGTTACTAGTATTAGACGTTCTTCTCTCATTCCATATCTTTTACGAAAATCATACAGTTACGGGAAAGGGCCTTTAGTTTGTAGTCCCATTTCGTTCTTCATACGAAGATTTCTCTTATTCTCGACCGAATCGAATCAGCCATCAAAATCTCTTGTTAAATCATTTCCATACCCTTACTGTTCCTCAATGACTGTACCCACGGTAATTCAACCCAATATTCAACTCGGGATATTAGATCAAACTCATATCGCATTAAATCTTTTTAGCACGACCCTTAGAACTGCGAATACTCGGGAAGAATTAGAACGTTCATGGGCGGCCATTGAACAAGATATCGCAACCCAGGAACAGTTGGAAGCTAGACGTAGAGAACGTAGAAATCTCCCTTAGTTTCCCATACCGAATGAGACTTTATAATTGTATACATCTTTACCTTTTTTCGGATGCCTTGACACTGTGCTTTAAGCCTTAGTACAGACTCAGGAACAACACATACCAAGATGCTGAATGAGATATAACCTTTTGAAAGAGAAACACATTGGAGGTTTAGCTAGACATTTTGGTCATTATAAGACATTTGCACAACTGAGTAATTCATATTATTGGCTGAGCATGAGGGCAAAGGTGAAAAAGTTTGTGAACAAATGCAAAATTTTTCATTATGCAAAATGAAGACAACAAAACATTGGTTTGTATCAGCCATTACCAATTCCAGAAAGGCCGTGGGATGCAATCAATATGGATTTTGTTTTGGTATTTCCTAGAACTAAGAAAGGGAGCGATTCCATATTTATTGTGGTGGACAGATTTTAAAAAATGGCACATTTCATACCATGCCATAAAACAAATGATGCTACACACATAGCCATTTTTTTTTTTAGAATAGTGGTGAGACTACATGGATTGCCTAGGAGTATAGTCCCAGACAGGGACACCAAATTTGTAGTGGAAGACTCTATGGAAGAGGTTGGGGACAAAATTGTCCTTTAGTTCAACATATCACCCTCAGACAGATGGACAGATTGAAGTAGTAAACAAGAGTCTGGGAAACTTGTTAAGAAGTTTAGTCACTGAGCAAGGTCGTCAATGGGATCAGATTCTGGCACAAGCAGAATTTGCATTCAACAATTCAGTGAACAGGAGCACAGGGAAAATTCCATTTGAAATTGTGTATGGTATACAACCAAGAGGGATTACAGAGTTGAGATATCTGAATCAAGAAGAGTTCAAAAGCGTTGGAGCAGAAGATTTTTCAACATAAATGCAGAAACTCCATGACAGAGTCAGAGAACAACTATAGGACAACAACCAGAAATACAAGAACAGAGTTGATCAAAAGAAGAGAGAAGTTCAATTCGAAGTTGGAGATGAAGTTTTATCTCATTTGAGAAAAGAAAGGTTTCCAAGAGGAACGTATAACAAGTTGAAGATGAAGAAGAAAGGACCATGCAGGATTCTCAGAAAATTCGCAGCCAATGCTTATGAAATTGAGTTGTGAGACAATGTTGGGATATCACCGATATTCAATGTTGCAGACTTGTATCCTTATAGGAGAGATGAGGCAGGAAAATGAGATGATCAGAAGGAAGTTCAGTGGGAAGAACAATTTCCCACATCAAAAAAACCTCATATGGAGAAAATCATTAAACAAAGAGATGGACAAAAGATAAGGAAGAAGCCATATCCTGAATACTTAGTGAAGTGGAAAGATCATCCAATGGAAGATGCAAGTTGGGTCACAGAACCTGATATTTTGAAGCATGGAAAAATAGTGCAGGAGCTCATGGACAAGAGTCCATGAAAATTTTAACCATAGGAGTATGATGCAGGAGCATCGCCTTCAAAGTCAAAGACGCAAGCGTGGAGGCAAAGAAATGGCACCTCAACATGATAGAGTTTCAAATCAACAATTAACTCAGGAGTAAATCGAGTTGTTGAGATATTTTTGAAACATCATTTTTAAACATGCCGTGTTTGTAAAGTCGTATAGGGCTTCAAGGAGTTGCAGATATAGAGTGTTGGCTCTTATCTGGAAATAACTGTTAGTTATTGTAATAGGACAAAGTAGGTAACTGCTATGACTTGGTATGCTAGGTTGTAGACAAGACGAGAGAGCTTGTGGAGCCATTCCTTAGATAGTTTGTTGTTGTATTGTAAAAGTATGATGAGATAGGAAGATAGAGATCAGTAGAGGAGAATAGAGTTGAAGAAAGACGCAGGGAAGAACTGCAATATATGTAATTTGTTTTATGAATGAATAGAACATACAAAATTGTCCCAAATCTTGGAATGTGTTCATTTTATTGTGTGATTGAATGAATGTTACATTATGTGTATGTCATTCATTTCATTTTGCTCACATGATTGTTCGAGAAGTTGATCGTATGAGTTCGTGATGAAAATGGATAGTTTAAATTGTTTCTCTTCTGAAACTCATATGCAAGGTGTGCATCTCAAATGCAAGGAGTGCATCAATTGAGTCTCAGATTGACTCAGAAGAGTTCAGAGAAAGAACAAAGGAAACTTATACCTGGTGCAAGGAGCGCAGAGTGTCAAGGGATGACCAAGCATTGAAGAACCAGAATATAGGAACGCCAGGAGGGAGAGAAGAATTTATTTTCAAGAAATCCTTCGAACTGAGTTATCGAAATCCCCAAATGCAAGGAGTGTGTGGGAAGTCGAAATCCTTTAAGGGTAAGACTCAGAAGGGATAGCACATTTCATAAGTGTCGACGAGATCCAAGAGTCAGACTCATAGAAGGAGAAAAGGTCGAGACCTCTGAAGACTGATAAATCTTCTAAGTCTGAAGAAATCATAAGCTCACGAGGAGGAGCGATAGTGGTTGTTCGATCACAGTGGAAAGGATCAACAACCGTTTGATCAGAGCACGGTGCACGAGCCTTAGAGCTTCGCACATGCAGGAAAGAGAACTTACCAAAGTTTCGAAGTAGTTTGGGACCGTCCATTGTCAAGGAAGACAGGTGGTGCAAGATCCACAACTTCAAAAGTTTTTGGGTGAAGAGGAGGTGAAATAGCCGAAGTAGGACACTGACCGTTGATCGCTAGGAGATATGTGTCAGCAGACCAACAACTTCGGGAAATCTATTCGAGAGTTTTTCAGTTGAGACTTGAAACTCCTAAAGCGTGAATAGCTGAAGAGACGAGAGCCGTCGATCTGTGAGTGGACACTTGTCAACAGACCACGAGCTATGGGTAAATTGCATTGGGGTTTCAGATGAGAGTTGAGATTCCCGAACCCCGAAGAGCCAAAGTGAATCTAGACCGCCATATCTAGAAGAGATGTGGCGTAGATCAGTAAACTCCGGGTAAAGTCCCGAACTAACTCATAGTCGTCGGATTAGAGGAGATGTAGCATAAATCGGTGAACTCCGGGTAAAGTCCCGAAGTAAGCCTTGACCGTTCGATTCCGTAGGACGGGTGGAAAAATTCCGTGTACTTCGAGGGGAAGTGAAGTTTGAGATTTGAGATCTCAGAAGTCCAAAGACCCGAAGGAGATCTCGACCGTTGATCAAGAGAGGGGCCGTAGGATCGTTGATCTAGTTGAAAGGTCAAACACCCGAAGTAGAAGCAGGGCCGTTGATTTAGGAGGATAGGTGTCTGTAGATCATCAACTCCGGAAGATTGACGTATGGAGGAATGTAGGTTTTGAGACTTGAAAAGTCTGAAGTCCGAAATCACGAAGGAGATCACATCCGTTGATTTAGAAGGGGAAGATCTGGTCTGTAGATTTGGAAAGGGAAGATCTGAACCGTCAGTTCAGATAGTACCATCAAGATCGAGATATTGATGATCCTGTAGCATTGCGGGGACAGTAGTTGCATGGACTTTAAAAAATTGAGGGCGGTCCGCAATCCAGACCGTGGTTTTGGCAAGAGGACATGTGGAGGCTCGAGGAGAATTGTGGGCTGAAAAGTAGTTTGAGATCAAACAACCTTTGGTTGTGGCCACAATCGCGTGGTCACGTGAGGTCATCGCCTAGGGTCATATCAAGAGGGGTTTTATTAGAAAAGGAGCTAACGCCCAGTACTCTGAGATTTCGTAGAAGAGTGAGAGGGAAGGTTGCGGGTACCATAAGACCTGCACTAGAGAGCCTAAAGGGCCTGTATTTAGATACAAAAGGAGACCACTAAGGTTTTAGAGGGTCATTTGAATCAAGAATCATAGATCCTTGACCCGGAGGTCATGTAGCCCTACGGGGGAGTAGGGGGGCTGCATCATTTTGTCAAATCAACAAAGGCGTTTATTGGCTCAACAGGGCCGACCTCTCTAAGTCACTTTATAATTTATTATTATTATTATTATTATTATAATTAATATTAACAATATTAATTATATTTTACATTTATTATTAATCACATTAAGGTGGGGCCGACCTGTACCATTTACATAACAATTAGGGTTACATGCAGGTTTGACTCTTGAGAAACATATAGAAAAGGATCAGATACACCCACTAGTGCTCATCTACTAGGGGCACATCCATAGGGATGTCATAGCTCTGGATTACTACATTACACAGAAGAATGAGATCTACACACGTTCACTTGTGCTCATCCACATGCACTTCCACTCTACAGATCTTCTTTCCCACTGCCTCACATAGGAGAATCACCTGGAGTTTTCTCGTCAACTCTGCTGCTCAGAGGAGGCTAACACATCATCTTCATTTCTGTTTACATGACGATGCACCCAACACTTTGGGATTTCACACGTTCACCTTATGCTCAGCCACATGCACGTCCAACTCATCAGAATGCCTTTCCCACTGGATAATCATCTGGAGTTATTCTCACTCTCTGAATCGAAGAGGTCATTTCTACGTTCCTAGGTCTGTTTCAGGAAGGAACCACATACCCTTCTTAGGGGCTTTCGCTTAGGTTTGTAAGCTGAGAGAAAGGATTCACATAGCTGCAGTGATCTACACCTCACAAGTTTGTGTTGGTTATGGAGCCTGATTATCTTCCTGATTCAGAGGTCTTTTACTTTCAGCCGTGCTTATACCCCATGAAGTATTTAAACCCCAGAAGTATGTACACTCTTCCACGCGGGGGAGTGCAGAGGGGGGGTACCCCCTCTGCGGGGTTCGGGGGGGATATCCCCCTGGTTGGGGGTCTAGGGGCAAGCGGGCCCCCAGCGGGGGTTCGGGGGAAAAGCCCCTGAAGGAAAAATTGCCTTGTAAATCTGGACCGTTCATTATAAGGTCGCAGATCTAACGATAGAGATTATGTTAGGGTTTTTTGCCCTAGAAGGTAACCCTCTTTTATGAGGGAAATGTATTGTGGCTATGGTTGATGGTGAATATTGTATTCTGAGATAGGAGACTGTGAGAGAAAGAAGAGGAAGTTACAACGGGTTTGCTGTAGGTTGTATCCCTTCATATGCTTGATAATAATAAAGGAAGGACCTGGCAATTTCTCTGGTGGACGTAGCCCACACTGGGTGAACCACGTAAATCCGTATCTCTATTGTATCGTGTATCTTCTGTGTTTTGTTTCCACATTTGTTTTATTTTATTGCTCCACGGTCCTGTTTTTCTAACAATTTGTAAGCTGGAGAATGTCTCACATAGTTGCATTCATCAACAATTAAGTGGGGCACAACTTATTGGAGAGGCTATTCTTGGTGTATTTTTGCATTTTCATGGTGGAAAGTCTTCAACTAGGGTTTGTTGCAAGATTATTCTTGATGAAGTAAGTAAATATGCAATTCTTCATTTTATTTTGAATGGTTATAGTAAAGTTTCTTGTTCATTTCTAAGTTTATGAAATTGCTAGTTTGAAACCCTAGGGGAGAAGCATATGTTACTATCCATTTCCTTATAATTTTCCACCTAATTGAAATTGCTAGAGGATATCTCTTTTGAAGAATACTCTAGAGCCCTACCTTTGTATCACTCTAGTAGCATTGCTTCATTAGCTTCGTATATTTTATTTCAAACTTAATCTAAGGAAGAAGGAAATCGCTAGGGCCTAAGGTTACTTACTTTCTAGAAATATTTCCTTCTAGGGTTTAGACATTGAGGCCTTAGGTTACTAACACCTCAATCATCTCACCCATCCCTTTAGATTATCTACTATCATTGTTGTTTCCTCTAAGAGTTGTTGTTGCTAACCTTGACTCCATTACCCTAAAAGGCACTAGTCCACTCCTTACAAGTGATTGATTGACCAAACAACTCTTAAACCATATTCCCTAAGACTTTTACTAACTCTTACTAACTCTAAACTAGAATAACTCACTAACTAATTTTCTGATGTTTCAAAATATTGCTACAACCATCTATAACAACACCAAATTCATCCTAAAAGCAAGAATAAAAACTGATTAGACATTGCCATAATTGCTTCTGACAACTATTATCATTCTGTCAATTTTAGGCTATTATTTTTTGTCATTCTTAAAGCATTATTGAGGCATAATTGTTGTAGCTGTTGCTAAATATTCATTGTTGTTATAGATATTTATATTTCTTTAGTTCTATATCAGCTTGTTTATCTTTCAAAAGTTTATGGTTTTATGAAGCGTTGACATCATATGGTACTTGCAAATTGCATTTATTTTCTACTTGTTTTCTTGTTTTGGGCAGGTACACTTAATTTGTCTTTTTCTTCATCTCAATAAAACCTTGGAACTTTTGATCAGAGTGAGCTATGAGAGGGGTGGGACTTTATTTTAACTTTTACCTTAGCCTTCTCAAACCCCCAGGTCACTAGGGACGTCTCCTCTAGGGTACTACTCCTAAATAGAAAGAGGTGTCGTATTAAGGTGACAGTGATAGGTAATCCTCCTTGTTACACCAATTCAGTATCCACTTGCCTTTGGCTTTGAGAAAGTACAAATTGCGTGATAACATTTTGGCGCCGCTGCCGAGGAACATTGAGTCAATATTCCTCAACAACACTTTTTAGGTAAGCCTTTATCCAAAGCCTTATTTTCACAGAGTTTACCTGGTGACTCCACTGAGGGTGATTCCCTCTTCCCTTTGATAATCCTTAAGAGCATATCTGGCGACTCCACTAGCCTTTTCCAAGGTGCCACCTTATTCTCAATTTTGGGATATTTCCAAGTTATGGGATCATGGCGCCCAACGATTTTTTTTATCCGACTACTGATTTAAGAAGTTTTCAAGGATACCTGCATTACTTTGATGAAAAATGGTTGAATAGCTCTCTAAGATTCGGAGGCCTCCCAATTACTCACATTGTAGAATTATTCAAGTATATAAGTGAGATAGAATTGGGAGGGGAGGATGTTCTGGTAAAATTATTCATACTTTCTCTGCCATATTTTTTGTAAGATTGGTTTAAGAGTTGTTGTGAAGATAGGGGTATATCATCTTTCATAGACCTCAATAGTATGTTTATCGAGTTTTTCAAACCACAATGCTAGACATATGAATATGCCCTTCAAAATCTCACAGTAGCCCTAGCGGACGAAGGATTCACCACTGAGAATGTGGAAGATCTCATGAATGTGTACCATACTCAATACCAAGAACCCTATGATATAGAAGGAGAGATTTGTGAAGAAAATTGTCAACCCCTTGAAGAGGAACACACTTTTTCCCATGATTCGATAAAATGCAGTAAATAAATGAATTATGAGGATGAAGCACTAGTATTCGCTCCTCCGTCTGATGAAGCTTTCTGAGATCCTATTTCTCCTGCACAAGACGAAGAGAATGAGGTGAGTCATTTACCTTTCCAATTTTTTGATGACACTTTGTTCTATCATTCAGAAGTTGAAGAAGTAAAGGAACCCTTGGAAGAGCTAGATTCTTCATTTTCTAAAGATGAAGAGATGAGTCTTGTGGATGATGTACTGGACCCTCTTCCATTTGATGAAGTGATCCAAGCCATTGACGCTCCTGGACAACAATAAGTGAACACGGTAAGCTATTTCCCTTTCCAAGATTTTGATGATGCTTTGTTTTATGATTTGGAAAGTGAAGAAGTACTAGAGAATCCCTTGGATGCATTAAATCCTTCATATTATGATAAAGGTAGTGACATTGTTGATAATATTGATGAGTTCATACATGTTGGAAGACGTAAGTGGGATGTGATTGGTTCTAATGAGGATCCCATTTATGATATGGAAGGACATTTCCAAATGTTGCCTTTACAACTATCATATGAGGTTACTAATGATTCTAACATTTGGAAACATGGAAATGATATAGTTACAGACATCTCCAAGGGTGACCTAGTTCTATTTTCTCCTGATGATTTTCAGTCAAACCTTGAAGATTTTGATGAGTATTCATTTGAGCACTTGGATTTATTCTATGAAGAAGATTATCAACCACCGTTGTGCTCAAATCTTGATAGAGGCGAGGACATAGCTTTCCCAAAGCATGGTACTTGTGACAAGGTTCTCCAACCCCCTTCGATTACTTTACCTCGCTATCTCACTAAGGGTGTAGTTGGGAAACATTTACCTTGTCTTGAATTTTCTCTAGGGAAAAGCCTACATTTACAATTCAAGGGTAGGTTGAATACCTTAAGAAGAAGTTTATTATCTTAGTCTTTCAACCTTCCCTAAGAAATTGTCAATCACCCTCTACGTTCCTACTAGTCCCTTCCCAGACCTCAGGATGTGAAAATGTCCAAGGTATCCAACCTTCAGACTTTTTGGGTCAGTTTTTTGAGCCTTTGATTTTTCATGATCCCTTTCTGAAATGGATTGAGCACTTTACTAGAAGTATGACTTGGCATAATTTTTTCCCTTTCACCCACCTCCATGAGCTAGACTTTACAATTTTCGATGATGTGATACATGTTCTAACTCATGTTATTTTTGTGCTTAACTTATCATTGTTTTGGTTCATGATGAAGCACATAGGCAGGTATTATCAGATATTGCTGGGATGGTTTCACTGGTTATTTGACTACACCTAGCATTCAACCAACAGGTAAGTAGAGGTAGGTAAGCATTTACATCCATTATATATACCATCTGCATATCATGCTAGTATAGTTTCATTTTCACATTGTGTTTTTCCATTTTGTATATATTCTTGGTTACTTTTATTTCATTGTATCATATATGAGCGAGGGGTGACATCACAACCCCAAAAGATTACTAATTATTTTTGTTGAGATCTAGCAGATTACAGGTTATGCAAAAGATGACGAGGTTCCCATGCACTCTATGGTGAGCACATGTCCCTGAGTTGGAGCCAGATGTTATCCCCTATCCTAGGGATAACGAAGGAGATTATGTTTCGAGGCCCATAGGTCCTATACATGGAGTACCAAGATCCATATGACTTGGGCTTGGCCCGGAGGGCCCATATTTTCTTCAGTGCATCCTATCTACCATCAACAACAACATCCACCCCATTGGATCGATCCTAAAGTAGTAGTGGGTCTTGATCCATGAGGTAATGAGTCTGGGTATCATGGTATGTGTCACTCTGATTTTTGAAGCATTTGAATATGTGCACTGAACTCTCTTTTGCTTCATAACGTTTGCTTGGAAATTATGCTCTTTAACTTGTTCATACCTTGGGGGGGTGACAGAGTGCCCTAGTGAGCTGGTTCCTTTAGGGATGAGTTACCACTAGGTGGGTCTATGAAAGGCCATCATCCATTCCTTGCATACTTACCACTTTTCATCATTGTCCCTCTCATCTTCCCCTACCTTGGTTCGAGCATTGGGTTTGCCAAGCTAGTAAGGGTTGTACCTTGCCTTGTGGGAAGAAGGGGCTAAAGGCCTAGAGGGTAAAATTAGTTGGAAAAATTTAAATTCCAAAATGAAACCTTGAGATGCTTCGCCCAGGGATTCCAGAGAAAGAAATAAATGGCTTCTCAGTAAGAAAAGGGGACCCGTAAAATAATATAAAACTCAATATCTAGTTGGTGGATAGGATTTCTCATCATGAGTCGTCCTATTAGGTCCATGGGCATGTAGTGATATGACACTACCATCTATCTGGTCACTAAACCAGGGTAGTGGATTTTGGTGGCATAGAAAAGAGAAAGGGGGTCTCACCACGACCCAACCTTCTCATTTCCGTGAATTTCTTGTGGGTAACGCTGTCACCACTGGTCACCACGCCAGGACAATGTCTCCCAACTATTCCCTTGAAAAGAAAAAGAAATAAGAAAAATAATAAAAGGCATTGAATGGGCTAGGAAACAATGACATCCATGACAAGGTGCAGCTCGCCCTATACAGAGGCACCCACAGGTAAGACCTACATTTCCCTGTTATCACTACACCCCTTGCCCAAACATTCCCCTACACCATTTCATACACCTATATGACCTAGATTGGTCTTCACCTAGGAAACACCCCAAACTTGAGGAGGATTAGCCCAATAGGACATCCCGAGACCCTCTCCAAACCTGGATTTTTAAATTGCATAACGTCTTTGAGAATTTGTTTGGGTAAAGGGGGGTTTGATGCACATGTTTGGGTAATTTGATTATTGGACGTGATTGACATTGCTATGGTCCCTATGACTTATGATCCCATGGAGGGCGTACTTATTGTTGCTACAAGACCATGCCCGATGGACAGGTACATATGGGGAGATTATTAGCTTGGACCTCCATGGGGATAAAATTCCACCAGATGGATGATGTGACCCCAGCCATGGGCAGAGAGACACCAGAGGATGGAACCATGAAAGAAGAATAATGTTTCCCCTCGAGACACTCTGGCAGGCCTAGACCCATGGGGGTCTTTCCCTTCCACCATGACGTTGGCCCTTGAAAGCCCCTGACATCATCATATTGAGCCTTGATGTCATTCAGTTAGGGCTTTGGCATGAGGACGTCTTGGTTGGCACATGTGGCAGCTTCTGAGGCCTTTTGAGGCCTAACATTTCACTTTTGAGGCCTAATGTTCCATGATGGGGCCTAACGTCACCCTAAGAGGGGCATGAAGTCATCCCTAAAGTCAAATTAGGGTTTTAAATGATAATTTTATGTAAAAACTAGATTTTTGATGTAAACTGGCCATGTCGGCCTTTTGTGACCTAAAAAACAATTAAAGGTCATTATCATTGTATAAATAAGAGATAAATCTTTTGTATTTTTTCATCTTTCACTCACACAAGTGTGAGGTCTGAAATTCAACCCTCTTTAAGGGTATTTGGCTGAAATTAAGTGGTGTGCAACTTCTTGGAGAGGCTATTCTTAGTGCATTTTGGCATTTTCATGGTGGAAAGTGTTCAACTAGGGTTTGTTGCTAGATTATTCTTGATGAAGTAAGTAAATCTGCAATTCTTCATTTTATTTTGAATGGTCATAGTAAATTTGCTTGTTCATTTCTAAGATTATGAAATTGCTAGTTTGAAACCCTAGGGGAGAAGCATATGTTACTATCCATTTCCTTATAATTTTCCACCTACTTGAAATTGCTAGAGGATATCTATTTTGAAGAATACTCTAGAGCCCTACCTTTGTAGCACTCTAGTAGCATTGCTTCATTAGCTTCGTATATTTTATTTCAAACTTAATCTAAGGAAGAAGGAATTCATTAGGGCCTATGGTTACTTACTTTCTATAAATCTTTCCTTCTAGGGTTTAGACATTGAAGCCTTAGGTTACTAACACCTCAATCATATCACCCATCCCTTTAGATTATCTACTATCATTGTTGTTTCCTCTAAGAGTTGTTGCTGCTAACCTTGACTCCATTACCCTAAAAGGCACTACTCCACTCCTTACAAGCGATTGATTGACCAAACAACTCTTAAACCATATTCCCTAAGAATTTTACTAACTCTTACTAACTCTAAACTAGACTAACTCACTAACTAATTTGCTGCTGTTGCAAAAGATTTCTACAACCATCTATAACAACAACAAATTCATCCTAAAAGAAAGAATAAAAGCTAATTAGACATTGCCATAATTACTTCTGACAACTATTATCATTCTGTCAATTTTAGGCTATTATTTCTTGTCATTCTTAAAGCATTATTGAGGCATAATTGTTGTAGTTGTTGCTAAATATTGATTGTTGTTATAAATATTTATATTGGTTCAGTTCTATATCAGCTTGTTTATCTTTCAAAAGTTTATGGTTTTATGAAGCGTTGACATCATATGGTACTTGCAAATTGCATTTATTTTCTACTTGTTGTCTTGTTCTGGAAAGGTACACTTAATTTATCTTTTGATTCATCTCAATAAAACCTTGGAACTTTTGATCAGAGTGTGCTATGAGAGGGGTGGGACTTTCTTTTAAGTTTTACCTTATCCTTCTCAAACCCCTAGGTCACTGGGGACGTCTCCCCTAGGGTACTACTCTTAAATAGAAAGAGGTGTCGTATTAAGGTGACAGTGATAGGTCATCCTCCTTGTTACACCAATTTAGCATCCACTTGCCTTTGGCTTTGGGCAAGTACAAATTGTGCGATAACAATCACTATGTCATTTTTAGTATGGTGAATAGAGTTTATCATGTTTTAATTTTTCCTATCTTTATTCTATTTTTATTCCAAGTGTTACTGATCTTTTGTTCTGAACTTATGTTTGCAGGCTTCATATTACTTGGATGGCTACATTGGCATTATGAATTTACATACTTTATCTTTTAGCCAATGTAGCATAGAGTAGGAGTAGGGTAGAATAGACTAGTGTATTTCCTTTGCATAGTTTAGTTTTCTGTCTGCATTTTCATTTCATTATTGTTGGCTGATAAATAAATGGATTCTTAGTAGACATGAAGAGAAATAAAGGGATTACATAATAACCTCCCTTTGATTGAATTCTTCAATTTAATTTTGATATGGGGAAAATTTACTTTATCTCATCCTCAAAAAATTTCTAGGTGTTGGGCAATTTTCATATCATCGGTTTCATGCATGATCATCATTTCAAATCCTTTCCAAGCATGTTTTCATCTTACAAGTGAATTAATTTAAAACAAATATACCTTTTAATTCATATTGGGACTAAAATAAATACTCAATGATACTCAATCATCATATGCATATGATTCTAATCGAAATATTTTGCTTGATGGAATTGTTTATGAGTGTTGATCATACTGTCCCATACACATTGAATTTAAATTCTCAGTATTAAAATTTTTCCCATCTGCAATTCAAGCCATTCCAAATCCTTGTAATCCCCTTAGGTGATTATTTTTCCTTGGGTTTGGAGTTGTCCAAATCATTCTTTCAGATTCACTCTTTTCTTCGATTACTTTCAACCAACATGAATTTTCTACATAGATTTTTTTTCTTGCATAAAGAGCTGAGCTGATTGTTTGCACTCTTTTCGTCAATGTGTGAGCAAAAAGTGAGTGCTTACATGCCTAGTTGGGCTCTGCTAGTCATGACAGCTGTGATGTAAAAGGTTAGAAAGAAAACAACTAAACTATTAACAAGAATTAAACAAAAACTA
>ML794917.1:368603-443489 GCA_009831015.1 Picea engelmannii | reverse complement strand
TTTTTAATTTTTTGGCCATTTTGCATAGTTTTGACCCTTTTGCTGTGCTGTGGAGTTAATCCTTGTGCCATGAACGACTTTTTTTCTGTGTTGACGATGCGGAGTTCTTGTCGCCCTGTGCGGACGAAATTTCAGTGATAACACTGATTTTTATTTGTTTGAATTATTTTCCGTGAGCACTTTTAGTTTTAATTTCTGGGCACTAACTGAAAATGTTTTATGCTCTGTTCAATTAGTTTTCAAGGAGTATTTTCATCTATTATCTTGGAACTTTCCTCACCCAAGTTTCCTTTGATACACAACAACACGAGACATTCATTCACACTATTTAGATGCATGTTTTGAGAATTCTGGACAACATCGTTATTTAAATCTTTTATTGATATATTTTTATGAAAATTTCTTGGGAACCAATATTTTTATTCCCAAATACACTGAATGACCAAAGACTCAATCTCACCACTACTCATTCAATGGATTTTTAGACCTGATATTTTCTTCAACAATATTTTCTCATAATTTAGGTCTGCTGATTTTGGGTCACTCATTAAGGTTACATTCTTGAGTAATATAATTTTTTATCATGGCTGAGAATTACACACTTATATCAGGTTGAAATCGATTTAAATGATTCGCTGTTGTAAGTATCTTAATGGGATATGTCAATGCAACTTCTACGATTTCAATTTTGAATCTTCATCATTCATTTTTATTTTAGCCATGATAGTAATTTTCAAGATGTGAATATCGCGAGGGTTGTAACTCATTAATTTATTGAGCCCCACACTCTTCAACACTCTTTGAACTTAAAATCAGTTTATTCACAATTAGAAAAAGATAAGCATGTTTGGGTCATGCTAGTACATCTTCTATTTTGATCCCTCTTACTCATGAGCTTGCCGATTTTTTGTTCTCCGAATTATATGTCTCATTATTTTTTAACGGAAAACCTATCTAGTGGAGAGAAAAACTACACACTCTTATTTTCCATTTAGTTTTCTCTACACTCTATGCAACATGTGTAAGCTTGAGGAAGTGGAATTTATGGTTTCTCTACTTGGAACACTCTTGAGATATTGAGACTATTCGTTTCATGGACATACCCATAATGCCAATCTTATTACCAATTAGAAATATGGTCTTACTCACTTGATTCAATTTCAATTCCTAATTTTCTCTTGGGTTGGGGAAGTCAATCCATCTAGGTCATGACCTGAGATCATTCACATCTTTTTGGAGTGTCTTAATTGCTACAATTTCATGATGATTTCCTCTTGCCTCTCACAAAGCTGAAGATGATCATGTTAATGTTTCACATCATTGTTGTCAATAATCAAGGGAAACACATACCTTGAGATGTAATGTTGATAATCTTTGAATTACAATTTTATGACTGAAATTTGTTGATGGATTGACATCTTTAGAAGATAAATGCAATTGGAGTCTAATGGTCCTTTTTGTTTATTTTGATTGACTATGATTTCAGGAACAAGATATTGTGTCCAAAGATTCAAATCTCATAACAATCAACGAGACTAAGTCTTTTGGTGAAAGGAATGTTGTAGGGAAAGCACATAGTGCTCATATCTCAGGAAGAGGGCTGTGCCATTTGATTGAATGAACAACATATCCATACTTGATGAGAACATTTCCATTTGCATAAGTTATATGATAGCCCACTTAGTTTAAGTTTACATTAGCTTAACATGTTTTTACTACGATTCTTTTTAATTTTAGTCTTTACTTTTCAACTTCAGTTTAATTTTAATAAGTTAGTCATTTATAGGAAGAGTCCTTCCCAAACTGTCTAGAAGCTGATCACACCATTCTTTTATGTTATGCAGGTTGGGAAAATGTTTGTGCAACCAACAACTCTGAATTTTTCTCTTGGAATGAAGGAAACATAGGGAAGTGTTAATCTAAACTTGGATGCTCATATTCCTTTGCAACATTTTTGGATTGATAAATCGAGATTGTAACCAACTCAATAGCTAATCAGAAATATATTCCGATTCAGTAATTCTCATTTTTTTTTTTTTTTCCTGTCTAGTCATTGTTTGGAGTCATCTTAATGACTATTTTGATAATCTCCATAGTTGTATTATCTCATTGCATTATCATAATAAATATTTGGTATCAATAATTATCTTTTATGGCAAAGAGAAAATGGTGCTTTGGTGTGAAATGTAATTTCTGTTATTTGAAAATTAGCGTTTTCAAAATTGCAAAGGAATTGCTTATGCAATGAAATCTTGAGAGCTTATGGGTTTGTGGAAAGTTTCATGTGATGCAATTTTCATAAGTTTTTTTTTGACTAAATTTAACCATTAACCCATTTTGCTAGATTACTGGAAGCTTGTTTTGTTGGACTGAATGAAAGAAATTGCATGTAACAATTGGATTAGAGAATTGTGTTGCAAATATTTCCACTACATCATTAATTATTGTACTCTGGTTTGTTTTCATTTCAAATCATAAACCCTGGGAATATTTTCAATGGGCTTGTTGTTGAATGAGTAACATTTCTTGAATGATTTTTTTTCCATTGGCTTACTTTTCAAGCTTTCATTGAAAACACTTTCACTGTTCCTGAACCAGATTTGTCGCATACTGTTGGGTTCTGTTCTTATCTTTCTCAACCAGTTTTCATTCTTCCTTGATGATTGACATTCTAGCTTCAAATTTCTTTTAGTTCAGTTTTCTTTTCATGAATTCACTTCTGATTTCAATTTTTCTTTCTGTTTATACAATTTCCTTCCATCTTTTGATTTGACTGCTCATATTTCCTCGAGCTAATTTGATTCTTAGTTTGATTTAAGGATTACTCTTAAATTTTAGTGAGGGGTGTTGAGGAAAAGATATGAAATGATCTCACTCAAGCATTTTCAAATCTTGCTTGGCTAAAACAAGATAGACAGGAATATCACCCTAGATTTATAACCATCAAAATCGGTATCCTAACTCACAAGTATTGTTTACAAGTGCTTAGGCTGGATTTTTTATAAATAAAAGCTTGCTGAAAAATTCATTATTTATGTAATCTTCTGAACATATCAAATGTTGAAATAAATATAGAGATAGAAGTAAAGACACCAAGTCAATAATCAAAACATATGAGACATAAAGCAATCCTTTATTTCATTCCAATTCATCAAAAAGTCATTCTCTTTACAAAATTTCCTGAGGAATTTTTGGACCAAAGTCAAACTTAGACGTCCCCGATGAAACATACAAAAGGACTTCTGACAGAAAATAAAAAATTGAACTTGAAAAGTCAGATTAGCTTACCACAGATTGCTTCCCACTAGACTTTGCACAATAGCCTTTGTCAGTCATGAAAACTAATTCACAAACAGACAAGTCTACACAGACTATCAAAGATAGATCAACACCTCTGAAAAACAAGTGTCTGAATGATGTAATTCAACCCTGAATCCTGTTGTCTACAATAGGACCCTGCTATCATAAAAAAGAATTAGGCTTCTAATGAATTAAGGAATGAATGAAAACTAAATTATCTCAACAAAACTCAAAGAGAAAACCTTAGTATGCTTCTCCTTCTATTCGCCTCTTGTTCCTCCCTTTCCTTTTGCCTTTAAGCAAATTAAAATTGGTTGAAGTAGTTGAACTACTTCATTAGTTAAGTTAACTAAAACTTTTACACATCAAAATTACTCACTTCAATGATGACCTATTGTCATCATTACAAGTGTCGCAAGTGTCACATTTTGGCCGCAAGTGTCGCAAGTGTCACAAACATCATACTGTCATCTTGCCTATGTTGTGTCTCGAACGACATCACAAAGGACAATTCAAAGACACCCTCAAAGATTGGTTTAAGAAAGAGAAATCACATGACAAAGAGTACACAACTTTTACCATGAAAAAGACCACTTAAAAGTAAGTTTTGAAGGGCAGCACTCCCCTACCCACTGTCAGGGAGTGCTAGCACTCCTTACCCTCCTTTGGGGGAGCGTTGCAATGCTCTGTGCCCCATTTTGAGGGAGCACTGGACTATTTGAGGTAATCTTGGGCTGTTGAGAAAAATCAGGGAAAAAGCCCCCTCATCTTTGGAGTTAGTTTGATTCGAATCTGAGGTCAAGGCTGGATCTTAGGGAGGATCCACAACTGATGGAGAAATATCCTCAACCTATCCCAAGAATCTCTAAGGTGGTTAGGCCTCTCCAAGCCTATATAAGGAGGCCTCCTCATGGTGAAAAAGGGAGACATTGAAGGCATCAAACTTATGATCTCATAAGGGAGATAATCAGTGAAGCATAGTCATTTTGTTTGTGGATCATTTGAGAAAGGGGTTGGACAAGGAGAGATTGGTGAGGTTGTTGCATCTGCTTCAAAGGTCTGTAAGTATCTCTATTGAGTTCTCATTAATACATGTGCTTGTCATGTTTCCTTCAAGATTGTGTATGCCTACATGAACTTGTGTTTAATGGATAGATCTAGTTTCAAACTAATCGTAGTAGAATAGGAAGCATGCTTTGTCTTTGATTGGATTGTAGAACCTATTGAAGAGCTTGTGGATCAGAGCTCAACTTGGAACTGGGCGAGGAAAAATATCGTAAAAAGGTACGTCTTCTTCCTCTTCTCTATAGATTAGTTTAGCTAGGTTTAAAGGGATGTCAGTGACCAAAGTTAGCACCTTTCTGTCTTGATCTTAGAGATTTAGGATCCAAGAGGGAATCCACCTGTCCACAGGGGGATTTTCCTATAACAGAAATTGGCAACTCCACTGGGGAGTGAAGCTTTCAGTTTTGGTTTCCTTCCTTGGTCTTGTTTTTGGCCTTTACTCACCTTTAGATCTTATTCATGCAGTGTTTCTAATTCTTAGATTTGTTGTTGGCTCTTGGATTCATCCCATACACACTCAATTTCTAGATTTTCATGAGTTTTTTGAGTTATGGGATTTTTTTTGTTCTTCTGAGAGGCTAGTGCTCCCCTGCCTCTACAACCAGAGTGCTAGCACTTCCTTGCAGTCTTCCATAGAGCACTACAACGCTCTGGTGCCCTTGACACCAGAGCATTGGTATTTTTTTGCTAAAAACCTTTTTGGGGGTTGATCTATGAGCCTACTTGTTGATGATTCATCTGCTCAGGGTTATTACCATCTCAATGTGTCCTTGATTTGGTCTCCAACATCTTGATTTCTAAGAATTGATTATGTTTTGTTTGGATTTTTGACATTTTTCTTCCTTACTTTGAAGTCACTCTTCTTCTTTGAAGATTTAGTGTCAATTTACTGTTTTCCTCTCATTTATATGACTGAATGAAAGCTATTGTAAGGAAATTCATAGATCTATGCACCATTCCATTTGATCTTTGAGGTCATCCCGTCCAAGCATTTTTCTTATGTTTTGAGATTTTTGGTTTTCTTTTTGAAAATTTGGTTTTCTTTTTCTTTCTTGTTTAATCATAACAAGAATTTGTTTTGTTTATGAGAAGTTTTTCTTCTTATTGCTTAAATATCACAGATCTTGAAGTCTAAATGAAATAAGAAGATTTACATCAAACTGATTATCAGTCACATTTAAACAAAAGGATATATTTTCATGATTCATTTTTGGATATTAGAACGGATTTTTGAATGTTTTAGCATTGTGTTGGATTCTTGATTGCGGACAATTGCATGAGGTTATTGCATCTTAGTGTTTGATAGTGAAAGGAAATTTCCTTCTCCTTCCCTTAAATATAAATTCATTGAAAGAAAAGACTGCTTATCATTTCTTGTGCATTTTTTGGGAATTGAGTCATAATATCATCAGTTTCACTCTCATACACCTCTGAGTAAAGAACAACCACGAAAATCAACGCTAATTGAAATTGATGTAGAACATTTTGTTTTTAGAATCTTCCACCAACATTAGACTAGGATTAGCACTTTGGATTAGGCTATGAGTACAACTCTCCAAAGCATTCAAAACAAACATTAGAATCTTGCGATAGGGAGAGCAAATCCAATTTTCATATAATCTTTCTGGGATCCCCCTCTCACATAGGGGTTACACACAAGGTCGCGTTCAGGAGAGTTACATAGATTATCCCTCCGTGGTTCAACCGTTCGTAGTAGTCAGATCGTATATTGGGGGTTCTTCTTGAGGCTCAACTGTCTTCATTTGGTCTCGATGCTTTGTGAATTTCGAATCCGTTCGGGGTTCTCTAGAGTTCTACTAGTCCACTTGTCCTCAATTCTCTCGAAGGATTTCAAAATTGTTATCCTACCCATACGTTCAGACTAGACTGTCGACTGTACCCTCTCCGGGGTTGACTATGAGTTGATGTCCTTAGTAGCCATAATCTTTAGGGTCTTTACAAAAGGTGACGGTGAAGGGAAGTATTCGCTATACCTGGAACAGACGGTGGTCAAACTCACTCGGGCTCCTTGGAGGGTAAATCCACAATTATTGCGTGGAAGCTTGCACCAAGGCGTAACTCCGTTAAGTAGGTCACCATCGTAACTGTTCCACTTGCTCATATCCTAACACCTTCTTGACTTGATCACGTGATGTTGGATTTAATCACCAACTAGTACGATCATTGAGAGAAGGTTTTGTTTGCTTGGTTTGATTCCTATATTTCTTAGTGTATGTTGTTTCTTTTCTTTAGTCGGCCATATATTTCTTTTTCCGTTCATTACTTATCTCAAGCAACATCGGCCTCCGCCGTTCACGTAGGATGCAAGGGTTACCCCCGGAAGATCCGAAGGGTTATCTACCTTTGCTTCCCAAGTCTTCGGAAGGCCCTCCCGAGGCTCATAACAAACTAGGTTATGAGGTTGGAAGCACACACTCTTTGGAACAATTCTGAATTGTTTCTGATTCTTTGGAATCTTTTCGACTTCCCATAAACCCAACTTTGAGTATTATACGAGATCCATGTCTGCTTCGGGTGAAATCATCTGGAGAAGTTGTTTTTATTGATGATACTGAGATACCCACCAGACCTAACACATGATCTGGAGTAGAGGATCCACTTTTCCAAAGTGAATCATTTAGGTCCCCGACTCATACTGTTGGAACTTCTAGTTTTGGTTCTATCCATTTAACAATACATGATCTGTACGGTAACCTAGGAGTGAGTCCCGATTGACCTATGGCATCACAAGTGCTTGAGACATATGTTAGTTACACGGTACCTTTAGACAAATTTACTGGCACGACCAGTAATGTCATCATCGTTGCAGACCAATTGTTGATTGGTTCTCACTCAAACCCTACTATCCAGATGGAACATTCTACTATGCCTACCAGTAATGCGACATCATTCTAAGCTCCAATTGGAACACCACTTAGACCAAATCCATCACTTTCCCCTAGGTATAGACCTCTGAATCCTTCCATTGCTAATACTACCCAGGTTACACCTGGAGTTTCTAGACTTTTTGTTCCTCCTGGATATAACGTCGTTGTTAGTTCTATACCTACACCTTTATTTGGAGGAGCTAGTCTTGGTAGCTCTAATCCAGTTAGAGGCACCGGTCATTCGTTCACTTCTAGTTTCCAGATCCCTCTAGGCACTCAACCTAACGCTGGGGGACAACCTCAATTTGGGAGTCAACCTCAATTTGGGACACAACCTCAGCTTGGGGGGCAACCTTAGACTGGAGTCCATAACCCATTGTATGGATAGAATGAGACACAAAATCCTTGGCACTTTCCTTTCCCAAAAAATACGCTATTCGCTGGGGGACAACATCCTCAAGGACAACAACAACCTTCTCTTTCCCATGGGACTAATTTGTATCCTCCTCAAGGAAAAAATGTTTACCCCCCTTATGGGCGAACCCATCATCTGACTTATAATCCTCAGAACCCATCAGATTATCCTCCATTTGCACATGTTTCTCAACCATCATCGAATTTTGTTTATCCTGGTCAACAACAACCATATGTAGGAGGACCTACTGGATAAAATTATCCACCTAACCCAGTTTATGGCCCTATTGGTGTCCCTATGCCACACCAGTATCACCCTCAGGTTAATTGACAACTACTGTTTCTCGTGACTCTAGATCTTCTAGACTTGTCTCGGTTGACCAATGATCCTATATTACATTATCCCTTTTGGCCAATGATTCCTGCTAAATTACCTTCCGATATTCCAAAATTTGATGGTAAACCTGGAGAAGACCCGAACAACCATGTGATGAATTTCCATTTATGGTGTTCATCGAACTCCTTAATGGACGATTCTATACATTTACGTCTTTTTCAGCGAACACTTACGGGCTCTGCAACCAAGTTGTATATTGAACTTCCATGTGGTTCTTTCCAAGATTTCAACTCCCTTGCCATGTCCTTTCTCACACACTTTCAACTACCCATTCGATACGAGATGGGTACCGAAATCTTGACCTCCCTTCGTCAGACTAATTCCGTACATATCTCTGATAATATTCATGAGTGGAGACAACGACAAAGGTTGATCAAAGCAATCATTCCTGACCATTTATTGGCAGAATGGTTTACTAAATCACTTTTACCCTCGATTTCTCATGATGTCACCATGGGTGGTGTAGTCACTGAAGAATAAGCCATTGCTCGGGCTCAGTACTTAGATTTGGTTTATTCACAATCTGGTACTTTGTATGAGTTTATCCCCAATGCTACCTGTGCCACTACTAATCCATCTAAACCTTCATCCAAGTCACATGCAGATGGAGTTATCGGCTCCATCAAAACCCAATCTGCTTCCCAGTCGACTAGAACGACAAATCGATCTGCTTCAGAACCCACTCCCAGTTCAACCTCACTCTCCTCTACCTCCCCCCAAACTCAAATCTCTGAGGTGAATGCAGTTCAATCTGCCCCTTCACAACAATCCAGAGGTAAGGAGAAGAAAAAAAATAAACCTAAAAAGAATAATAATAATGAATAACCCAAAACTCAAACTCCAACACTTGCTACCGAAAAGCAACCGCAGCGGAAAATGAAATTCCCATGTCTTATTTGTGGTGACGATCACTACACTCGATACGGTCCACATTGCGATGAAGTGGCAAATTTTTTTAAGGGGAATTCCCAACCCACCGTGCTTACTCAGCCTTTTCCTTAGCAACAATCCATGGTTTCTCAAACCCCCTCTATAGGGGGCAATTCTAGCCATCCTCCTCATCATGAAGCCTCGACAAGTGCCCATATTTATATGTTCAACGAGATTGATTTAACCACTCGCTCTATGACCTATGACACACCAGCTAAACCTGACAAAGGAAAGGTTGCTAACGGTACTTTACCGGATCCATCACCATCCTCCGTTAGTCCTCCGTCTGGATCACTTCAGATAGAAAAACCTACATTCGACTCTATATTACGCCCTCCCAAGAACACAATCCGTAAATCTACTTTTAATCCTAGTTCACGTGCCACCCAAAACTACAACATTGTTGAAGATTTGGCCAAAGCATCGTGTGCTATGTCTGCATTAGAAGTTCTACAACACTGCCCAAGTCAACATAGAACGCTCAGTCCCTATCCATTCATTTGGGCAGAAAAACCGTCTCTGTTGACGTCAAGGTGGTCGATGCTCCCCTCGATTACAACTTGTTACTAGGAAGAAGTTGGTTTTATGCTATGACTTCCATTGCTTCATCAGTGTTTCGATGTGTACAATTTCCTCATCAAGGCAAAATTGTCACCATCGATCAGTTAGATTTCTGTACACCCGATGCTCGCACTCCCGCTACCAACAATATTCCTTTCTTGGGAGATCACAATATCACATACAAAAGTGTTGGTGTAGGCTTTTTGAAAGATTCTACCCTTATGGGTACCTTCCCTGCACCACTTCCTCGCACAACACATCATATTGCCACCATCAATATGATTTCGACTACGACTTATCAACCTTTGGAATCATTTGATCCTTGGATTGTACCTAGTCTTTTGGAGTTCGATGCACTAGGTGAAACCATGCCACTTAGTCCAACTGAAGCTTCTTACACTGCTATTTAATCAACCTCTCCTTCCTTAGATGACCAACATCTCTTGGCACCCGACACTTACTCGATGCCATCTTGGTTGAATTCCTTAACATCTGCCTTTGACTACATTTCCCAAATCTTTCTGTTTGATGAATCGATTATGGAAATGCTTAGCATTGATGATGTACCTTGGGATGATAACCATCATCGATCCTCTTTTCTTCCACCTCTTGAAGAAATAGAGGAAGATATACACTCTATCTCCCCCCCTGATGTTGTCAACTTTCCACAATCACCCATACTTACAAAAGATACTATTTCTGAAGGGAATATGGGCAAAATTTCCTCTATGGTAGTTATTAACATTTTGATCAAGGAAGGTGTCATGGAAAATATTAATCTCGGTGCTAATTGTTCGCCCGAGGAAGTGGTTTCTTACACCGCTTTATTTAAATAATTTCACGACGTCTTCGCTTGGAGCTACGAAGAAATTCCATGGATCGATCCTTCGATCATTGTGCATGAGATTAAAAATTACCTAGGTGTAAAACCTGTTCAACAAAAAATCCGGCTGGTCCATCATAAGAAGACCGCGACTATTAAGGCAGAAGTTGAGAAATTATTGAAATCTAGCTTCATCTATCCTATCCCTTTGACAAAATGGGTTTCGAATATTGTTCTGGTCACTAAGAAGCAAGGGACCATTCGTGTCTGTGTTGATTATAGGGATATCAATAAGGCTTGTTCGAAGGACAATTATCCTACACCCTTCATCAACCAGATTATTGATAATTGCGCTAGTAGCGTGATTTTATGTTTCATGGATGGTTTCTCAGGGTACAACTAGATTGACATTTTACCCATTGATCAGCATAAGACAACCTTCATCTGCCCGTGGGGAACTTTCACCTATCAGAAACTACCATTTGGCCTAAAAAATGCTGGTGCTACATTCTAGTGGGCCATGTCATATGCTTTCCATGATATCAAACATATTGCAGAGCCTTACCTCAACGATTTACCTGCCCATTCATCCAGTCGATCAAACCATTTTGGTCATCTACCAACTATTTTTATTCGATGCCAGTTATACCATATTTGTTTGAACCCATACTAGTGTATCTTTGCTGTCAAATCGGGTCGACTCCTCGGCTTCGTTGTTCCCAAGGACGGGATTCGGGTGGATCCCTTAAAAATTAAGGCTATTCTTTCTTTACCTCCACCTAATAATATGACACAACTCCAAAGTTTGCAGGGGAAGGAAAACTTTCTTCGCTGTTTCATTTGTAACTACGCTGTGATTACCAAAGGATTTATGCGATTGTTGCAGAAAGACACTCCTTTCATTTGGGATGACTCTGCTCAATGATATTTTGATGCTCTTAAGCATGCATTGACCAATGCACCTCTGTTGCATCCTCTGAATTATACGAAGGACTATATCCTTTACTTAGCAGCCTCTACTTCCACTATTTCTATGGTTTTAGTGCAAGAGGACCCTAACGGTGAAGAACATGTGATATATTATCTAAGAAAAATTCTATCCGGTCCCGAGCTTCGATATTCACACGTTGAAAAGTTGGTTCTGGCAGCCATCATCATTGTCCAGATATTTCATCATTACATTTTGCTATGCACCACCACAGTTATCGCAGACTCAAACCCCATGTATCATATTATGACACGTCACGTTCTTGGGGGAAAATATTCCAAATGGATCGTCATCCTTCAAGAATTCAATCTTGAATTTGCTAAGTCCAAAGCCAAGAAATCCTTGGTGTTTGCAAATCTCATCTACGATTTTCCCCGTGCTGATGAAGACACTGAGCCTAGAGATTTTCTCCCCGATGAATCTCTATTCCTCATTATCATTTCTGATCCTTGGTATGGAGACATCCTTCTTTATCTCCAGACCCAACGTTTTCAGCCCAATATCTCTCGTGAAGAACGTCGTCATATTCGTCACCATTCTTGTCGCTACCTTATCATCGGCAACACTTTGTATTGTCGTGGCATTGACACTATCCTGCGATGATGTTTGAATCATGAAGAGGCTGAACGTGTCCTTAATTACTGTCACCTTGGAGCCTGTGGCGGTCATATTTCTGGGATGGCTACAACTCAGAAAATTTTACGTGCCAGTTACTTTTGGCCCTCCATCTTCAAAGATTGTATTGAGGCTGTAAAAAAAAGCCCACCCTGCCAAGTTTTTCATAAAAAGTGATGCACCCACCCTGCTCTGCTGCATCCCATTATTTCCATCGACCCCTTTTCCAAATGGGGCATTAATTTCATGCAGTGTAATCCTATCTCAGTCAGGGGCACGGTTATATCATCGTCGCCATTGATTACTTCACAAAATGGGCTGAGGCTATGCCTACCTTTTTGAACGATGGCTATACTACAACTATTTTCTTCTTCAACCACACATCACTCGCTTTGGTGTTCCACAAGCCATTGTCACTGATCATGGTTCACACTTTCAAAACCAGATGATGAGTGAGTTGCATTCCAAGTTGGGTTTTTGCCATGATAACTCATCCCCGTACTATCCTTAAGAAAATGGACAAGTTGAAGCTATCAAAAAGGTCCTTAAAACCATGATTCAATGTATGGTAGGGGAAAACAAAACATCTTGGCATCTACAACTTTTCTCCGCTCTCTGGGCTTACCGTACCTCAGTGAAAACTTCTACTGGATTCACTCCTTTCCAGTTAGTATATGGCATAGAATATGTTTTACCAATCGAGTGCAAAATTCCCTCATTGAAACTCAAAGTATATCTCCTGCCTCACACTTGTGTTGAAGAAGAACACTTATTACACCTGACCAGGTTGGATTAAACACGTTGTGATGCCACTCTCATTAACGAGATGCATCAAAAGCGAATCAAGAATCAATACGACAAATCCGTCCATCCTCGTACTTTTTCAGAAGGAGACCTAGTCCTTGTTTATGACTAGGCTCATGATAAGTTAGGGACATGCAAGTTAGAACCTCTGTGGCATGGTCCTTACATCGTGAAACGTGTTTTACATATAGATGCCTACGAGCTAGTTGACTATGATGGAATCTCCCTGGGTGAGCCTTGAAATGGGCTTTACCTTAAGAAGTATTATGCATAGGATATCTAGCATGCGTGCTTTGTACACTATTGTATTTTTAGTTTGGTGTGTCTTTTTCTCTTGCGTGCATGAGATTTTCCTTAGCCACTTATACTTTGTCTTGTGTTTACATGCACATATGACATCTTCCTTTCCTATCTTTGTCGGGTTTGTGGATGGCTCTAGTCGACACACCCAAAACATTGCTTCTGCAGCTTGGGTCATTTACCACTCTGACGAGTTGGTGAGTTCAAGAGGTATTTTCTTAGGATCGACAACTAACAATATGGCATAATATCATGCTGTCATCAAAATTTTAACCGAAGCCTCCTCTCTAGGTATATCTCGTATGATCATTAACCTAGACTCTCAACTTTTGGTTTGTAAACTTAATCGAATCTACGCCATTCACAATCCTATCTTATTGCGTATCCATCTACTAGTTCGTCGTCTTGAAAGAATGTTGGATTTTATCGAATACAGACACATACCAAGAGGACTTAATACAACTTCAGATTCATTAGCCAATTACATCATGGATCGATATCTATCACATAGATGAGGTTTCATAAAGGAAATAAATCATACATCACATGTAAATTAAAGCATCACAAAAATACATCATTATTTGCAAACATCATTTGGCACCATAAAAATCGGATATGTATATATATACGGCGTGACAGAAAATGTTTGATTACATCAAAAAAGTACATAGAAGGGAAAAATGTTGGCTCCTCATGCCCATAACATCGTCATACAAACTATACAAAAAACATCAGAGAGGTTCTAGTCCTCCTGCATCACATTGTGCTCTGAGTGGCACACTAATGCACGGGCTACTCGTCTCAGTAAGGAGTTAATACCCTCATGGACTCCCACTGTATGTCTCTGCAGATGCAAGGGTACATCCCACCTCCTAAGAGGAGGGACACCCATCGTTGGACCACAGAGGTTTCTCTCAACCTCCCGGAGACCCCCTGCCATTACCTCATGACCTACTTCTATCTGAGCATCTCCGCGGCGCCCTAGTGCCGATATCTCTGCCAGATGTGTTACTCCCCTATATGCACAATGAAATGACATGTCTGTTAAAAACTCTTCTAGGCACCCCAAAAAATAATATAAACTTTAAAATAAGAAAACACTTGACAAGATCATTTTGGTTTCTCACCTAACGTGTCCCAGTCCATTCCATCTGGAATAACCAGGTCCATGCTCCCCCGGAAATCTACTTCGGCATATGGGAAGTCCTCTATAATGATCAACTGGCGTCCCAACCAAGCAAATAAGTCGCCTATAAATCTGAACTCTGACTCCGTTCCCAACCTCGGAGATAGACTTGTCCAATGTTCCATATGTGGTTCACCCACTGGTCGTACTGCAAGTGCAATCTGTGGTTGGATCTGAGGAATGCGTTCTAGGAAGAACGAAACCAGAAACAAACCATATCCAAACTGCTTTTGTTTCCCCATCCGACATCTCGAAATCTGCTCCTTCACATTTTGAAGGAATGTTGCACTCCAATTAAACACAGTTGGCTCTAAACACTGCAAACCATAAGCCACCTGCGATCTCGAAGCCAAGTGCGAGCTGGTACTCCTTGCTAAATTCGTGATGGCAAATAAAATAGATCGAAGCGGTAGATCTCTAACATATTTTATTGCAATTCTACCTCCCACCAATATCGATCCCGGGACACAATGATTTGCCAAGTACTCTTCTACAAGCACGAGAAGTGCCCTTTGTCCAGATAAAATAATAGGGGCCCCTCTCTTTGAGAGGCCGGTCAAGAAATACACATCCTCTAACTCAAGTGTAAGCAGTTGTGTCCCAATTTGGAACCCCTGTTCCGTAGTGTTCCACAACCCGATCATGTACTTGAGGAGAAGAACTTCCTTCTTCGTCTTTTGCATCTTAAAGAACTTGAAGAGACCACAATCCCTCAATGTGCCCCTTTATTGGGGGTTTTTCAAAGCAGCCACATCATTGAGCTCATGCTCTCTTTATTTCCACTCGATCATGATTTTTTGCCAAATATAACCTGCAATCATCATCAAAAAAAGATCATTAGTCGTGCCACATTAACAATTTTTGGGTAACTTAAAGCTCTAAAAAATCACTTTTCTTGTGTTTGTCATGTGAGCGCTCCCTTAGGCCGTTGATCAGAGCGCTAACGCTCCTCCAATGGGATTACCAGAGTGTTAATTTTCTAACTAGCACTCCCCTTAGCTTGTTAGAGCGTCGAGCTTTTTTGGCATTTTTTGTGCAGTGCCCCCTTAATCATTTGAACAGAGGGCTAGCGCCCTCCCAACAAGCTCACCATAGTGCTCAAATTTCGAGCAACACTCCCCCTAGCCTTTAGAGGAGCACCGAACCTTTTTTTGGCATTTTTTTGTGCGTTTTGGTAGCGTGCCCTTTATCCTTTGAACATAGCGCTAACACCCTCTCAACACGCTTATCGAAGCATTGGACAAGTCGAATAACACTACCCATATCCTTTTAGAGGAGCGCCGAGCCTCTTCGGCGCTTAGAGACTCCCAGGGCATCATTTTTTAAGTAAAATAATTACCTAAAAATAAATTGTAAACCATGCAAAATGTTTGGAAGAAGTAGAGGAAAAATCTGATCCAAACGACGAAGGAAATGGATGACCGTAGCTTCGGCACCGATGAATCCAAGAATCGCCCTCCAAAGCCAATTTTCTCCACTACAAAAGTCTTGGCACAAATGAATTGGTAAACAACATTTTTACCCTATATTACTTTTATAAAATTTCATTTTTGCTAAAACCATAGTTATTGTGGGTTTTTGAAAATAATTTTGGAGGCATTATTAATACCCTGGTGTTCAATTTTATCATTATGTGCAGGTCTTAGATCAATTTTGTTCGATTTTTATCTTATAGCATTAACGATCATGATCTTCATTCGTTCTCACACTCGAAAAAACATGATAACCGACCAAGTAAACTTTTATCTCTTTTTCAGACTCGCATGGATACATGAAAAAGGAACCCCCTGGAGTCATCTTTAAGCTCTTTTCAGACTCTCTAAACATGAAAAGATTTCCGAGTGATCTTACTTCCTTTCCCACTCATTAAATGGTTTGAAAGGGCATCTTTCGAGTGATAATTATCTCTTTTTCGGCCTCACGATATTGACATTACAAAAAAGGACAACACTTGAGTCGTCTTTAAGTTCTTTTCAGACTCTCTAAACATGAAAAATCACCGAGTTTACCTTCTCTAGACTCGTTAAAAATATACATTGAAGGGCCCATACAGGAACGAACCCTTAATTCTTCTAGTTCATTAAACAAAGGAAGAGGGACTTAGTTCGAGCGTGTGTTATCCTCCTCGAGCTCGTTAAATCATAAAGAGGTACTCGTCTATCTGGATGGGGGAAAATTTGAAGGAAGCAAGGCAAGTAGTTTTTGAAAACATCACAAGTCACTCTTATAGTCTCCCTTGAACACGACACTTTGTATTTGCATACATTTTAATCTGCTGAACCTCTACACTAAACCAATCCTCTGAGTTTCTTTACTCCTTTGGGTCACCCGACAAAAGTCACAGTGTCCATTACATCATCATGTTTTGGTCCATGTCATGTTTCTGCTGTTGTGCCTATCACAAATATTCCTTGTTTCAATGCCCGTGTCAGTCCATGTTCATTTGATCCACCAATTTACATCTCTGTGTCAGTTTCATGTCGTTGATGGGGGATACATCAAGGCCCTCCTTCGACGAGTATGGTCCTGTCGACTTCAACACATTATCCAGGAACTAGACTTAGAAACCAGTCAATACCTTGGGACCTGCATGCCTCAATGGCATGCCTCCTTTTTTTCGACAGTGGGTTTACATCATTGACCTATGATTGGATGATTCCATGGATGTTTGACTTCAACTCATTTATTCACATTCACCGAAATGTACTAGAGTATCTTGGGAATCATTGACATCAATGGTGATTTCCCTCGCACTTGTTAACGGTTTACCTCATCGACCGGTAATCAAGTGGTTTTTGTCATGTTCGACATCATGACATCTATTCACATGTTTAGATTCGTACTACATCGAGATCGGTAGGAAGACCCTGGGTTGAGTAATCACTCTGTTATGCACTTTTCCTAGGTTGTGACGAAGTTTCTCTTGAATATTGACACATATACTGTCACATAGATCCACTTTGTATCGGTCCGTTGCTATGTCTTGTCATCTCGTAGATACACTGTGTATTTTTCATGGCTATGATCAGTTCATGTCATGGAAGTATAGATCCACATTGTATCTTCGATGGCTATACTTTTTTATCAATATAATTATGGATCCGCAGTGTATCTTATGGCGACCATACCTCGAAAGACTTTATCACTCAAGCAAAGGTATGCTTGCCTTGGGTTTGAAACATGTCATAATGTTTGTTTGATGGTTGTGTGCAACTTATACCAGGTTCTCCAAGTCTGTACCCTTGCTCGAAAAAGTCTACAAAGTACTTAAGTCATCAATTTCCATCTTCTAACTTCTCACTTTGGGGGGCAATCTGTTACACATAAAAATTACTCACTTCAATGATGACCTATTGTCGTCATTACACGTGTCGCAAGTGCCACATTTTGGCTGCAAGTGTCACAAACATCATACTGTCATATTGTCTATGTTGTGTCTTGAATGACATCACAAAGGGCACTTCAAAGACACCCTCAAAGACTGGTTTAAGAAAGAGAAATCACATGACAAAGAGTACAAATATTTTACCATGAAAAAGACCAGTTAAAGGTCATTTTTGAAGGGAAACGCTCCCCTACCCACTGTCAGGGAGTGCTAGCGCTCCTTACCCTCCTTTGGGGGAGTGTTGCAACACTATGTGCCCCATTCTGAGGGAGTGCTAGGCTGTTTGAGGAAATCTTGGGATGTTGAGAAAAATCAGGGAAAAATCCCCCTCATCTCTTGAGTTAGTTTGATTCGAATATGAGGTCAAGTTTGGATCTTAGGGAGGATCCACAACTATTACACATTATTTTCGTCATCCCTGTGACCGTTAATGATGTAAACTTGTCTGTAGTCTTCAGAGGGGTTAGTGGTCTGAGTTCATGAAGAAAGAAGGGAGAAGAACTTTTCCTGAGAAAATAAGTTGCATTTTCCTTTATGAAAACCCTATTAAAGATGATTTTCGCATGCTGCACTATGGCTAGGGTGCGAGAATGCCTGATTCTTGCAGGCTGCACCATAGCTAGGTTGTGAGAGGTTCGTAGGTTTCTCTATAAGAAGGGTGCGAGAATTCTCATACGTGGAAAAAATGCACATCTTCTCGATGCTTCTAGAAGGAGAAACTTCCATGGTGAGGTGTCATCCGAATGGTTTGGATCTTACTCGCTTTCATGATTTAGTGGGATCATCCTAACCTCCTCACCTTATCCTCTTCAACTTATAAAAGGAGAGGAGCTCTCATGGAGAAGGTTAGCTTTGAGTTTGGAGCTTTTGGGGATTAGCTTGGATTGGATTGAGCTTTGGACGTTGTTAGCTTGGCTAGATGAGCCACTTTGTCAAGATAGATTGTGAATATTATCAGATCTATTCTCTCAGAATTCTTGGTGTGGAAGTGTGTGGGGAACAAAGGATAGTTGGAAGGGACCTTACGACATCAAGGCCATGGTTGTAATCTCTCTTTCACATTTAATATGATACAACAATATGATTCTTTCCTATAAAGCTTGTTGTGTTTTATTGTATGATTCCTTGATCACATACATAGGTTTATACTGAGTTTATGCTATTACTATCACTTTGGTTGGTTGCGTTCTTTTGCAGGTTCATCATTGTATGAGCGTTGGAACGAAGATAGGATGGCGATGGCGAGAGGAAGTGACGTTTAAACAATATGTCATCTATCCCTCTTTAGTTAGTAAATTCAATATATAAAACTTAAGGAAAGCGTCACGTTCTGGTGTGTTTTGTTCTAGATCTAGGTGGATCTAGGGAGATCAGTTAGTGTCCACACCTACCGATTTATCCAATAACAACAACTGATGGAGAAATATCCTCAACCTATCCCAAGAATGTCTAAGATGGTTAGGTCTCTCCAAGCCTATATAAGGAGGCCTCCTCATGGTGAAAAAGGGAGACATTGAAGGCATAAAACTTATGATCTCATAAGGGAGATAATCAATGAAGCATAGTCATTTTGTTTGTGGATCATTTGAGCAAGGGGTTGGAAAAGGAGATCTTGGTGAGGCTATTGCATCTGCATTAAAGGCCTGTAAGTATCTCTATTGAGTTCTCATTAATACATGTGCTTGGCCTGTTTCCTTCAAGATTGTATATGCCTACATGAACTTGTCTTTAATGTATAGATCTAGTTTCAAACTAATCATAGTAGAATAAGAAGCATTCTTTGTCTTTGATTGAATTGCATGATCTGTTTAAGAGCTTGTGGATCAAAGATCAACTTGGAACCGGGCAAGGACAAACATCGTAAAAAGGTACATCTTCTTCCTCTTCTCTATAGATTAGTTTATCTAGGTTTAAAGGGATGCCAGTGACCAAAGTTAGCACCTTTCTATCTTGATCTTAGAGATTTAGGATCCAAGAGGGAATCCACCTGTCCGCAGAGGGATTTTCCTGTAATAAAAACTCAACCAAATTTTAGTTAGGGGGGAAGTAATAAATCATAATAAGGGTTTTTTAAATAAATAATAACTAGTAGGTGGGACCCCTTGTGACTGCATTTAGCTTCTAACAATCATAACTGTTGGACATATTGTCATTGATGTCAATAGTCGATGTGATGATATGTTGTTAATGATGAACTACCAGAGATGAGATTGTCATTGATGTCAATAGTATATCAGTCAACAAAAGATGTCAAAAAGTATGCACAGATCGAAGCACAAGCTTAGGAGGAGGAGCGAACAAAAGGAGCGAACTATATGAAGATCAAACTTCAGAAGGAAAAGCGCATTGCATAGTATATCAGAAGAAGCGAACAATATGAAGAAATTCATGATTATTGTTGATCACGATAGGATCAACAATCCTACGATAAAAGCTCAGGAGGGTTAACGAATTAAGATCAAATCTCAGAAGGAAGAAGTGCATTGCAGAAGTATTGTCGGGATCGATGGAAATATTGAGAAGTCGACCATTGCACAGGAAAAAGTGAAGAAGCCTCAACAGCCGTTCGATCAAGGTTGACTGTGTTGATCATCTCATATTACGGACGAGGGTGATATGAATGACCGTATGCTTGAGGATCGTTGGAGGATCATGAACGTCGGATCTGCAAGGCATATCAACGACACAGATAAATTGTGGAGATCAGAAGGAGTAGTAAAAGACTCGCTAGTTCCAATCCCGCAATTGGACTAGATCGTCAGATCTTATAGCTCCAAATATCTACATCTACAGTTGATCCAACAAACAATGAGATTAAGCAAGATTAAATCATGACATCGGATGTGCAATCACCAGATCAATGGTAGGGATGAATTGTGGAGATCGAAAGGAGAATTAAATATCGCTGTAGTTCCAATCCCGCAATTAGTCAGGACCATTTGATCTTATGGCTTCAAAGATCGACGATTGTGGTTAACTCACCAACAATGCACAACTTCCAATTGTGGAGTTTGGGTGACGAGTTAAATCACTCGCAAGTTGTGGTTCCACAATCATCCTCGATCGTGGATCTTCTTCGATAATATTCACAACCGTTGGATCACATTTTGAGTGGAAGGATAGGATAAGTGAGGTAAAAGGATGAGAGTTTGACTATCCAAATACCCGTCAGCCGTCGAATCAAACCTGAGTTCTTGTCAAGCCGTCAGATCATTTTTGAATGGAAGGATAGAATAAACGAGGTAAGATCTAAGATCTCATTCATGAGAACTTCCATCAGCCATTGGATCATTCTAATTGGAAGGACATGATAAGTCATAAGAGAAAAAATGTAGACGGATCGAGCCGTTGATCTAAAATCCTAATCAAACGAACATCCTTCACTTCGGGTCTAAAGATGTGAGGAACTTACGCTCCGTAAATCTGAAGTGAATAAGGACCGTCGGATTTGGAGGACATAACGAGGACCGTTAGATCAGGGCTGTTGATCAACAGACCACGTCAGCAAGAACGTGTGGGAGATCCACGTCAACGAACCTCGTCAGTAAGGACGCGTGGACGACCATGTCGGAAAAGACACATGGCATAATAAGATGATGACAACTGTCAAGAGGAAATTGACTCATGCCATGTAAACAAGTGACATAAGCAAGTTACGTCACTAGAGGAGAATTACTTCAGGAGTTTTACCATGAACGAATGTCAAAAGTCCCGAAGTCTTGAAGGACGAAGGTTCAAATTCGCTCTTAGTCATCGATCCGAGATACTTTTCGGATACTATCCTGATCGTTAGATCAAGGAAATGAACATGTGTCATATCAGGAGATCTACGTTGACATCAACAAGAATATGTGACAGACCACATCAGCAAGGACACGTGGCACAGTAAGAGAATGACAAGTGTCAAGATGAATCGACATTTCTGGTATGTGAAAATCATGAATCAGAGTGACACGTGGCATCTAATCGGCTCATGACACGTCAGCAAGTGATGTAAGTAACTTACGTCACTCCAGGAGTTTTGCTTCGGGAGATATACCACCAACACTTTCCCAAAGTCCCAAGTCCTGACTACCGGAGTCCCAAAGTGGACACAAGACGTCCGATCTGAAAGATCACCTCAGGAGCATTCCTGATCATCGATCTACTACAGTGGAAGGATAGTGTAAGCGAAAATGTTAATCGATAGCAAGTGGTCTCCACCGTCTATGACTTACATAGCAGGTGATCACTCCGGAGGAAAATGGTGCAAAGTTTATTCGAAACCTATGAAGTCCCGAATGCCAAAGTCCTGAAGTGGAAATAAGTCATCCGATCTGAAAGATCGCTTAAGGAGTATTCTCAACCGTTTATCATACTACAACGAAAGTCGAGGCCTAATAATTCTGAAGCCCAGAGATGCAAAACGATCTTGATCATTGATCAAGAGAGGGACATGCGTTAGTGGTTTGTCAGCTCCAGAATATTGATGTACGGAGGAAAGAAGGGGTTGAGATTCGAAATCTCCGAAGTCTGGAGACCCGAAGGAGATATCGACCGTCAATCTGATGTTTAGTTTCACTCACGACTGTTGATAAAAATACAGTGGAAGGATAGCATAAGCATAATATTCCAAAGACCCAGAGTAAATGGCGGCCATCCATCACAATGCTTGATTAAGTCCTGACCGTTGGATTAAATAATAAAAGGATAGATGTAAGGATTGAAGATAAGCATTGACCTGGTTCTAAGATATAACGTGAACCATCCGATCTGTTTGTCGATATCGTATTCAGGAGATTTGAAAGGTTTGAAGTCACGAAGACCCGAAGTCCCGACAATCATCCATCTCATCAGGAGAATGAATCGTGGCCGTTGAATTGATAAGCGCTCATGCGCTCGTCTCACCTAATGTGAGGTCACCGCCGTCAATCATATGGTCAAGAGATTTTGAAGGGAAAAATGTATGGGTCGCTTAAATTGTTAAGCCCGTGGTTCTACGCCATTGATCATATGAACATGGTTTGAAGGATGTGCTAATCTTTGTTATCATAGAGACGAAGGAAATCGATCCATGACTGTGATCGATTTGTAAAAGGAAAAGGGTATGTCAGGTGGAACATTGAAGACTCAGATTGATGAACTAGTGGTCCCAAAAGTTATTGTAAATGAACAAGTTAGTTATAACTTGTTGCACAAGTTGAGTCCTTAACTTGAACAAGTTTTGAGCATAATCCACTATAAATAAAACCATGATTGGTTCACTTGAAACGGTGCTTGTGTAGGAAGAGTGGCTTGTGAAGTGAAGAGGCGGATCTAGACCTAAGGTCCGTGCGAATATTAGAGAGAGATGTAGAAGCGAAGATTGGGTGAAGATATCAGAGAAAAGATAAAGCAAAGAAGGCGCAAATTTCAGAGAGAAGATGAAATGCGGTGATGAGTGTTTTATGATATACCTCTGATCATGAGATAGAGTTGATTCTATAATGGATCACTACTATTGGAGTTGAATAAACTCTAGTTGGATAGACTAGGTTCTGTGAGCAAGCTGGGTCTTGCCTGAGAGTTGGTGCTCTCTGAGGAGTTGGTGCTCCTTACTTCAGTTGGTGCTGAAACAAATCAGTTGATGCTGGGAAAAACCTCTTTCACATATATTTGTATTACGGCATTCATATCAATTATACAAAAGATAATACAAACATTTGGTGTCTCTGTGTCCATTGTAATTATGATTTGATTGTTCTTAATATGTTCAAATATGTTTTAACTGCTAACCCGTGAGAAGAAAAAGTAATAATAATCAATGAGGAAACAATGGGCGATCTTATCCATAATCTTTACAGAAATATAAAAGGGGGATTTTTTACAGGGTATCTAAAGTTATGTACACCTACTTTATTTATAGATGAATCCTCTTCATTCAACTCTTCAGAGAGGTTGGCTACAACGAAATCCTTTCCTTCCATGAATTGTTTTAGATGCCTATGTTGTTCATGGATGACAACCATGTCCAGGAGGGTGGCATCTGCTTTGATGTTGGCCAACTAATTTGAAATATTGTATTTAGAAGAGGGGAGAGGAGAAATTGTTCCTTAACTCTCAGGAACCTTAGGAACCTGAATTGTAGCAACTGGTGATGATGAGCTTGGGCTAGAAGAATTGCGGGGAGGATCATATTTGCCTTTTGGAGCATAGGATTTGTTCCTAGTATTGATGATCATGACATCCTCCGGCTCTACAAAATCTAGGACAACGATGGTAGTTTCTGGTCTTTTACCAAAGATCTTATCTCTGGCACTTTTCCTTAACTCACATGTGGCTTCCTCATGGTGTTCCTCGCAAAAGTTACACCAACTTCGAGGCAAGATAGCCTTGGGATGAAAATTATTTTCAATTGGGTTTCTAAAGGGGGGTGCAGAAGAGGATGAAGCTCCAGGGGTTAGAGGGGAGGCATTTCCCTTTCATTTAGATGCTATCATACAATTATTCATATCTTTTACTAGCTGTAAGAGGGTGGAAATGTCTGTTTGTTTAACCGATTCTCCATGGGTAAGAATTGTTCTTTCGAGTTGTTCTTCATACTCTAAACATGTTTGCAGAGCGGAACCGAGGTTATCAATAGATTTTTCCTCAAGCCTATGACGATAGGGGGAAGGTAATGCATTTTAGTAATTCATGAAAGCGGCTTGGTTATGCGGTCGAATGAGTTCAGGGATTTGATTGTATAGCTTAGTGAAACGCAAGTTGAAGGAATTGATGGTTTCAACATCCTTATAGGCGATGTTATTGTACTCCTGTAACTGCTCAACTGGGATTTTAGATTTCCCATAGGTGGATCTGAACCAATAGACTAACTCCTCCCAAGTATATAGAATCTTAGGAGGAAGGTCAAAGAAATCAGACGCAACCTTTCTTTCCAAGGAATTGACGAATAAGCGCATGCAAGTATCATTTTCATTTGCTCCTATGTTGTGACAAGCATTAGAAAATGCCACTAAGTGTTCATTTGTAGTGACAATGTTATTTCCTGAGAACCTAGGGAGATGCTCTTTGAATTTAGGAAGTGGAAGAGTAGCAGGTGCTAGGTTAAGAGGAGAGGACACATGCCACGGTGTGGTTGTGGTGTCTTCTTCAAACTGAAAAAGCCCATACTTTTTAATGACTTTGGTGGGATTTGTGGTAGATTGGACAGGGATATGGTGGCTATATAATCTACCAATCACTGATGAAGCTGAATATTGAGAGGAGGAAGAAATTCCAGTGCCACCAGAGTCGCCACTAGATGCCATCTTGTGGATGATAGGTGAGGGAGAGAAAGACGAACTTGATGAATCAAACAAAGTTCTCCTGAGAGTACTTTGCTGGGTCGATACACAACGTTCCTTCTTCCTATTTCAGCAATAGGATTAATTTCAGGTGATAAGCCTCTTCTTCTTCTAGAAACACGAGAGTCCAAGGACATGAAAGTAAGGCCAAAAATGAAGGAACAAGAAGGTTACTGCTGATTTCTAGGCTGTCTACATCTAACTTCCCAACGTTCTTGGGCACTAATATCTCATTCAATTGCTGCCCATGAATGATTAAACTCAGCACGAGTATTGGCAGTGTCTAAAATGGTGTTGAAAAAATTCAAAGCAATGCTGGTATGATCTTGAAGACCAGGCTCAATATTGGGCTGCCTTGCAACATGCAAAATCATTAAGAAATAAAACAGTCAAAGAATTAATATGAGAAAAAATAGATGTATTCGATGCTAATCAAGCATAAAAATTAACCAAAGAGATATTGAAGATCTCCCCAGTATGGTCACCAAATAAATGTTGAGGAAAATATATGAAATGATCTCACTCAAGCATTTTCAGATCTTGCTTGGCTAAAACAATATAGACGGGAATATCACCCTAGATTTATAGCCATCAAAGTTGGTATCCTAACTCACAAGTATTGTTTACAAGTGCTTAGGTTGGTTTTTTTATAAATAAAAGCTTGCTGAAAAATTCATTATTTATGTAATTTTCTAAACATATCAGATGCTGAAATAAATATAGAGACAGAAGTAAAGACACCAAGTCAATAATTAGAACATATGAGACATAAAGCAATCCTTTATTTCATTCCAATTCATCAAAGAGTCATTCTATTTACAAAATTTCCTTAGGAAGTTTTGGATCAAAGTCAAACTTAGATGTCCTTGATGAAACATACAAAAGGACTTCTGACAGAAAATAAAGAACTGAACTTGAAAAGATGGATCAACTTGCCACAGATTGCTGCCCACTAGAGTCTGCACAATAGCCTTTGTCAGTCATAAAAACTAATTCACAAACATACAAGTCTACACAAACTATCAAAGATAGATCAACACCTTTGAAAAACAAGTGTCTGAATGATGTAATCCAACCTTGAATCTTGATGTCTACAATAGGACCCTGCTATCATAAAAAAGAATTAGGCTTCTAATGAATTAAGGAATGACTGAAAACTGAATTATCTCAACAAAACTCAAAGAGCAAACCTTAGTATGCTTCTCCTTCTATTCTCCTCTCGTTCCTCCCTTTCCTTTTGTCTTTAAGCAAATTAGAATTGGTTGAAGGAGTTGAACTAATTCATTAGTTAAGTTAACTAAAACTCAACCAACTTTTAGTTAGGGAGAAAGTAATAAATCATAATAAGGGTTTTTAAAATAAATAATAACTAGTAGGTGGGACCCCTTGTGACTCCCTTTAGCTTTTAACAATCATAACACAACTAGTCAATTAAACAAAACATCCCTCCTCATGACTCTCATCCTTACATTCATATTTGATAATTTATCTCAATGATATTTGAAATTATTTCCAAAATATATTACTCATATGTCCAAAAATAGTATGCTGTCCAAAAAAATTCAGAAGTCAATTGTTCTCAATAATTAATAAATAAAAACTTAAAACCCATTTTTTCCACTCTGAGATGCAATCCTTCCCTTGTTGCTTCTGTCACCTTTTGATCTCTCTGAATTTACCTTAGGATGTGCTGAGCCTTTAGGCCTAATCTCCTTGATCATGTGAGAGCAATCATCCCTCAAATGCATGGGGGAGGACACAGATTTATCAGAGCCATCAGAGGGTGAGGAAGGGGCAGCAATGGATTTTCCTTTATTAGGGGCATGGTGGGCCTCGGTTTTCAACCTTTTACTAACATGGGAATACTGAATTAGTGAGTGGATAGGGGCAGCTTGGACAATTTGATTCATAGGCGAGGGAGCAGGTAAGGACAAATTGGGCCAGCCACGACGTTGGGAGACTACCGGGTGGACAATCTCTTGCTATCCATCATTTTCAGGAACTTCAGGTTGCAATGAGACATGAGGGGGCACAGGGATACCGAGGACCTATGGGGCTTGGAAGGGAGGCCTTTCAGGCCTAGGTTTGGCCACTCCTTGCCCAATCCAATTAAAAAATAAAGCTTGAAATAGCTGGCCTAACTCTTGCGAGTCAACATCAAAGTGTATGGAGAATCTTGGCCTTCTAAGGCCCCTTTTCCAATTACCTCTTCCTCGGTTACTTCTGCCATGGCTACCCTGGCTGAAAAAGATCATTCCTGTATGCATAATTGATTAACAAACAGTTTCTTTAACAACCATACATGACAACTCTTTTTAAAATATGAAATAAAATTTGGCTCAGCAACATATCAGACTCATGCAATCTAATCCATACAAATTGTTTAATTGTTGTCAATGAGCAGGGGGTGAGCAAAGGTTCCGAGATATGCGAGGGGTTGTATTGAGCGAAAAAATGTTAAAATGAGGGGGAAAAGATCACGATTACTGCTCATTAACAACAAACAGTCAACTGTAATATAAACCAAAGAACATATCACTGTAATGCATCTTAAACTGTCATAATACACAGTTCCTCTTAACTACAATTAAATTTTAGGAACATGGAGTGAGTAATGAATATGGGAAGGCTAAGGGATTGTAATTAGCTAAAAGTGAAATAATGGTAGGGGAAAAGAGCGAATACTGTTCATAAAATCAATTAAGTAATCCATAAAACAATTCTGTATTTAATGCAAACGATCCAACACTAACCAAATAATTTTTGTGATCAATTAAACAATTTATGTGTATAATTTAACCATTACCGTGTGTTAAACTTATTCACTGTTCACATTCAAATCCTTGACACTTTCAATTAATCACAGTACTCAAAATAATACGCCTTCCAAAACAACATGTACAAGAATTTTGTTTCCTCTCACTTATTCCTTTTAACATTTAACACAATTCCAATGAACACATAGTCATTTGTATAGACTCTGTTTAACATCCAAGCCATCAACCATTGTCATAAATCAATCCTTCAAATCAACACATACACAAGTTCTTTTAAATTCGTGCTCGATTCCATTCCTCAATCCAATTTAACAATTAAATTGCAATGAACCCATAGTATTATAGAACCCGTGCCCATCTCTGATGGTGCAATAAATGATATGGTGCACGATATCCATCAAACATACACAGTGGATAGCCAAAACACAATCATCAATATTTCAAATTGCAATAATCTCGATTGGCAATTTAAACACACAGTAACAACGACCACCATTTCAACTTATACCAAGCTGTAGGAACACACAGACCATTCAAAACACAAGAGCATTTCTGTGACTGTACATGTCTAATTACTCTGAATCAAAACATCAAACGATGTTGAGTTATAAATCCAATGCAAGGAGGCAACAACTGTATGCCCAATTCCATTTCTCAAATCAACCAATTTAAACCATGCTGAACTATCGAATCAATTTCCACAATAAAAGAATACAACAATTATACACCAATCATAAAAACCATTGTCAACGCTATTAACAGAGACAACCAATAATCAACCACTGTCGACGATACTCCACCAACTCATAACAGTCAACCATGTTCCCGACCGGAAATAATTGGTTCATTTATCAAAATCGGGCTCTGATCAATCAAGGGTTTGCTTGGTGGAACCAACACAGAGAGACTGGAGTCAACCACACCAACAATAGAGGAGAACCCTTCGAGATAACACAATGGACACATAGGCCACATAACCATTTGTTTGCAAGATGAGTGACAATTCACACCAGGTAGGAGAGATTATGAACAAAGGAGAAGATGTTCCTCATTGGCCAATAAATAACACCAAGAACACGCAGGGCATAACCCTCGTGGTTTTCCCCAAAAGAAAACTGAATAATGCTGATATAAAAACATAGCCATGGAATAGAAACCAACCCTAAAGCAATCTCTTGGCATAATAGCCACCATAACCAACTGCGCAGGCACCAGCAACATAAATGAGCTCAAAAACAGGTGAAAACAATATGCAGTGACTCAAGGTGGTTCATAATCAAACACAACAACCCCATAACGCCAAATCTGACTGGGTATGTTTACAAGAACTCTGTGGAGATGACCAACAAGTCTGAACCAAATGAAACCCTTCAACCAAAACCTATAAGACAACAGAGAGCCTTCATGGCTTCCACCACACAAAATCATCAATGAAATTGTGACTTCAACTATCCATTTTTTTTTATTTACAATGAATACACACAACCAACCATTCCAGAGAAATATTACAAGTTTACATAGTTGCCAGTCTCAATAAAAGCACAAACCAATACATCACCGAGACAATATATATTTCATAGCCAGACCGAGTTCATGGATGGCGGAAAAAACATACCTGTAACCAAAAATCCTTAAAAATGCGAGCTTGGTCGAGCAGTTCTTCCCTTGCCTGAAAATCAGAGCTTAACCATAATGAACAACAATTGAAAAATATCCAAGCTAGGGTGATGGCTAGTGGGAGAGGTATGGAGTGACATGCAATAAATGCACGTTGCTTCCATCCTCTACTCATTCAATTACTTAGTACACACCAACCAACCATCAATTAATCCATGCATCAAAACTAACATCCATTACTTGCCAAGTGCGCCACCCTATCCATACTGACCAATGTCCAAAACCATAACATATATCACATGCGATCCATATGACTCAATAAATCGTATAACCACTAACATCCAATAACATTGCTAGTTAGGACTAACATCAACCCTTTTAATCTTCAAATGCATATAGTGTAGCATAGTATAGCATAGTTTAGTTTCTTCTCCTTAGATTTATTCCATATTTCTTTTATCTTTTGTCATGACTAACATGTGTTTTGTGTAGGTGTAACATGGAATAGATCATGGCACCAATAGCATTGTAGTAAAAATTCACATAAGCCATCATGACATGGAATTGATATTTTAGAGTAACGAAACCCACACATAGCATGCATTAGCCATCTGCCATTTGTCGTAATTAGAACCAATATTTCATCGTCCATGATGTAGGACCCTGTAAGCAGTGTCGAACAACAACATGAACATCAAATAAGAACTAGATCTGATCTCCAATCTACAACAGGGTCCCACCTACTAGTATTATATATATCATTATCTTATTATAATAGGCTTTAGCAATACTTTGTGGGCGAAATCCTCGTTGTGATTTTTATCGTCAACAAGGGGCTGGTCCAATTCTGATCACATACTGAAGAATTTTTTTACGAGTCATAAGATGTGTGAGATTCTCTATCTAAATGAACATTTATGAAGTTCTTAGCTGTAGGTATGGAATGATAGTTTTGGTGGAACACATGTGCCTGCTGAGCACACCATGATCATTGATAACCCATAAGTATAGGAAAGTGTCTATACACTCTTTTCATTGAGCTCCATCCAGTCCACATTAATAATATAGCAAACACTATAATGGTTTATGGGGAGACCTATGGGTTAAACTAAATTTCATAACATCTACTCAACAAATCAAAACAACTCTCGTATCACCCAACATCCTTCACACCTTATGTGCATATGGATATCAATATCTAAAATCTAATAGGGTGATAATTTTTTGAAATAAAAAGGAAGTTGAAAGAACTATTAATAGTGTGGGAAGTACAAGTAAACCCGTCGGGGATATGGACGCCTGCTGACAGCAGGGCTATGCTTGTATGGTACCGAGGCAACTTTGTCGAGGCTATGGACGCTCGCTGGCAGCGAAGCAATGCCAGGAAAAGAGAGATGACAAAGACACTTAAGTAGATGCTTGCTTGTTTTAAAAGTGAAAACCCATGGTTGAACCAAATCTAATTTGAAGTGTATAGCCAGTAAAAGAACTTATCTCATTATTTGGCTCTTTGAAAAGGGTGTGTTAGATTACAAGTACTAGAAATATTGGGTTATAACTTTTAGAATTTTGGCATCATTGTGTACCCATGATTGTTGGAAAATTGTCTGCAGTTTGCTGAACTTATACTTAAAACTAAGATCTAAAGTATCGGCCCTAGAATTCTAATGATAGAGATAACTGTTTCTTCTAGTGTGTCGCCATTTGTTGTGGTCATAATAAACCACCTTTACTTTTTCTTTTAAAAGTGAAAGGAAAGGCCCCCCCTACTAAAATTTCAATCCTATTTCCTATTCCTCTATCTCTTGAGCCTAATGCTATTTCTTTTGTTGGATTACTGAGAGGGGGGGGGTGGGGTTGAATCAATAATAGAGAAATTCAATCATTTTTAACCACAATATGAAAGTGTTATATCAATGTAGCATTATCATCCAATAGTTGTAGAGTAAATAAACAATGAACAAATGAGAAATCATACACATACACAATACACCAATGTTTTTACGTGGAAACCCAATGTGGGAGAAAACCACATAATGATTTTTCTTATATGTATTTAAGAATTACATTCATTGGAAGCACAAACTTCCTTTATTTTCCATCTACAACTGGAAGGAGGCTCCAATCCCCTAGTTTCTTAGGCTACAACCTGAAGGAAGATCCAACTCTTCAATTCTCTGGCTACAACTAGAAGGAGGCTACAACCCCCTAGTTTCTTAGGCTACAACCCGAGGGAAGCTCCAACTCCCCAATTCTCTAGCTACAACCCCCTATGTTCTCCAACCACAACCGAAAGGTGGCTACAACCACCTGTCCTTGCCTCGTCTAATCGCCCTGACGTAGAAGTATAATGATGGAACCACTGTCACACTATCACTATGGGATATACCGCTGTAAACCTGTACCAATCAACCTGCACCAAATAAAATGAACCATGCATCAACCTGTACCTCAACTTGTAATCAACTTGTACCATAAACAAGTGCATCAACCATGCACCAACTTGTACCAAACAACATGTAATCAACCTGTACCATAAACAAGTGCATCAACCATGCACCAACTTGTACCAAACAACCTGTAATCAACTTGTACCAAACAACCTGTAATCAACTTGTACCAAACAACCTGTAATCAACCTATACCATAAATAAGTGCATCAACCATGCACCAACCTGTACCTCAACCTATACCATCAATGAGTGCACCAACCATGCACCAAACCTGTATGAATAACCTGTCACAACAACCTATCACAACAATCTATCTCATCATTCTTATCAACCAAATCAAATCTACTCACCAAGATCAATCACCAAGACAACTCTCAAATATGTGCATAAACCAAGCATAACACAACAACTCATAATATTCACCAAGATCAATAAGTGCTTCTAATAATATACCAATACAAGTATGCTACATCATCCATAAACCATGTGTCAACAATACTACTAACAAGTGCCTCCAACCATGTACCAAGTATGTACCAATCATGTATCAAATACACAGAAACTATGACTCATCAATATGTACCAACATCATCAACTATACACCTCATGTATGTGCCAACTCATCAACTACTTGTCTCAACCATGTACCCAACATGTACCTCAACCAAAAACCCTCATCAATTTCATAATCCAAATCTGATTTGTAACTCTGTAATAGACCCGGTGTATATGATCACATACATGCAAACATTCCTTAACTTTAACAACAAGAGACTATCATTTTCATCAAACTTTACTTTAGTCTCACATGACTAATTTTGGATTAGTAAAAAACCCTAACTTGCAATAATCATAACTATGTACCTGTAATGAATAAAGATCTAAAAATAATACACAATGTTCTTCAGTGTGTTTTATGCAATTCCTCCAGGTGTCACTACTTGGAACCTATCAGAAAAGGAGTTATAGAAAAAATGACATACCTTGTTGAATTATGGCTTATTCTAGAGAGCGAACTTGTAGATCCCACCCTTAGAAAGCATCATCAAAAGAATTTATCCTCCCTTGAATTTCGGCCTTCTTTACTTCACCTTCCCTCTGAAATTCGGCTTAGATATCCTTTGGTTACCTCAGTCACTTGTAGATATTCAATATGATCAAGTGTGATTAAAATGAGAGAGCCTTGCCTCTTATTTATACTTTCATGTAGCTTCCTCAAGGGGTTACCTTTTAACCATCTTAACCCACTTTCCTTATTTTAGGGTTAACCCACTTCTAACCACTTGTCTACTTAGTAATTTCTCCATTAAATTTATTATTTAAATAATTTCTTTTGTATCCACTTTGATTTATAGTACACTCATCACTTCACTTTATTATTTAAATAATTTCTTCTTTGCAAACGCTTGACTACTTTGACTTTTTGGGGCTTCTAGATGACTCATGAGGGTTCTCCAACTTCACATGGCCATAACTCTCTAACCGTCAGGAGTTATGCGACGTTCCACATACCATTGGAAATTACATGACATGTACTATCCATATAGAATAGTATTTCCTGCAAATATATCAAAACTCGTACCATTATCCATCAAACAAACTTGGGTCCATTACACAAACCTGGGTTCTTTAACTTCACATGCCCATAACTCTTTAACCGTGAGGATTCATGTGACGTTCCACATAAAACCGGAAATGGCATGACATGTACTATCCATATAGAATAGTCTTACATTCAAATATATTAAAACTCATACCGTTATACATCAAACAAACTTTGGTCCATTACCCAAACCTTTGTGCTACTGGAACTCACTACCAGTCTTTCTCCAAGGGTTGAAATCAATCTACAATATCACTCTCCAATGGTTGACATCAATGACAACCAACAATCCATACCAACTGTCCATCAACCTAAGCCAATTGTTTGACATCTTTTCCTACCTCGAGGTACTTTGGGGTTTTGATCTTGATTGATGATTGTCTTTGACAGTGGTTGATTGTCTCTTTTGATCTTATGATTTCAGATGTCTTCATGAATATTATGTGACTCTATGGTTCGATGATCTAGCACATGTAATGAATGAGTTTAATGATGGTTATTAATATTTTTTCTGAGTTTCTTATTCAAAGTCTACATACTCGTGCTAGCATGTGGTGCCTAACATCTTCATCTTTATACTCTCATATAGTAGACAATTCTTAACTTGAATCACGAGGTCACTAATACTTTCTATGCGTTGGAGATTAGGTGCATAAAGCTGTCATGATAGTTATTTAATCCAGATCATGGATGATTGCCTTTGAAAAATCTCTCCTCCTCATTTTCTTCACTTTTAGTACTTGTTCATAAGATTTCTTAAAAGCAAGGAAATATTATGTTTCTCATGTATTGGTGAATGTCCTTTTAATCACATAACTGATTTCGTCTCTTTCCGTGATTGCAGGAACATGTTAGGACGATATCTTTTCTTTACGATTGCTCCGACCTTGAGATGCACGTGGGGGAATCCTTTGATCTTCTTCCCCTTTTAGCCTTCCCTTTATTTATATAGATTTCCCTTTATTTTATTCTATAATTTTTTCTAACTAAACCTCATAGTTGGATTCTTCTATTTGATAGCTTTCCAACAGCTGTAACCATACTTAAATCCAAGTTTCAGATCAAAAGTTATGGCTTCCTGAACTTTCCAAGTCTTCACTCACTTTTTCTCACCCCATTGCCACGTGGCACCCATGCAACCCCCCTCTCATTTGTGCCACTCGACATGGCACTGATGTGGCACCTACCACCTATGCTCATCGTCGTTGAGATTTATTCCAGTTCTTCTATCCATCCTACACCACTTCCCCCGATGACAACACCCTATACCTTATCGTCGTTGAAACTCAATTGTTCCACAACACTTGGACGCTATGATCCCATACTCCGATGACGACACCACATGTACTTCTTTGTTTCCGGTGATCCCACGTCATCAACACTCCTTCCAACCTTACTCCCTCTCTCCAGACCTCCGATCGCCATCTTTCGACAACGACCCCACTCTGACAAACGACCAAGATCTGTCTTCTGATAGATCCAACGACTAACATTACCTTGGAGTTTCTCCCAACCGAACTTAGGAGGCATGGAACCTCGTCTTAGCTAAATTTCTCTAAATTTGCCTAATTTGTAATTATTTTATTTTATTTTTGTAAATATTTTATTTTAATTATGTATATATATTTTATGTTAATTGACTTATATTTTTTATTTTTATTTTAATTTAATTTTGTTGTGTTATGTTGTAAATATGTATATTTTATGTATTTTATTTAAATGCATTTTTATTGTATTTTTAATTTTTTTTTGTTAACTATACTTGTTTGATAAACTAATCAAATTAACACGTGCATATTTTCTGTCAAATAAATAAATAATAATTAAAAATAAAATAAAATGAAAAACAAAATCAAATTTCTAATTTTAATTTGATTTTTACCTTTTTTATTTTCACTTTTCAATTTTTTTTTTTTAAATTTTTACAAAAACCTAAGTTGTATATAGTTTACCCTTATTATTTTCCCCTCCCACCTGAACGTATTCCCTAGGTAATATTTTCTAGGCCTCCCTATAATATAGGGATTTCCTAGAAAATAGAGATTCCCTATATTATAGGGGTTTCTGGTAATGATTTAGCTTGTAATACATAGGATTTTTTTTTTAACTGAAACGAGTAATTTTATTAGAGAATTGAATCCAGTTGGGCCAAGGCCAAAACAACCATTTAACCTTCCCACAAGGGGGCATTACATAGGAACAACATCTCGCTTATTCTATAAGGGAACAACACAAAGGTACAACCCAAGAAAACAACTTCAAGGGAACAACACAAGGGGACAACCTAAGGGAACAACCCAAGGGAACAACACCAGGGGACAACCCAAAGGAGCAACACAAATGAACAACACAAGGGAAAAACACAAGGGAATAACCCATGGAAACAACTTCAAGAGAGCAACACAAGGGAACAACCCAAGGGAACAACACCAGGGAACAACACCAGGGGATAGCCCAAAGGATCAACACAAGTGAACAACACGAGGTAAAAACACAAGGGGACATCCCAAAGTAACAACCCAAGTGAACAACACAAGGGAATTTCATCTCATTTATTATGGGATGGAGGTCCACAAGGGGATTTTATCATTTTCCCTCAGAGTTCTCGAGGGCAGTAGGCAACCCATATTCCCCTTTGCATCTGCTTCCTTGTTCGATCTACAGAGGATGTGGTAAAAGCGAGGGGAAGAGAAGTCTTGCAGCACTTGACAGAGTCTTTGTAAGGCCTTGTTGATTACTGGGTTGCTGAATTGATCAATATTAATCATGATTTAGGAGTCTCCAAAGATTTGTATATCTTTGGCGCCCTTTTCTCGCGCTATCTCACAAGATTTTAGCAACCTGAGAATTTTAGCCTGATTATTTGTTCTCTGACCCAGGCCCCAACTAAAACTGTCTTTACGGCTTCCATCTGAGGAGTAAATCACTCCACCTGCTCCTGCATTCCCTGGGTTTCCTTTGGAGGCTCCGTCGAAAAATATCGAGGCTAAGCCTTGTTGCCTCCACCAGTCTTGAAAAACTGCATCTTTGTCTCGCAAAAGCCAACTTGGAGTTTTTGAAGGGAGAACAATTGTTTGAGTTCTATCTCGGAAGGTGAAGGTTCCAATCCATTTCTTTTCTTCAAGTAGAAGTGTAATTTATTTCATGGCAAAGTGATTTGCTACTGTTTTGATAAGGAGAGATTTTTCTTTCATAGCCACTGTTGTGGGGGAAGACGACGTGTTGTTGAAGATCTGGTCGTTTCTGGCCAACCATAGTTTCCAGCAAATGTGTTTGGGGATGGCCTGCCAAATTCTTCTCCATGTTGAACTACTTTGGGTCTCTTGAGGATAACACGCCTTCCATGAGGATAGTAAATTAATCACTGAGATCTGTCTCAGAGGTGTGGCATTGAGGCCCCGAAGAGAGATTTTCCATACTTCTTGAGAAAATGGGCTGTCTTGAAATAAATGTTCCATTGTTTCAGGTGCATGGAAACACATAGGGCATCTATGACGACCTATGAAGCCTCATTTTTCCAGATTTTCGCCTGTTAAAGTTTTATTGTGCATTAGAACCCAACTGAAGAAGTTTACTTTTGGAAGACCAAGGGGGTCCCAAATCTTCTTCCAGAGGGTCGCTGTCTCATTCAGAGCTTGAGGGGGATGAAGAGTGTTATAGCCTTGGGCCACTGAGTAGAAGCCGAAATTTCCCCATCCCCATTTATCCCTTGAGAAGATATGTATAGGTGCGCAGCCCGTCAACGCAGCAAGGAGAAGGGATTTTTGCGAATGCATTTGATTTGGAACGCTCGAGAGATCCCAACTTTGCCATCTTCCTGAGTCATCCGATGCATAGATGTCTGCGAGTTTGTTGATTCCACGCTGAGAGAGCCACTCGCGGATATCCATGAGATCTTCCGATTCAATGAGGGGGGTGTTGCCCATAATGCTGTCTTGCCACAACATAGTTTTTTTTCCATTCCCTGGGATTCGAAATAGATGCTTCTGAAAGGGTTCTAATCCGCGCCTGCAGAGATTCTAGATCGAGGTTCCTTTGGGGATGTTCGCTACCTGGAGGTTTCTCATAGAGGCGCCATTGAGATATATTTTTTTTTAATAGATTGCTTACTGGATGTCTGTGGTTTGCATAAAGGTTCTAGATGATTTTACCTCCCAAAGCTAGGTTTGCAAGCTCATGGTCTCTCACTTGTAGGCCACCTTCAACATAGGGGCATTTGACAATTTCCAATTTGTCTAAGTGGTATTTCTTTTGGTTGCCTTTCCCTCTACGCCAGAGGAAGTATCTGATCATATTTATGATCTAATTCAAAATCACCTTCGAGGCTAGGAGAAAGGAATCCTGGTATATTGGCAGGGAGGACATGACTGATTTAATGAGGGCGAGTTTCCCAGCATTGGTGAGCCACTATCCACCCCAGGATGAGATTTTAGCTTTGAATTTGATTATGATTTCTTCCCATAGAGAGGCTTTGTTGTAGTCTAGGGTTAAGGGGAGTCCCAAATACTTTATTTTTTCCCAAGAAGCATAGCCCGGGAAGCCCAGGTGAAGGCCTATTTTTTGAATAGTTTGCTGATTTGCGTTCCACCCAAACAATGCACTTTTTCTTTTATTGATAAGTGCTCTGGAGATGATGTAGAAGATTTGAAGTATTTCGTTGAATTTTTTTTCAATTTTTACGGAGGCTCCACCTAGCATGAGAGAATCATCTGCAAAGAGGGCATGATTGATTGGGTCAATTCCTTTTGTCAGCCTAATTCTTGGGATTGTACCGATCCTCTTTTCAGTGGTCAACTTTCTTCTTAAAGTATCAACCATCAGGATGTACAAGAAGGGGGAAAGAGGGCATCCTTGCCTTAATCCCCTGGAGGCCTGAAAATAGTTTGCTGGACTGCCATTTACTAGAGGGGCTATCCAAGGCTTTTCAGTGCAAGCTTTTATCAACTTAACGAAATCGATGCACAACCTAAAATAGAGGAGAACTTTGTACATGAAAGAGAGGTTTACCCTATTGAAAGCGCTTGCCATGTCGAGATTTATCAACATCCCTTGCTCCTGTCATTGGTGACTGGAATATATGGCTTCTTGGACCTGTATTACATTGTCGAGGATATGTCTCCCCTTGAAAAAACCGCCTTGCATGGGGGAAATGAGTTTTTCTAGCATGGGCTTGATTCTATTTGCCATTAGCTTGGACATAATTTTATAAGAAGCGTCGCATAGCGAGATAGGCCTGAATCTTTCGAAGGAGCTCAGGTTAACTTCTTTGGGAATTAAAGCTAAGAAGGTGGAGTTAGTGCTGCCTCCGACTTTAGCTATTTGGTGAAAAGCTTTAATCATCCTCAACAGATCAGTCTTGATTATGTCCCAACATGCTCTATAAAAATGGACTGTGAATCCGTCTGGTCCTGGGGCTTTGTCAGGTTCCATGGACCAAATGACGTTGCTGATTTCTTCTTCAGAAAAAAGGTTTCATGAGTGCTGAGTTGTCGTTCATGCTTACGAGAGAGGGAATGTGTGAGAGGAAATCTGAGATAACCTCTTCAGAGCCAGAGCCTTATTCCTTGTAAATTCCTTTGAAGTGAGTTTCTACTGCAACCTTGAGCTTCTCAAACCCTTTGTGGATCAATCCATCTGAGGAGGTGATTTCAGAAATGTGGTTTCGGGAGAGGCGGGTTTTGAATTGTCAATGAAAGAATGAGGTGTTTCGGTCTCCAACTTTTAGCCACAAGCTTCGAGACTTAAGCCTCCAATACTTTTCTTCATGACGAAAAGCACATAAAGTTTTTCTTTGGGCTGCTCATTCTTTCTCTAGATCTGAGTTGAAGATGTCTTTGGTATCCATTTCAACTTGCAAATTTGATAACTGTTGAATAGTCTCTTGTCTGTGTCTCAGTGGAGTATTCATGGGCTTTTTAACCCAGATTTTCAATGCATGTTTTGTTTTTTTTAATTTCTTCTCCCACACAAATCTTGGAGACCCTGAAGTAGGAGAGGACCAAGCCGAATGGATAGTTTCAAGAAATCAATTATTTTCTATCCAAAGAGGGCTGAACCGGAAAGGGATTGGGCTGATATTTTCTTCTTCTTCCAAATTAAAGAGGATAGATTTGTGATCAGAGGTCAGTTTTGGGAGGATCTTGGAGGAGATTATCCTTCTTTCTTGTAGAAACGTGCTTTGAATTAAGAATCTGTCCAAGTGAGATGAGATGTGATCAACCCCAACTCTATTATTTGTCCAGGTGTAAAGGCCTTTCGAAGGCTTGAAATCAAGGAGGTCCCACTGATGGACTAACTCCTCAACGAAGGGGAGCATTTGGTCCCTGCTACTATTTCCTCCTCTCTTTTCTTTTGGTTCAAATATAAGGTTTAGATATCCGGATAGATTGATATTTGAAGGGGAGAAAATATCTAAAAAATCTGCTAGCGTTTGCCAACAATCTTTCTTCTCAGAGTACCTGACATGAACATAAAGATTGAAGAGAGAGAGAGAGATATTACTTGGAATATGACGAAGTTCAGTGAAAATCCAATGCTGTGTCTCGAAGGAGCTTTCTAAATGAAAATTTTCCTACGCCCACAAGGTTGCAAGGCCACCTGAAGAGCCACCTGCGCTGATGGCTTTGCCTGCATTTTTCTTCCATTTATGTTTGCTGATTTCTAGAAGGGTGTCCCCTTCAATTTTTTTCTCTTGGAGCAAGAGAATATCGAGAGGGTCGATTTTCAGAAGGTCATTGACTGCTTCAACCTTTGAAGGATTCCACAAGCCTCTGCAATTCCAAGAGACTATACGCATTATTTATTGGAGTGGGGGGTACCTAGTCTTTCATGTGTCTTATCTAAAAAAGGTAGTGGGATCAAATTGCATAGTGCAAACTAACTTGTCAAAACTGAATGAAGAAGGGCCCATTTGGCTCCAACTGAAAGTAGTATTGGTTACTAGAGAGTGTTAATTATTCTAGTGCATGGTCTGAGAAGCATTGATCCAATGGAAATATATGCAACTAGAATATGCCACATGGGAACCAACAACAATTCTATAGCAATTTCCACAACTCCAACCTTAAGGACAACATTTCTTTTGAAGGGGAGGGCATGCTAGGGTCCTACCGTTGAAGGAAAATTCACCCACATATAGGAAAATCCCCCCCATTGGATCAGTGTGATCAAATTATAGATAGAGAGGATATGAAACACACCTCTTTCTCCTAAGACTAATCATTCAATTTCATAAGTAAATGAGAGAGGGAAGGTGAATCATACCTCAATCCTGACAATTGTCCAACACATCCAATGATCCTCACTAGATCTAGCTCCAACAATGTTTTTTTTTTTTTTTCCAAGGGGAATCGGTAACAACGGTAGTATCGTACTCGCGTGACACGGGGTTGAATCCTTCCAGATGCCTTAATCCCTAGGGAGAAACACACAACCCGCAAGTGCGCCCTCCAAGTAAATCGGGGTGAGAATCGACCTTGAGACCTCTTTTTACATATTTCCTTCCATTTACATGACACTTGCCAATCGGTCTACACCCCTGCGGGCCTGGCTCCAATGATGTTGCTTCACCAACAATCTACACAATAATCAAACAAGAAAAACCTTCCTCATTCTTTCATAAGACAATAAATGAAATCTTGCATGAATCAAGTTCTAATCTAGTAACTCAAGCTTACATAGATAAAAAATCTCAATCAAGACACAAGAAATATCTATAAACACAGATATATTTTGGGGGGAAACAATGTAGATCTATATTTATCGAAAGATAATTATAGCAAAGATGATTACCTTGAGATTTGCTCATGTACTACCAGCTCTAAGTCCCAAAGTCCTTCTCCTTAGCCACAAGTTCACCTTTTTTGAATAAGCACAATCCAGAACCGTATCATGACAAGATCACTAAGATGGCTCTGACTTGATCCCTGATCACACTAGTGATGATTCCCAACACTCAACAATTGTAGGAAACTATAGACTAATGAATCTTACTCCAATAGCATAAAGATGCTTTCCTGGACTCTTGTTCTATTAGATTGTTCCCTTAGCTTTAGCTCCTTCTTATAGATTCTTGAGGAGCTAAAAATAGACTTCATGGTATGTGAGTTGAGATAATACAAGTCATGCACAATTATAAGCTTTTTCCAACCCATTGCTCGTTAATATCCTCGTAACTTTCTAGTTCTTGAAGCTCCAAGGGGTAGCCACAGGTTTTGTATAGGAAACCCATGACCAGTCAGGGTTGTTCTATGAGGAACCCGCGACTGACCGCTCTTTTACTAGAAGGAAGAGTAGTCAAGGATTTTTATGAGAAATTTTCTTTGGTTGAAGTGCATTTCAATTTCATAACATATTATAGAAACTTTACTTAGCCTATGGTGGAAAATACAAGTATAAAACCTACCCTAACCTCTCCCTACTTTAGGGTACTTAGGAGTTAGTCAATTAATATATGTGTCCATCTTTTTTAATAAGGCCCATTAGATAGTTAGCGGATATTAATTTAATGTAAAAGGATTCTTTTGATCAAATAAGCTCCATTAGGTAGTTGGTACTCGTTAATGATGTGACCAGAAGTAGTTAGAGTTTTTCTATTGAGAATCTATTTATAGAGATACTAAGGAGACCATATAATGTTTTTTTCAAGTACTGTTGTATTTGGAGCTCTGCATAATGAGAGGTTGTCCTACCTTAAGATTAAAGTGAACATTGGTTTCTTTCTTTGATAATCATTAATGCAAGGGTAAATTTCACATGTTTAGTCTTAATTGTCTCTTGTATATGATTTTTGACATTTATGTTCTCTGAATACTTGAATACCTTATTTGAAATTCAAGTCTAAGGGTTAAGGATTAGTACAATATCCCATGCATGGAAACACTATCTATTTTAGCTTCATAACATCTTATAAGAACTTTACTTAACATATGGTGGCGAATACAAGTATAACACCTACCCTAACCTCTCCCTACTTTAGGGTACTTAGGAGTTAGTCAATTGATATATGTGGCCATATTTTTTCAATAAGGCCCACTAGATAGTTAGTGGATAGTTATTTAATGTAAAATGATATTCTTTATCAAATAAGCCCCATTAGATAGTTGGTACTCATTAATGATGTGACTAGAAGTAGTGAGAGTTTTTCTATTGAGAATATATTTATAGAGATACTAAGGATGCCATGGAATATTGTTTTCAAGTACTATTGTATTTGGAGCTTTGCTTAGTGAGAGGTTGTCCTACCTTAAGAGGAACGTGAACATTTTTTTTCTTTCTTTGATAATCATTAATACAAGGGTATATTTCACATGTTTAATCTTAATTGTCTCTTGTATATGATTTTTGAAATTTATATTCTCTGAATACCTGAATACCTTATTTGTGATTCAAGTCTAAGGGTTAAGAATCACTGCAACATCCCTTATGCATGGAAACACTAGCCACAAACAACACGTGAGGAGACAACGTGGAATGGATAGTCTCATAGTAATTTAGTGTTTTCTTTGTGGTATTGTTATTATTTCATAGCATTACTTTTGCAATTAAACTCTTGTCAAGACTTTGTCTTAGTTGAGAGTCGATTAGGTAAGGTGATGGGCTCATAATACTGCCCAATCAGAATATTTAATGAAGTGAAGGAATATACAAAGGCTAGATGCATTGTGTTTATGACAATGCCCAACTAATTTTCTAAAGATAAATTAATGAGCAATCCAATGATGGTTGAGTGCAATATACACCAACAAGTTGGTTATTGGTTAACATAATAAGTTGTAGCATCACTCCTTTTGTGGGGAGTTTGTTTTGAAGCTATGAAATCAATATAGTTAGCCTCTAGGAGCAATAAAAGAATAAATAACATAACCATGTTAGTCTATCAACCTCGATCATATTTAAAGAACTAATCCCAATTGGAAGTTAAATGTCTAAGCAACACACTTTTTTGATTTACTATTTCCACTTTGCTTATTAGATACAACCCTTGTGTTAATGGACATAATTCTCATTATGATGTTTATCGTTTAATGGAACATTAATCACCATTTTCTTTCATTTGGTTGATGAGAATATTAGTGTTGGGAATGTTTGACACCGATATGATTCATTAAATAACTAGCACCATAGGCTAGGTGGTTTTTCCTAATCGTTTGACATTTGGAAGTGGACTAAAATCCATCAACCATGCCACTAGAATCAAGACTAAACACACTCAAACCATGTTGATGGTTTGGCCTTGGCACCATAGCTAATGAAATAAGCAATAGACCAAGATTTGAAGCCAATAATCATAGTCATTTCTTGTATGCCTATTTGGTGATTAACAACAAAGAAACTTGATCTTAGAGTCCTAATAGTTATTGCATTATTATATGGTTGTTTGCGTTCAATATTACACAAAGAATAGAAGCCTTGGAATGAATTATAAAAAACATAGATCTTTGTCTAATTATGCAAACAAAGAACATATTTCATTTCTACAGAAGATCTGTACTAGTGAAATAAGTGGACTATAAATCCTTCATTTATGAATTATAAAGCCCCATGATTAAAAAACAAAACGACCATTAAGGATAGGATATTGATGCACCTATATTGTAAGCATTCCCACACTTTTGGGAAGAAACCCCTTCGACATTGTTTTTAATGTATTTTTGTAGTATTTCTAGTTAATTCACCATGGATATTATTAGTCCCTACCAAAGGTCTGGGACTATATCAATGAGTTTCCCTTTGATTCTTTATTATTTTATTGTTGACTTTAAATTTGTGTTCTATATCCAATGTGTAACATAGGAAATCAATATATGTATTTTTTTTAATAATAAACAAATATATTTTTCTAAAATTTAATTGGCTGATATCTTTGATGTGTTATTGCAGGCTTCACGTCTATCTTCTGCACTAACGCTTGCAGTCGCCCTCTCTCTCGAGCTTCTGATCATTTTTGACTTGGAATATTTTTTAGGTAATCAAAGGTGACACCTCGTCCAGGTTGGGGCCATCCGGCTGGGCAAGCTCCTTGCATTGGAGCCAAAGGGGTGAGCTTTGGGACTACTTGGATTCATGGAGAATGATTTGTTGCATGGAGTCAACCCCTGCATTGGCCAGTCTGTCCACAACTTTGTTTTCACTTCGCTGAATGTGAGAGGGGGTAAGAGTTAGAGAGGGTTTGAGAAGTGCCTGCAAACTATAAAGAGGGCCAATGAGGTGCTAACTCGGAGTGATTTTCCCTGGATCTCTTCCATTCAGAATTTTTGTTGCCAAGTCTATTATGATTTTGGAGTCTCCTTCAATGATCAGATAGGTGAGGTTTTGATCTAGATCCATTTGCACTCCTTTGATAAGACCCCAAATTTCTGCTGAATTGTTGGTGTCACATCCTAGATTTTCTGCAATGAGTCTTTGAATTTGGCCCAAGCTGTTTCTTATGACCACTCCATAGCCTGAGTGACCTGGATTTCCTTTTATTGCACCATCAAAGTTGACTTTATGGAATCCTGGCGAGGGGGGGGGGGGNTAGGGGGTGCTGCTGAGGAGGGGTGGAGTGTGCAAACGAGAATCCCTAAGAGTTGAGGAGCGAGAGCTCACCTGGGTCAGTGGGGAAGTCTTCCTTGGTCCACAATTGTAGTTGAAGAGTTTCCTGGAGATGCAAGAGGATTGTATTCCAGAGGACGGTGGGAGGAGAGGGCTGGGAATGAAAGATTCTTCTGTTCCTCTCTTTCCATAGTTGCCAAACTATGAAGCTTGGTAAGAGTTTCTAGGTTCTATTCAGGATAGGAATTTTGAAGGAACCAGAACCCCAATCCCTAAATGTGCTTATGATGTTGTTTTTAACTCATTTGGTTCTTCTCATGAGCTGAGTGGCTTGGTTCCAAATGTTCTCATTGAGTGGACAATGGTTTAGGAGGTGCTCCATGGTTTTGGCTTGGAGATGGCAGAGATGACAAATCAAGGGGCCAATGAAACCTCGTCTTTGTAGATTGTCCCAGGTTAATATATTGTTCTGAAGTAGAAGCCAGAGGAACGTAGAGATTTTGGGCTCGAGTTTTGATTTCCATATTTTTGTCCATATTGATTTCCATATTAATTTTATTTTTATTTTTATATTTTATTTAATTTTTAATTTTTTATTTTTTATTTTTGTGTATTAATAGTTTTTTGTATAATAAGTAACCAAGCAAGACGAATTGGCTTAATGGTTAAAAACATATGATTCTTCTTAAAGGTCACAAGTTAAAACCTAGTGGGGGTAAAATGATTGTTATTATTTTATTGATTTTAGTCTTGGTAGTTTTTTTTTTTTTTTCGTTAATGGTGGGTAATTAGTTTAATTTTCTTTAAAATTTTTACATGAGATTAGGGTAATTAGTTTTTGTTAATAATTGTAAATAAATGTAAAATGATTTGAATAATTTTGTTAGTTTTTATTTTAATTTGATTTGATTTTTAATTATTCTCCGAATGTTTAAAAAATGAAAAATATAAAAGGGAAAATTAGAGAAGATTATGTTGCAAGTCGTGGGTCCCATGCCACCTGGGTATCAAATAATATTATCCATAGGGGTTAAACCATCTGATCACTAAATATTGATCTCTTATGCATGTGGAATTTTTCTTTTGCAGGCTCAAGAATCAATGGTCTAGATTAACCCATGGGCTTGATTAATGGCTGTTGAGTGACGATTTTTAAACAACCATAAATTTTGCTATATGTGTCAAAATGAGGCTTGTGATACATCATTGGAAAGGTATCAGACAGAGGAACACATTGGTACATGTATCCAAGCCTAACATGTGATATAAGGCATAACAAAACATGGAAAATAGCAGACCACATATTTGGAGGGAAAATTGCTCATACCAACTTCAAATAGTTGTATCTGGAGCTACGGATGATGAAATCAGGTCCATGAGGTCTTGATGGAAATATGGAGGAGAGAAGAACAAGCTAGGAAGAAAAGTTCTAGTAGATTGAGAGCGAAAAAGGTCTAAACATGAAAAACACAGATAGAATCCGAATCTGATTGAAGAAATGGATATGCAGACTTCAAAATCTCAAGCTACAAGAAATGGAATTGAGACAAAAATAACTCAATGGAAATCTGAGATAGAGGAGAAGAAGCCAGAAGAATCTTAATCGACAGGAAGAAGCCAAAAACACCCAGAAACTTTCGAGGAACAAAAGACAATGCAAATGGAAAGAGTCAATGATTGTTTATAAAATGAATATCATTTGTAAACTGTCTGAGGATGAAAATAATGACTCATGAGTTTGTTCAGTTCTTTTTTGTAACGCTCACATGTTCATTTTTGAAATGTGATAAAATAAACAGAAAGAAAAGGAAATGAATAGTCACGAGAATTAAAGAGTCTCTCTGTTGTCGTATAAAAGAGAACTCATAGCATAGAGAGAGGAAATTTTCCCTTTGTAAAAAAATATGGTACTTTTTCTTCTGAGTAATAAAGAGCATGAGGCATTTTGAAGTCATAATTGTTTGCAAATGCTTGTGGGACTATTCTATACTTGTATTTTTGGTTTACGTTTTCTGGGTATCGATTATGTGAACTATTTATGTGATTAGTATTTAGAATCCTTATGTTGTTGTGATTTCTTATGAGTACATGGATGGTGTTGCAGTTCTCTTCTTCAACTATTTGAGACGATTTCTATAGTATTATTTTCATAACATGTTGTTGGTCACCATGAACTATTTCTGCTACCAAAGAATCATTTTAAGTTGTGCTCATCTTCTAGTTTTTCTCCGAGGATATGTTAGAATTAATTAGGATTAGATTAGTTTTATTTTAGTTTTATTATCCTTAGGATTAATTAGAATTCGTTGGGGGGAAGTCCACTGTCTTTCCTTTTTTTTTTCTTTCTTTTAATTCTGAGCAACAGTGAGGCCCATAAACTTGTAGGAAACACTACACCAAACGAGAGTAGGTCTAATTGGGATCTGCCATCAGGTGTTTTCCCTCATCTGCTTGACATGCCATTCAAACTCGTCAATAGGGTCTTTTATGGTTGTTGACTTTCAAATAATTTCTTTCTTCATTCTACTTATCATTCTTTCCTTCTTCATCCAATTTGTCCTTTTTTCCTTTATCTTTTGTATATTTGCTTTTACTTTTTTTTTTTTTAATCTTTTCCTTATTATTTTTCCACTTATTTCTTTACTATCATTTCATCTCTCATTTTTGTCACTTTTTCTTTCATCACATCTTTATAATACTTCTCTTATTTCACACTCTTACTAATTACTTAGTTCTTGCGTACACTATGCCTCCTTACAACACCCTACCACTTGTAACTTTTATTTTTCACCCATTTTCCTTTACTCTTTTCATTCCTTCTATTGCACGCCTCCATTCCATTACACAAATAACAACATACCTTGTCGTATTTGTCTTTTCAAGTCAATGTATTTTTATATGCTACATTAATAAATTGGCCATCATTTTAGGTCAATGATTCGAAAGTGGAAGCAAAGGAAGGATGAAGGATACAATAAATCACTCTCACTCAAGCTCAACAACATGGGAGATAATGATTTTAACTTGGTCTTGTAACATTATATCTCTTATCAACCCTTATAATCCCATGATCTAAGATTTTAAGTCATCTCTATTACAACAAATATACTTTTGTAAATATCAATTGGAAGTTGATCATTACCATACTAATACAATACTTGGGCATTATATAACATAGTTTGATAATTTCATCTTGCAATAATATGCAAACGTCAAGACTTGATACATATGATATTTCTTTTGTTATATGCAACAATGTAAAAATTGCCACAAATTCTTTAAGGTGCGATGGATATTCCAAAGATTCAATCATAAGATCTACCAAATGGGTTTTTGAGAATTTTGGTGTAGAAACTCATTACATTATAATAGACACCCTCATGAAAATACCACATACCCAAGTTAGATTTTAATAGAAGTGGCATGTTTTTATATTCTTGTAGCAAGTGGACTTAGAAAACCTCCTAAAAACATAGTTGGGACAATCATGATTTGAGGGGTCATATGAGGTCATTTTTAAAACCTATTTCTAAGGGAGATATCCCTCAGAATATAGTTTCCAAAACAACTTGAATCATCTCATATTGATGTTATATGAAAAGGTTATGCCCATTTTAGTGACTACCTGACCTAAAAACAACACTAATAAACTTTTCCTCCTAGACCATTCATTAGTGAGTCTTGAGATGTCAAATCAAAGTATTTGTGAAACATGTTTCTATTGGAGATAAATAGATGAATTCACTTTCATCTCCAATTGGAATCATGTCAATCCATCATTGAACGAAAAACTTATGTTAAAAATGGGGATTGTTGGTCTAGGCAAGAATTTGCAAATAACTTTACCATGCAACCTATTTTCTCAACATATTTGACATATTGTTCCAAAGTCATTTAAAACTTTGTTTACAGTGGAGATATATCTATAAATCCGCGTTATTATTCCTTTGGAAGCTCTGTAATTGGACATTGAAAGAAGAATTTACCATTGAAACATTGATGAGTAGGCTAGGCTGGTCACCACTTCTCATCAGGTAATAATGAAAAATTTTAATGAATATTTCAAGAGGAAATTCACTCTTATTCTTCAATGAAATTAGTTTACTATGAAGAGTATGAAAAACTATTTTAAATGAGTTCCAGTCAAAGATGCAATCTCTAAATGTGATTTTTCCCTTCTCTGAGACTTCTAACAATGAGACCCTACTCAACAAGCAAACCAAAAGAAAATGCAACCAAAGAAAAATTGTTTTCAAATGTGCAAACAACAAAGAAAGAGAAATACACTTAAAATGATCATTTTCCTTTTTTGATAATGAATTCTAAATGCAAACAACCAAATACTTTTTCAACTAAAAACTTAATGGAAATAAACTCTGGAAGCGAGAACAAAAAAAGTGTTGCAACAAAGTAGGACAAAAAGGGCAGGAGTTGAAGAAAATTAAGTCCCATGATGCACTTTCCCATGTGAGTACTAACTCCTTTGCTAAGAGAAACTCACGAGTACTCATTCTATTGTCTAGAGAAATTAGTGAGTATGTTCAGTTATGGGCCAAATTCCTGAAAACATCCCTAGAAAACTCTTGGAAATGAACCTACTGGAATGACAAGAAGTAAGACGGTTGAAAAATTAACAGAGAGACTTAAACTAAGAAAAGAAAGAAACAATGAAAACTTTATCAAGAATAACTCAATAAGTTATCCCCAGTGGAGTCACCAATTTTGTTGTGGATGAAAACTATCCTATGACTAGGGTTAACCATTAACATAGTGGGAATTCGAAGAGTAATACAAATATTTCCCTAGAGAATCCTACAACAACTTCATAATAACTGCCAATTAGATATGATGGAATCAATTGGTTTTAATATCTTTTTGGAGACGAGCCTCACAAATTTTCCTCACTCCAATTTTCCTTACTCCATTCCAAGCTTGCAAACCTACACACAATGAAGCAAAAGCCTTCCTCAAACCGTTGACAAAAACAAAAACAAAAACAAATGTGAAATAACTACTCTGACTAACTCTTTTCAGATGAATTATAACCACAACTAAATATTAAAAACAAATCAAATTGACACATATAACTCATAATTTAGGGGAGGGAAACAAGAGATATCTTCATTTGATTGAAATCAACAACAATATATGAAATGCATACTTGATATTGTTGCTGGCACTATCTGCAACAACTATTTGGATTCCTCCATCCCTGGTTCACTTAGGACTACTTCAACTCCTTATCTCTTCTCTGCTTGGGTATGAGGAAGATCAAGGGATATTAGGCCTCAAAGAAAAGAATGGGAGATCAAAACTTTAGGAAACAAGGATTTCCTTGGAGATGAGGTTCATAAAAACTATAGGGATATGATGGGTTTGACTGCTTAAGCTAGAAGATAACTCTGATATAATAATAGTGTTTGTAACATTATCCTTCCAAAAGACCTTTTTTATACCATTTCAATATGGTTGAGACTGTTTTCCATGGGTTTTAGGGAGTTACAGAAGTAGTTTTCCCATAAACCTTGCTCAAGAGCACATAATTTTAGTGTTTTATTATTATTATATATTTTTAGTGATATTTTGAATGCACCCATGCCTTTGTTGAAGGATAATAGTGAGTAATCTCTCCTATAGTGAGAATGAAGTGTGTGTGGATATCCATAAATCCTTTTTAATAGAGTTTTGAGTGGGCCCGATCTGTCAAAGATGAATATGAAAGGGATAAAGTCCAAACAAAGGCATCTTAGCTATGGTAGTGGAAAAATATGCTATAACACCTATCTAAATATCAATATGTATTTGAAACACCTCATCTCTTATTTCCTTCATGTGGTGAGAATAACCATGCTATCCCCCTGGTTCTAGGTAGTTAACGACCCAATGTGTGTCCTTATAGGCACACTTTTGAATTGAAGAATGAAATAGAAAAGATCATTTAGGAATTGTTGGAGGCTATAGTCATACGTCCCAATAATAGAATTTACTCATCACCTATGGTCATGGTATTAAATAAAGAAGGCAATTGGCAATGTGTCCTAATGTTCAAGCTCTCAATAAGTTGACCATCAAGGGAAAATTTCTCATGCCAGTTATTGATGATCTCTTGGATGAGCTATATGGAGCCAAGTTTTTCACTAAATTAGATCTCCGTTTAGGATATTGCCAAATAAGGATGAAGGAGAAGGACATACCTAAGAGAAATTTTCACACACATGAAGGTCATGGTGAGTTTTTATTGATTCCCTTTGGGATTTGCAATGCTCCATCCACCTTTAAGAGCCTCATGAATAAGAGTTTTTAACCCTTATTATGAAATTTTGTGTTGGTATTATTCAATGATATATTGATCTACAAAAAAATGTGGGAAACTCGTATAGAGCATGTTGATAAAGGCTTGCAACTCCCATGGGACCACAAGTTATTCCTTAACATTCCAAATATGATTTTGGGGCTTCAAAGGTTAAATACTTAGGTAAATATTGTCAGTCAAGATGGAGTGAGGATAGATCCCAAGAAAGTTGCATCTATGCAAGATTTATGCAAGATTGGCCCTACCCCAAGAACTTGAAGAGGTTACATGGGTTCTTAGGACTTACAAGCTACTATAAGAAGTTTGTGAAAATTTATGGAAAAATTGTTTCTTTCTTAACAACCATGCTTACAAATATTGTCTTTGTATGGACTAAGGTTGTTGAGCACACCTCCTCATCTTTAAAGGATGTCACATGCACTACTTTAATATTAGTACTGCATGATTTCACTAATACTTTTGTCTTGGAATGTGATGCCTTGGGTAGAGGTCTTGGCATGATCTTGATGCAAGAAGGGTGTCCCTTGGCATTCACCAATAAGCAGTTGTGTGACTACAATTTGTGAAAATCCACCTATGAGAAATAGATGATATTCATCCTTCATGCACTTGAGACTTGCTGCCCATATCTCACGAGGAGGTGTTTCCATATCAATATCGATCATCATAGTCTAAAGTATTTTCTAGAACAAAGGTTATCATTACTAGAGCAACATAAGTTGGTCACTAAGATTCTTGGGTATGATTATGAGATCATATAAGTAAGGTAAAGAGAATGTGGTGGTTGATTCTTTATCAAGGTAGAATGAGGAGGGAGGATCCCTCTTTGCCTTCTCCATACTCATTCTTGATTGTCTCAATGAAGCCATCCAGGAATGGCTAGAAAATGACACCATGACTAAACATACCAAAAGGATTAGGAAGATATCAACCCTCCAAAGGGTTATACATGGTAGAAAGATACGTTTAAGTATAAAGGGTGAATTGTTCTGGTAAAAATTATACCTTAAAACATAATGTGTTAGAGGAGTTTCATTCATCACCTACAATGGGTCACTTTGGATTTCATAAAACCTATGAATGAACTAAGAACTCCTTCTTTCGTGAAGGCATGAAACTATACACCTAGGCTTTTGTAATGGAATGTGACACTTTTTAATGAAATAAGTGTGAGATAGTGAAGACACCCAAGACATCACAACCACTATTGATCATGACAACTATCTAATTGACATCTCTATGAATTTTATTACGTCGATAGACATCCCTGTTTCATAATCGGGGTTCTAGAATTTTTGTCTTTTTAATAATAAATATTACGTTGATGGCTAATAATTAACTAGGCATGAATATTCTTCATTGTCATCAAAAGGAAGGCAATTTCAATTTTTAGGCATGTGATCATATGCTAGATGTACTTTTGGAATTTGATTTGGTTTCTTTTCTCTTATCATTTTTTTTTCCATTATGATACAGCATGTTGAATCCTCTTGCATAAGGATATGCAACATCCTTGGCATGGGGAAGGGTCAAAGAGCTCTTCCAGAACTCTCTTTCAGACTCACATCTCATCTTCAGAAACCAACATGTTCACCCTACAACCCTACAGAACCAGACACAAAAGAAGACAAGCACATAATAAAGAAGTTTCATGAAGTACAAGAAATTCCAGTACCAAGCTTCCAGAAAACTCCAGCCTAAAAAGATGAACTCTGACAATCTACAAGATTCAAATACAAAGGTAGTCACATATGCTATGGGTATTGATTATACAATGGTAAAAACAAAGGTAACATGGTATTATTTATTTTCCTTTGCTTATAAAACTACAATAGGTATGAAAATGTATACTAGATCTTATGACCTTAGTGTTAAAACCATGCACCTAACTTTCACTTCCCTCATACCCATATGCTTAACCTTAATCAATCCTCTCATCACATAAGCGCTTGAAAATGATTGAAGGAAAAATCACATCAAAAGTGTGAATATGGAGCATGTCTAGAAATGATGAGCCACGAACATGCTTCATCCTTAAGCAATCACGGACATATCTCATGTCATGAGCCATGATTCAACATCAAATTCACCGCTCAAAAGTCCAATCACCTTTCCCAAAAACAAATTATGCTCTGACACCCAATGTCTCGTCCCCATCATTGCATTAACAGGAAGAAATGAAATGGCTTATCTGGGTGGCGAAGCCATCCAGATGAGCCTCATCTTGTCTTAAATTTTCCCTTGCGGCATATTACTTAAACTCATCGTTCGAATTATCGACGCCATCACCATATTTTCACGTCGTTACCAATATTTCTCTAATTCCAAGCCTACTCCTGTCTGCGATATCCGGTACCAAACCCTTACCCTCATAAGCTGACTAAATCCTTGCGCTACAACCCAATTTTTACTCACAGTTTATAAAGATGGTTGTAAGTAGACATGAATTGGTCTTCCGGATGTATAGGGAGACCGAGGAGTTCCAGTTGTGTAGAGAGAAGTATGCTAGAGTGGGATGGATTCCATTTTTGGAGAAATTCACAGGTTGTCATGAGAAGGTATCTCATGCATTTATTCAGGGTTACGATGGAGAGATTGTGCACATAGGCAATCTGCAACTAACAATCAATGAAGTAACCTTAAGGGAAGCCACATGATTACCTAACAGAGGAGCCAAGTATTTCAAAGGGGTAGGAATCAACAAGGAAATGTGCCAATGATTTCTGAAGGAAGACCATCAGCACCCTGATTGGAAAAAGGGGATTCCTAGGAACTATATCAAGGAAGAGTATCATCCAATGCTTGCTAGTCTTCAACGATTCCTCACTTGTGAGGCCAGGTATGTTGTAACCTTCCTATATCATCTTAGGCTTCTGTTACACTTTGAAGGAGGTCCTGAAATTGATTTCCCATATTTTTTATGGATGAGCCTGGACAAGATGGTAAGAGGTGTCAAATCCCTATCCAAAACCGAGAAGACTAGCATTTATCATCAAGGTCTTATTAAGATGTTAGTTATACATGAAATTAGGAAGCAAGGGATTAGCTAGAAAATCCTCATCACTCAACACCTTCCCATAGAAAACAAACCTGTAGAGGGAGCCTAGCCTGCTCCAGAGAAAGATAAGGAACCTCGAGAAAAAGGGCAAGAAAGATAAGGTAACTCCATCACCCTCCAGAACAGTGAGCCAAAAATATAAAGCTAGTAAATAAGAAGGGCCCTCTTCCACAATCGATAAGATTTTTAAAATTCAAAAATCAAAAGGTAAATCCAAATTAGTGGAGGAGACCTCAACAATATCACTTGAGGAGAAGGGTCATAAGACAAAAACTGAGAGGAAAGAAAAGAATAGCTCAGAAAATAAAGATGAACAATCTATAGAATAATCCCCTGTAACCATTTCACAAACAGAAAAGAAGAAAAGGAAGCTTGTGAGAACCTATGATCCATTACCCCCTTGTAAAAGAACCACAAGGAGCATGGAAAAGAAAGTAAAAGAAGTTGGCAATCCTCATACACATGAAGACCCAATAGATCTTACCTCCCCTTCTGAAGACCTATCAGTCCAGGATGACATCCCTAGCTTGACTGAGGAACAAGTTACTATTACTTTATGTGGGATGAGGGAGGAAGTGGAGAAAAGAGAATACATCCAGCCAGAAAAAATAGGGTCAACAAGGACCTTAACAAAAGAACAGATGAAGAAAAATATTGGGGAGATGCAAAAGAAAAACCAGGAACTCAAACAAGAAGTGAAGGAATACCAACTACTGGATAGGTATATCAAAAAGGAAAACGAGCAACTGAAGGCAACCAACCAACAACTTCAAGATGACCATGAAGAGACTTATAATAAGCTCAAGAAGATTCTAATACTCTTACAATAAATTAGGGTCATAAAAAGGGAGCTGAAAGTAGAAGCCTCAACCATCAACATCATTGATCCATAGAAGTAAAGAACGGAGTCTCAAATTTTGAAACTTTTTTAGTTTGTTTCAGTTGCATGAGGACATGCAATGATTTTGGCATGGGGAAATGTTGAGCCTCTAAATTGACATCCCCACTACCCTATTATACTCCCCATTTATACCTTTTTGGTCTACCTAAGCTTGGATAAATGACAAAGAACACTACCATTAGCCATTGGTGAGGTCATAAGGTAAAGTATAATTGAATTCATACATTTTGTGGTTTATTGAGCTAGGAGACTAAATGTTTCATGTACTGATGTTTTAAATTGCCACGTTTAACCTTTGACCTCTAGATGAGTCCGAGATTTCTATATCGGCTCAGCCATCCGGTACTTATGCATCAGATTGCCACTATCTGAATCTGGTACCAAGTGCACCTTCCATTCAGATCTGGTATCGAACCATTCACTGTCGTGATCTGGTACCAACGGCCGCAGACTGTTCTAGTCCAGTACCAACTACTTGCGTGTTGTTCGGATCCGGTACCATTTACCGAATCTCACGTGTCACGATCTGGTACCAATACAGGAAGCAAAATATACCAAGTTTAGCTCTAGATCATGCCCAAGATAATTGTTGGATGTTTGTTGAATCATCAAAGCTCTAGCAAGGCTATGTTAAGCTAGTTTGTTTATTGCTTCATCCTCATACACTTCGTGTCATGAGGATGAAGCTTAAAATATGTAACCGAATATATAAATTTGACAATTGACTGATCTGCTAAAGATTTCACCTCCTTGTGTTTCACGACTAAGACTGTTTAAATAGTCATGGCAAGGATGGTGGAGGTAGTAGAGAGTTAGCATAACAGAGCATGTGAAGCAGCGTTACATATTGTATAACATAGTCTGAGTTGAATTTTAATAGAAGGACGTCATTTATCTCCATGTCTTGATCGTTTATGAATGAATGTGAGTTGAGTTGTTAGCATAGTTTAATTCTATGTTTTGAGGTTTGAGTAAGAGTAATGTGTGGATTGAAAGCAAGCTTACTGTAGACTCTAATCACTAACCTGTTGAAGCGGAAAGGGCCCACCGCCCAACAAAGGTCAGCATCCTTATAGATTAGTGTTAGTAGTTGATTTCAATAGTATAAATGTTAGACTAGTTGAAGCTTTGATCCTTTCAGATAATAGTAGTATAGTTCAGTTTAGGGTTTCGATTATATGATTACTTAGAGATATTTACTTTCTCTATTTTTCATATGCTCTGTTTCTATTTTTCTAAATTTGATTTTGTTTCATGGACATGAATGTTGGCAGCAATAGTCAGACATATTTGAAGGAGAACTAGTGAAGTTCACAATAGCACTTTGTGAACCACAACATACTCAGTATATTGACTATTGAACTACCCATGCTGTGTCTTGATGATTGATGTGTGATTTCCCTTTCATAAGTGTGATTGCATAGTTATATTTTTGGGTCAAATAACAGAGTTGATCTGTCAAAGAAATCCATCTCATACTTGCATGTGCCATAATGGAGTAGATAGCCTCTCTGTGAAAGACAACCAAAGTGTCTTTTGGTTTGCTAGTTTTCTTCGTTTCCAGCATGCATAATCTAGAATAGTTCTGTACTCGTGACATTAGAATTACCTTTCTTACTGGTGTCTTGTAACTCTGTTTATTACAAATCCCATATTGATAATTAATGAGTGCATTATACTAATCATACAAGTAGCACAACAGTAAGCTCGGTGGTTTTTCACTTTTAGAGAGTCTTAAAAACACTAAAAGAAGACTCCAAAGTGATCTTTTTTATAAGGTTAATCTCCAGGGCTTGAAAAAGAATAAAATCATACCAAGGATAACTCTTCTGGTCACTAGGGCTAGAGTATTCTTTTTTTGTAATTAGTCCAGTCGGTCCGAAAAAGGGTTAAACTTATACCGAAATGACGTCTCTTCATAACCATTTTAACAAGTGTGACAGAGACAAGATCACTCGACTATATTTTCAATTTTAAGGAGTCTGAAAATATATAACTATGGACTCACCAAATTTTTCGTAATTTAGTCCCCTGAGCCCGAAAAAGTATAAAACATAACTTAGGATAACTCTCCCAGCGATAGATGTCTCCCGAAGCGTACCTTTTTCCTGGGTAATCTATTGGCCAGAAAAAGGGTTAAACTTATGCCAAATAGACATTCCTTTTGGACCAATTAACAAGTGTGAAAGGAACAAGGTCACTTGACGATATTTTCATATTTAGGGAGTCTAAAAAGATCTTAACTATGGATTCCAAGGGGTTTCCTTTTTCGTAAATAATCTCCAAGGCCCGAAAAAAGAGATAAACCAAAGCCAGGGAGAATGGCCCTTTTTCGTAAATTTAGCACCTCAGGCCCCAAAAACGGTTAAACTTACGCATGAGAATACTCTCCTAGAGAACTGTAGCTCCTAGGGTGTATCTTTTTTGTAAAAATATATATCCAGACAGAAAAAGGGGTAAATTGTCGCCGGATAGATGTGCCTTCAAATTTCAATTTGACAAGCGTTAAGAGAAACAATATTTCTCGACAATATTTCCAATTTTAGAGAGTTTGAAAAGGGCTTAAAGGAGACTCCATGGGGGCTCCTTTTCTTAAGTAATATGATCGATACCGAAAAGGATAAATAATTTCTCATTAGATGTCACTTTCATCAGTTAAATGAGCTTGAAAGGAAACAAACCATGCTCTATGGGAGTCCCTTGGGAAAGGCCAAGAAAAATGATGAAGAAGAAGGATGAGGCTTCAACAGAAAGTCATGGTGGGATTAAAGGACTCATGTGCCTATGAAGTACTTCGACATGGACACCAAAAAGAAAACAAGGCTCTTAATAGTATTCCCATGGAAGGAAGGCTCTACCACATAAAGTACGATACACTTATCAGTAAGTAAGGTTAGTGTCACAATTTAGTGGGGTTGATCCTAAGGCCAAATGAACCAGGAAATGGATAATGAAAAAATGCAAGTAGGTAAAAATCTAACCTATATGCTAGTTTTGAGGTCAATACATGTCAGAACGGATCGATACGATGAACAAATGTCAAAGAAAAATTTCTCCAAGATCCTACATATAAGGCCAATAACACTCAACCAAAAGTTAATAAATCTAATATAGATAAAAACTTCAGAAAATAAGAGGTGCTATTGAATAGAAAACTTGAAAATAGTAAACATGGACTGTACAATATGGTACAAGGAACCGTACAACCTTACAGCTCATGCATAGTACTGGTTCAGGTATATCCCGCTGCTAGGATCTGACCAAGAGTCTCTTTGATAGTCAACCTGAAAAGTCTCCCAAAAGGGAAGAAAACACAAACCACGGTGCAAGTCTTCCCACAGTATACAATCTGTATTCATGGATTCAAGGATATCCTCATCCGAAGGAAATTAAATATCCAAGAAATCACGTGAATGAGGAGGGTCGACAGTCCCAAAGGGTAAAGAAAAATGACCATATTCCATATGATGATGGAGGATGTAACCAAGTCTGACAGAGTCTATCAAAAACGAATCACAAGCACAAGGGATTGAGGATATACAAACAATGAGATCAGACTTGAAATGAAACTAAAGATCACTCAGATCAAGAGGGGGAAGCAAGGGCTCCCATGCCCCTATTGGATAACAAGATTGATCATTTTCTAAGACCATGTCTCAAGAAGGAGAACATGATTACACAGGTTCCTGCTCAGACGCAATTGAACATCGAGGATAAGACACCACATAATTTATCCATGGCAAGGTAGAGTCTACATGAACACTAGGAACATATAAAGGGGCATCATGAACTAACACCGAATGAGGATGGTGATTATCATATTCTAGCTAGTCGATAGTGACAATGCTTCCATTGTGATGGAAATGCATTACCCAAAATAGCATAGATACCACAACATTCATAGCATATACATAATCAATCCCAAGAAGCATATTTAAATCTAATGAGCCTTGCACCACTATAACATCGAAAAGGACAATATTCCCACCTAATGAGATAGGAAACTGAGGAAGAATCCCCAAATATTCACTAGGACGTCTGTCAAAAGCCAACAACTCATGCGAAGTAGACACAATCTCGGGATAACCCAAATCTTTCCAAGCGAAGGAGGATAAAATACTTGTAGATGCTCCTTCATCTACAATACATCGGTAAATGTTTTTTAAATTAAATTCAACCCTTATTTGAAAGGGTACAAAAGAAGAAAGGCGAGGCTCAACAAGGTCATTCCAATCAAAGGAAACCATCATAGGACTTGGAGGGCATGTGCTCGAAGCAAGTGGAATGCCCCCTTGTTTTTAAGGAACTGAAATGGAAATGCTAAAAACATAGTCGGTAGACACATCACTCCCCATCTGAAGAGTGGGATCAGCTAAAACCTGCATCGGTGTGACAACCTTGGTAGACTTGACAGTCTCCAAGAGAAGAGTGGGATCAACTGAAGATTGCACTGGCATGACCACTTCCTCAAACACTGGCTGAATAGGTTGTGAGACAACATGGTCTGAAGGCGCATCATCCCCCAAAAGAGGAGTGGGATCAAACAAAGATTGCATCAACATGGCCACTTCATCAACCAAAGTGTTGAAACAGACCTTGAATTTTTTATTCTTAAAGATAAAAGATTTGTATTTTTGAGTCTTGGTATTTTTTAAAATTTCCTAAAGTAAAAATTTCATCACCGATGAATTCGCGATGCCTTTTTTGGTTTATTTTTGGACAAAAAATGATAAAAATATAAATGAACATAAGGTTTCCAACACTTTTTCAAACGATCTTTTAAACGGGCAGTAATTTAAATTTTAAGGAATTTTAAATTTAAACTGCGAAATATCGAGATTCAGAGTTTTGCATGAACAAATGTTCGATGCAAATTGAATTGCGAAATCCCGATTCCCGATTTCCCGATGCTTTAAAAACTCAATTAAAATGTAATTTAATTAATTCATAATTAATCAGGGTTTAAGCATTAAGTTAATCACATCGCGAAATCGGGATTCGCAGTTTTGTGAAATCAAATAATCTTGTCATCGAATTACCCGATTTCCCGATTGCCCGATACAATTAATCCTTAATTAAAGTTTTGAATTGATTTAATTACCGCTAAGAATGATTAAGAATTAATTAATTACATTGCGATATCGGGATTCGCGGTTTGCTGAGAAGCATGTTTTATGACACCAGTTTTCCCGATTTCCCGAAATCCCGATCCCCGATCTTCCGATTGACGAAATCCCGAAAAGGTCAAATCCTGATTAATTAAGATAATAAAAATGTTTTGATTTAAATAATACATCGCGATTTCGTCCATCGGGGTTCTCTGATGACATTTTTCTTGGACATCAAAAGTGCCGAAACTCCGAAAAGCAGGTTTTCAAATTTAATTCAAGGTTAATGCTAATTAATCATCCTTTTAAACAAGGTTTAACTTAAATTTTCATCGAATTTCTTTAAAGCGTCATTCTCCGATTTAATAAATTTCTATTATATTTGAAAACACTGAGAAAGCATAAGTACAAACTTTAAATGCATATCTTTGGAAATATCTTTCGCATTTAAGATCCTTAATTTTATAATAGAGGTACAAATCTCAATGCTTTTATGATATATTCGAAATAAATTTTTGAAATGTCTACATTATCATTTCAAAGCTAAATTCTTCTCTGTTACAGGTTTTCAAGTGAACACAGAGCTATGGCACCCAAAAAGGCTTCGAAGAAAAATGAAGAGCAACCAAAAGGTGATATTATTTCTAATACTACTGCATCTGGGGTACACTCTGTCAAATCATGGGCTGGAATTGCAGAAAAACTGGAGGATGAGCTTAAATATGCGGACACTGATGCGAAAAATCACCTCCGAGATATTGCCGAGACTAAACTTCATTAGGTGGCTGCACGTCCGAGACTCGTGTCATATACCGATATGATCGCCTGGGCTCTGGATAAAGTAGATGTCCCGACCAGAAGTATTCTGAATGAGAAAGGAGCTGTCATCGGCTCATTTAGGCCTGAACATATTCAAGTAATGTATAAGCTCTCGCCCAATTATAGACACACTTTTAATTCTGAGTTTGTAGTTGCATTTCAAAGAAAAGAATGCATTGAAGCGGGCCAAACATACCCTGACATGATTAGAGGATGGGCTAGAGATGAAAACAAGTTTAGGGCTGATTTACATGGGGTTTATGCCACAACTTCCTTAAATGAATATATGGTTTATATAGCAATGATGTTATGTAGACTTTTTGGGAGAAAGGATCCTTGTCATTTTCATGCAGATTGGACACCTTTCTTAGAGGAAGTTTAAGAGGGACGCAGTTTTAATTGGCACAAAATTTTGTCAGATAACCTCACATCAGAGGTTGTGAATTATAAAGCAACTAGGTCAAAAGGACAAACAATGTCTTTTTATATGTCAACTTATATCATGGATGCCATTTGTTTTATGACTCCTTTCCCATTAATGAATTGGAGTTGGAATGTTTCTTGCTCAGAGACTATTCATAAATACCACTCAGCTCTCTGGGAAGAAAATGCAAAAAATGTTTTCTATGAGGTTTGTCATTATGTAATTATCCCTCTGCACAAAATATTCTTTGGATACGAACCTCCTCATATTTCTAATACCATCATAGAAAACCTCAAGTCAGTTGCTGACTGGTTCATCGAGGAAATTTTTTCCTATGTGAGGGTTTATGGCTGTTCTATTCCGCCTCATGCACTCCCAAAAATTTTACCAGACAGGTTAATATGCAGAGAAGTGGCTTATCAGCTAGTCAATGGTGGTATTGGGTTACAACTAAAAGCTCAGCAGAAAAAATCATGGCCGTCTTTTCCTGTTTATATAGGAAAATTCCTTTTATTAAACATAGGCCATTCTAAGGCAGAAGCTGAGGCGATGGATGAAGTGAAATTAGCAAGCATAGAGCACAGGAAACACGACCCTTACCAAATAATCAATCGGCATTTCACACAATGTAATTTAAAAGCATATGAACATGAAATTTCAGTTTATGATGATGTTTTAAAAAATGCTAAGTCTTATGAAGAAGTGCAAAACAGAGTGCAAACCTTGTGACCTGATGCACAGGTGGGGTTTGCATCTTTTCAACGACATAGGCTAAAGTGCCTACCGAAGATTTTACAGGGAGAAATGTCAACTTCATTGCCAGAGCAAGAGACAGTTCCTCCAGGTTTTAAAACTGATGCTCTGGATAAGTCAAGTGATAAAGATAAGTTGAAAGATCCTGAAATACCTCCTCAGAATACAGAGGGTTATCAGACCAAAGAACCACAGACAGAAAAGGGAAAAGGAATAGAAACAAGTCCAATAGTTCTCGATGATATTCCAGAAAATGTTGGAGGAACAGCTTCAAAGGAACTTGGCAGTCCCATTACAGCTTTGACCCCACTACAGTCTACTTTCGGAACCCCTCATGAAGGAGTTCTATATGTAAGTTACTTAGAGCCAATCACCAGAGATGAAATCCCTTCATCTGATTATTTTTTCAGTAAAAAACGAAGAGCTGTCTTGAAACAGGAAATTCATCCTGTAGGAGAAAGAACGATCAAAAGACATAAAATTATCATTGATGGAAAGAAACTCAATGAAGGAGAATTCGCTACAGAGTTAGCAGGAACCATGGGTGCTATAGCATCAACCAACATGTATTCTGTAAGGAATCTAACAACTATGCTGGAGCAAAAGGATCAAGAAATAATGCAGTTGCAGGACAGATTAAAAGAAAATGAAAGAATTATTGGCTGGGGGATACAAAAGGGTCTAGAACAAGCTAGGCTCAAGGACATACAAGAAATCCAAAAGTTGAATGAAAACTTGGATGAAGCAAAAAACATGATACAGGTTACTCAAGAACAAGTGCAAAAGCTGGGCGATGAAAATAAATCTCTGCAAGATAAAATTATTTCAATTAATAATCAAGTAATTGAAACGGAACATTTCAAGACTAAAGCATCAGAGATATATGCAAACATAGAAGAAGAACAACATAAAATATTTTGCAATCTGGAAATCATCCAGAATTATTTTCACGATTCAAATAGGTCTATGAAAAAGGTAGTTCAGAAAGAAAGAGAAGCTAAAGAAGCAAGGAATTCTTTTCAAAAGGTAATAACTTCTTTACAAAAAGAAGAAATTGGGAAAATCCAGAAATTACCCCTTTCGGAACAAGTAAAAGGAGATATAATGATAAAATTTTGGGATACAAAATTGGCAGAATATAAAAGAATTACAAAAGGAATTAATGAAGATTGTCAAAGGATCTTCAATCTTATTGAAAAAGATTCAGTAAATATCGGGACAGATGGTTTTTCCGAGTTATTAGGTGAAGTCAACATTACCAGGTATCAGCTGAAATCAAAAGAAGAACTCGAAGAAAAGAGAGCAGAAATCTCAAATATTAAAATTGTCAACATTGCAGAAATAGATAAGTGGATGATAGCTTCAAGTTCAAAATTGGAAAAGGTTAAATTCACAGAGAAAACAATAGCAAGCCAGTTGCTTGGTTTACAAAGAAGTTTTTTCTCTTTTGAAGCAAATGAAGTACCTGAGGCTCCTAAAGTCTTGGTAAACTTTTTAGGGAAATATGTTCAATGCATTGAAGCAGATAAAGAAAGTTCATCAACGCAAATTTAAAACTTTGTAAATATTTTTATTTTTTAGAATTTTGAAAGAAATTGTAAACGGTTGACATTAGTCTATGTAACCGTAATATAAGGAAGTTGGTTAGTTACCAACGCAAAAAMTTTGATAGAAAGGTATAAATATAGTTTCAAAAGGCTGAAACAAGGCTTCMRAAATTTTGGAGAAGGCCAATTTTTGTAATATCARCTTTGAAGTCCATCGGAATATAAAACRCAAAAAAGATTCTGGATCCTGCAATTTTGTGACTATGTTTCTTCCCTTGTTTATCATGCTTTGTTAAATCTTCCTCTTAATGTGTGTTTCTAATGAGTAAATCAATTTGAAGTTATATACATTTTGTCTATTGTTCAGATTGGTTTGGATGTTGAATGTATTACAGTCTTTCCTCTGAAATTACTTTAGTAATTTTAAGACCTGTAAACCTTCTGTTCCTTAATATTTAACCCTGTTAGAAATCTTGTTTTTTCTTTCATCGTTGTTAATTGAAATATAAGATTCTTTCTAGATAAAAGCCTTATATTTCTCTGTGTTGTGTTTCATCATTTACAATTTCAAAATTGTTACAAAACCAGGAAACGACCTTGATTGTGTTTTTACATTACTGTTTTAGATTTCAAAGTTATTTTTATTAATATCTTCTCTGAAAGTCTGAAGTAACCAATTGATAAAAACCCATTTACAAAACCTTTAAAACCCTATCACCCATGACAGTTCCTAGTGGTAGACAACCAAACGTAGAACCTGGTCTTCAGGATCAAACCAACATTTCCCTAAACTTATTTAATACTATTCTACAAACAACAACAAATAGGGCTGAGTTAGAAAGATCGTGGTCTGCTATCAAACATGGCATTAGCATCCAAGAGCAACGGGAAGCAAGACAGAGACAATTGAGAAACTGAATCTGATCTAGTCTTTCTTTGTTTCTTCATTTTAAAGTCTTATTATAAAAACCTCTTTCGAATGCCTTGACGATATGTTTTATAGCCTTAAAACATAAACTCAGGAACAACATCTTTTTGGCGCCGTTGCCGGGGAACGAAGAAACGAATTATTTCCCCGGGAAGAACGACATTGACACTTTCTATTGTTGATAGTGAACAAGAACAAAAAACTTTCTAAGGCTAAATTATCTTTCACTTGGCGACTCCACATTAAATAAACTGGCTAGTAGCCGTAAGAACACCAGAAAAAACCCGGATAGAAAACAGACCTCGCCAGTCTCTAATCCAGAAAAAATCTTAAAATCAAGAAAATCAATTAAACAAATCCTTTTATCAACTTATTCTACAGATCAACCTAATTTTACACAATCAAATTCTTCTGAAACTTTTGAACGATCACCCTCGCTTCCCCCTTCTTTTGATACTTTTTCTTTTCCCGAAGTTTCGTCTCCAGTTTTCCAAGAATCTTCTCCACACACTGTCCCAACTTAAGTCCCAAATCTAAACATGGCGGCACAAGGAGGTGCTGGAGGTGGAGGTGGTTCTCCTGGAGGTGGTCAAGTACCACTTCCCGGGATTTTTTCCAAAGTGGCTGCTAGATATGCTCCCCTAGTTCTTCCTGTTCCTCTTCATGATCTCCCTGGGAACTATATGAAGAGCCTCCCAAAATTTACAGGGGAGGGTGATTTTATTGCACAATAACATATCAACTTTTTTTATCAATTTGCAGATATACTTGGAATAGAACATGAGGATGTTTATTCCAGATTACTTGTTCAAACTTTTGAGGGACAGGTGAGAACTTGGTTTCGATCCTTACCAGCCGGATCATTAAGATCCTATGAAGAGCTGGAGAGTGCTTTCACCAGACAATGGGGTGAGAGGAAGGATCAACTCTACTACCTAAACGAATTCGGAGCCCTTAAAAAGAAAAATTCCGAGTCAGTGCTGGAATTCACACAAAGGTTTAATAAATTATATAATAAAATTCTAGCTGAAGTTAAACCCTCATAGCCTTCAGCCAAAGTAACTTATGCTGGTGCTTTTGATCCTGAATTTGCTTTACTATTGAGGCAGAGAAGATCGTTAGATCTTTCTAAAATGCAAGATGATGCAGTTGAAATCGAATCCAATATGATGGCATCAGGGAAGCTTAAAGCAAAGACCGAAAATGTAAATAAAGAAAATAAAAAATTTAAAGAACAAGGTGGACCTTCAGGGTCAGGAAAATCAGCTGGAGATAGGATAGATGAGATGGCTAGGGTCATTCAACAACTCTCAAACAAAATTTCGAAAATGGATTTAGAAAAACCTAGAAGAGAAAATTTTCCCAGAAAAGATTTTCGAAAAAATCCTGAACCTCAAGGACCACATAAAACGATAAAAAATGAAGATAAAAAAAATTCAAGCACCCTTTAAGAGTGAAGATTATATTGAAGAGGAAGATTTTGGCGAGTTTGAAGAATTGGACGAAGATATTAGTAATCTTGGTGACGATAATAGGTATCCTTATTTATCTAGACATGATTATGAAGCATCTTTGATTAAAGAAAGTAAATCAGAAGATAAAGTTAGCAATAATGCCACTGATGATCATACATATCAAAGTGTTGCAGATGATATTATTGCTGATTTGCAGGGAAAATATAATCTGAGACCGAGAAATAAAAATATCCCTAATGTTCAAACGGAAAAGGTTTTACTTAGAAAAGATACTGATGAGGAAAACCCAAAAGTTGCAGATAAACAGTCTGCAAAAAGAAATACAACAGATAACCCTATACAGTTAGAGCCAGTAGGAATAACCCCTGTAAATACACCAGCCCCGATAAAAGAAAATAAGGTCACATCACAACGTAAAACTGAGAAAAACGTTATGGAAGCCCCACACACTGAGAATGACAAGGCCCTAGGCAATTTTAACTTGGAAAACAAAATAAGCAAGATCAAAATTCCTATCCCCCTTGTCGAATTAGCAAAAAATCCAGTATACCGAAAACAAATAGCCAAAATGATTAATTTTTCTTAAAAGGAAAGTCAGGTCGACACAATTAACTTAGAAGATGATAAACCTATCATAGTTTTCGGTCCACACGTCGAAGGGGCAAAAGATACAGTGGCTCCTTTTTATATCACACTTACCATTTTTGACCACCTTTTACACAACTGTATGTTGGATTCTGGAGCTTCTCATAATGTCATGCCTAAAGCAATAATGGATAAACTTGGTCTCGAAGTCACAAGACCCTATGGTGATTTGTATTCTTTTGATTCAAGAAAATTTAAATGCATAGGGATGATTAAATACCTAGTGGTTAATTTGGACCAGATACCCGCCAAAAGTATCCTTATGGATGTAGTAGTTGCAGATATCCCCCCAAAATATGGAATGCTACTATCTAGATCATGGGGCGCTAAGCTTGGAGGATCCCTCCAGTTAGATATGACATACGCTACAATCCCTGTTTTCGAAGGACAATTCACTCGTCTTTACAGGGAAACTCGGATGGCATTCACTGTAAGTGACCCAAAAAATCCTAAAAATCATCCAGTGTATATTGCAGATCAAGATTTAGGGAACTGTATATTATCTTTAGATGATGATTTTGAAATAGATGTAGATGATAAAGATACAGAAGAAAAAATTCAAAAAAATGAAATAAAAGAAAATGTATATAATACTGGTACATGGAAAATGTTTTTTGATGGTGCTTCCTCCTATCTTGGAGCTGGGGCTGGAGTAATCCTTATTTCCCCTGATGATCAATTTGTGATCCCTTTTTCTTATAGGCTCCAGTGGTATATAGACTGTACAAATAATGTATGTGAATATGAGGTTTTAGTACTCGGTTTAGAAGCTGCAGGAAAAATGAAAATTAAAAATCTTGAAGTCTTTGGTGATGCTGAATTAATTATAAAACAAGTAAATCGGCAATATCAAGCTAAACATCCTAGATTAAGGTCTTATAGAAATTGTGTATGGGATTTAATTGAGAATTTCTTCACTTCTGTGAATTTTCATTTCGTCCCTAGATCCGAAAACCAACAGGCCGATGCTTTAGCTAAAGCTGCATCAACGTTTAGCCCCCCAACGGATTTTAGTTTAAAATACCATATTCAAATGAGACATCGTCCTTCCATACCCGCTAATGTACAACATTGGCAAGTGTTCGAAGACGATGAGCAACTTAGAAAGTTTCTTGAATCTTTAGATGAGTTTTCAGAAATATATAATGATCAGGAGAATCAAAATGATCCAAGTTGGATCATGCAGGAAGAGGAAGATGCAAAAGAGTTTCATGATAAAATAGCTAATCACCAGATGCTTGTTCTAAAAAACAATCAAATCCCCAAAGGTCTGATACCTTTGGAAAGACTCTTTAATAAAGATGACATTCCTTCTAAAACGACTCTACAACCTCAACCATAAGAGGTTGAAGATTGTAACATAGGAACTGTAGATAATCCCAAAATGGTTAAGTTATCTAAATTTTTATCAGTAGAAAATAAAAGCAAATACACAGAGTTGTTGAAAAAATTTAAAGATGTGTTTGCATGGTCATACGAAGATTTGAAAACATATGACACTTCGGTGATAGAACATAAAATACCACTTAAACCAGGTGTCAAACCTTTCAAGCAAAAACTCAGACAGTTTAACCCAATATTATTACCTGTCATTGAGAAAGAAGTTAAAAACTTTTAGACGCTAAGATTATTGTTCCCTTAAGATATTCTGATTGGGTTGCTAACCTAGTACCAGTGAGAAAGAAAAATGGGGAAATCAGATTATGCGTTGACTTTAGAAATTTAAATAAATCTTCTCTTAAAGACAACTATCCTCTACCAAAAATGGATCGCGTTCTTGAAAAAGTAGTAGGGGCTACTAGGATGTCCATGATTGATGGTTTTTCAGGATATAATCAAATTGCTATTAGTGAGTCTAATAAGGAAAAAATTGCATTCACTACTCCTTGGGGTACATTTATGTATGATAAAATGCCATTTGGACTAATGAATGCAGGAGCCACTTTTCAATGAGCAATGGATATTGCTTTTGTCGGCGAACGAGATAAGTTTTGTAGTTATATATTTGGATGACCTTACTGTTTTTTCGAAATCAGATGAAGACCATATAATTCATTTAAAACAAACTTTTGAAAAGTGTCGTAGATTTGGTCTTTCATTAAATCCCAAAAAATCTCATTTCGCCATGCAGGAAGGCAAATTGTTGGGTCATATAGTATCCCGAGATGGAATCAGAATTGATCCTAAGAGAGTAGAGGCCATATAAACATTAGCTATTCCTAGAAATGTTAAAGAAATTCAATCTTTTTTAGGAAAAATAAACTTTTTGAGAAGATTTGTTCCTAACTTTGCTGAGATTGTTAAATTGATTACATATATGCTCAGGAAGAAAAACGAAGTTAAGTGGACAGCAGAAGCAAAGGCATCCTTTGCCCACATTAAAAAATTTATAAGTGAGGCACCAGTACTAGCAAGTCCGGATTATCTTAAGGACTTTCTCATTTTTTCTTTTGCCTCAGAACATACGCTTGCTGCTGTTCTCCTCCAGAAGAATGAAGAAGGTTTTGAGCAACCCATCGCCTTCTTTAGTAAAAGCCTCCGAGATGCTGAGCTTAAATACAATATAATGGAAAATCAAGCTTACGCAATGGTTAAAGCATTGAAAGCTTTTAGAACGTATGTATTACATTCCAAAATCATTGAATATGTACCTACCAGTGCTGTAAAGGATATCTTAGTTCAAGTAGACAGTGATGGTAAGAGAGGTAGATGGCTTGCAAAAATTCAAGAATTTGACTTGGAGGTTAAACCAACTAAATTAGTAAAAGGACAGGGTTTAGCTAGACTTCTAGCTGAATCTAATTTTCGGGCTCTTGGGATAAACAATGCTCAAGAGGAAGAAGGATGGATAGATGTGAATGAAATTGATGATCAAATAATCGAAAACAAGATTGAGGACAAATTCATTTCATCAAATTGGTATAAAGATATAGTAACATATATTTTAACTTTGAAATGTCTAGATGATTTGTCACCTTCCAAAACTAGAACACTGAAACTGCATGCAGTTAAATACTGCATTTCCGAAAAAAGATTATACTGGAAAGACTCTCTTGGTTTCCTCTTAGTTTGTCTGGTTGAATCAGAGACAGAGGAAGTCATAAATCAGTTTCATGAAGGTGTCTGTGGAGGGCATCATGCTTGGAGAGCGACAACATATAAAATCTTAAGGGATGGTTATTACTGGCCAAAACTTTTCCCTGATGTAAATGCTAAGGTAAGGGCTTGTAGCCCTTGCCAATTTTTCACTGGAAAACATAAGCTTCCAACTATGCCGTTAGTTCCAGTTAAAACAGAAGCCCCTTTTCATCAATGGGGGCTTGACTTCATAGGTGAGATAAATCCCCATTCAAGTGCCCAACATAGGTGGATTCTCACTGCCACAGATTATTTCACCAAGTGGGTGGAAGCAATCCCTACAAGGAAGGCCACTAATTTAGTGGTTATATATTTTTTGGAAGAGAATATATTGGCAAGATTTGGCTGTCCTAGAAAGATAGTAACAGATAATGCACAGGCTTTCAAGTCAATGGCAATGATCAGTTTTTGCCAAAAATATAATATCGTGCTAGGACATTCTACAACATACTATCCACAAGGAAACAGTCTGGCTGAATCTTCTAATAAGAGTTTGATCAGTATAATTAAGAAAGTCTTAAATGAAAATAAAAAATCTTGGCACTTACATTTAAAGTATGCTTTATGGGCAAATCGGATAGGAACGAAGAAGTCTATCGGTACTTCACCATTTCAAATGGTTTATGGCACAGATGTAGTATTGCCCATAAACTTAGCACTTCTCGTGATGAAACTGTGGCAGGATGAGAAGGGAGAGCCAAATCCTCTCACTAGAAGAATAAACCAACTGATTGAAGTTCAGCAACACAGGGATGTAATAGATGAAAAGATACATAAGTACCAGGATAATATGAAGCTGTTATTTGATCGCAAGGCCAAGAACATAAACTTTCTTCCAGGAGATCTAGTTTTGAGGTGGGATGCTCGAAATATAGATTCGGGTAAAAACGGTAAATTTGATCATATCTGGTATGGACCCTTTAAGATATCCTCCTCTGAAGGTAAAAACTCATTTCTACTGGAAAATTTAGATGGTAAGATCCTAAATGCCCCTGTTAATGCACGATTTTTAAAGCATTACATGGAATAAAAAAAAAAATAAAAAAAAAAAAATAAATAAATTTGTATATACCGGTTTCTTTCTTAAATTTTTGAAAAATTACTTTGTTAAAAAAAAAAAAAGAAGAAAAAAGAAAATAATAATAATAATAATATAAAATAAAATAAAATAAAATAAAATAAAATAAAATCAAAATCTAATCCACAGAGTTATTTTTGAAATTATATTTGAGATATTCTGGTTTTTACATTGTTGAAAAGTTTCCTTTAATACCCTCAGTATTATCTTTTAGAACTTTGTATCAGAGTTGAAAAGATTTTGTATTGAATTTGAAAATCATCAAATGATTGAATTCAGTTAGGTCAGTTTTCATGATTTTTCTCTCTGACTAAAAATGGGTGGGTTTGAGATTAAATCTGAATATCTTAAGTTGTTTAACAGTTTGTCTGAACTTTTAAGCTTGCTCAAAAGAAGATCCCTTGAAAATATTTCCCCCTTTTTCTCTACAGACTAAGGAGGTTTTGAAGGTTGAGAAAAATTGGTCTAGAATAATCAAAACAAGTTGACAAACCTTTATTATAAAATTTCACACAGGTCACCACCCCTGATATATTAAGTATCACTGATTGCCCCCGCTTCGTAAGCATGAGCTAACTATAAGACAGATGGTGAAAGGAAGTTCATAATTGATTGCCCCCATCTAGTCATACAGACGATGAAAGGAAATTCATTTAAATGATTGCCCTCGTCTAAAAAATAAAGATAGATAACTTCACCGGGGTACTGAACAGGCCTGCTGGCAGTGAAGCAATGTCTAAACATAAAATTAGCACTCGAAGCGGTGAAATGAAATGCAGTAAAAAGGGACAGATAACTTCACCGAGGTACTGAAAAGGCCTGCTGGCAGTGAAGCAATATCTGAGGTATCTGTAAGGTTGTCATATTTATCTATAACTCTATTCTAGTTATCAATTTTTCAAAAAAACCAGATATTCATCTTAAGTCAAAATAGAGCTTCCCAGTTTTAAAATTATAAATTTATTTCGATTGATGCGAGCTGAAATATTCAATAACCTGTTGAGCTTCTAAATATTGTTCTAATCATCTTAATACTAACTCAATTTTGGAATAAGAAGGAGAATTTTGAAGAAGACTATAACTGAATTTCAAATTTTGAAAAGGTTTTCAAAGACTTTATGTATTCTCTTTTCTTACTCCTTGATCAGTTTATCAGAGATAAACCCTTGACTCCATTACCCAATGAAGGCACTGAGTCTGCATGTTCTCCTCATCCCGCAGGGAGACGAGGTCCCCAGTTGGAGCCTATGTTGAAACATACCTTGAATTTTTTATTCTTAAAGATAAAAGATTTGTATTTTTGAGTCTTGGTATTTTTTCAAATTTTCTAAAGTAAAAATTTCATCACCGATGAATTCGCGATGCCTTTTTTGGTTTATTTTTGGACAAAAAATGCTAAAAATCTAAATGAACATAAGGTTTCCCACACTTTTTCAAACGATCTTTTAAACGAGCAGTAATTTAAATTTTAAGGAATTTTAAATTTAAACTGCGAAATATCGGGATTCGGAGTTTTGCATGAACAAATGTTCGATGCAAATTGAATTGCGAAATCCTGATTTCCGATTTTCCGATGCTTTAAAAACTCAATTAAAACATAATTTAATTAATTCATAATTAATCAGGGTTTAAGAATTAAGTTAATCACATCGCGAAATCGGGATTCGCAGTTTTGTGAAATCAAATAATCTTGTCATCGAATTACCCGATTTCCCGATTTCCCGATACAGTTAATCCTTAATTAAAGTTTTGAATTGATTTAATTACCGCTAAGAATGATTAAGCATTAATTAATTACATCGCGATATCGGGATTCGCGGTTTGCTGAGAAGCATGTTTTATGACACCAGTTTTCCCGATTTCCCGAAATCCCGATCCCCGATCTTCCGATTGACGAAATCCCGAAAAAGGTCAAATCCTGATTAATTAAGATAATAAAAATGTTTTAATTTAAATAATACATCGCGATTTCGGCCATCGGGGTTCTCTGATGACATTTTTCCTGGACATCAAAAGTGCCAAAACTTCGAAAAGCAGGTTTTCAAATTTAATTCAAGGTTAATGCTAATTAATCATCCTTCTAAACAAGGTTTAAAGTTAAATTTTCATCGAATTTCTTTAAAGTGTCATTCTCCGATTTAATAAATTTCTATTATATTTGAAAACACTGAGAAAGCATAAGTACAAACTTTAAATGCATATCTTTGGAAATATCTTTCGCATTTAAGATCCTTAATTTCATAACAGAGGTACAAATCTCAATGCTTTTATGATATATTCGAAATAAATTTTTGAAACGTCTACATTATCATTTCAAAGCTAAATTCCTCTCTGTTATAGGTTTTCAAGTGAACACAGAGCTATGGCACCCAAAAAGGCTTCGAAGAAAAATGAAGAGCAACCAGAAGGTGATATTATTTCTGATACTACTGCATATGGGGTACACTCTGTCAAATCATGGGCTGGAATTGCAGAAAAAACTGGAGGATGAGCTTAAATATGCGGACACTGATGCGGAAAATCACCTCCGAGATATTGCCGAGACTGAACTTCATAAGGTGGCTGCATGTCTGAGACTCGTGTCATATACCGATATGATCGCCTGGGCTCTGGATAAAGTAGATGTCCTGACCAAAAGTATTCTGAATGAGCAAGGAGCCGTCATCGGCTCATTTAGGCCTGAACATATTCAAGTAATGTATAAGCTCTCGCCCAATTATAAACACACTTTTAATTCTGAGTTTGTAGCTGCATTTCAAAGAAAAGAATTCATTGAAGCGGGCCAAACATACCTTGACATGATTAGAGGATGGGCTAGAGATGAAAACAAGTTTAGGGCTGATTTACATGGAGTTTATGCCACAGCTTCCTTAAATGAATATATGGTTTATATAGCAATGATGTTATGTAGACTTTTTGGGAGAAAGGATCCTTGTCATTTTCATGTAGATTGGACACCTTTCTTAGAGGAAGTTTCAGAGGGACGCAGTTTTAATTGGCACAAAATTTTGTCAGATAACCTCACATCAGAGGTTGTGAATTATAAAGCAGCTAGGTCAAAAGGACAAACAATGTCTTTTTATATGTTATCTTATATCATGGATGCCATTTGTTTTATGACTCCTTTCCCATTAATGAATTGGAGTTGGAATGTTTCTTGCTCAGAGCCTGTTCATAAATACCACTCATCTCTCTGGGAAGAAAATGCAAAAAATGTTTTCTATGAGGTTTGTCATTATGTAATTATCCCTCTGCACAAAATATTCTTTGGATACGAACCTCCTCGTATTTCTAATACCATCATAGAAAACCTCAAGTCAGTTGCTGACTGGTTCATCGAGGAATTTTTTTCCTATGTGAGGGCTTATGGCTGTTCTATTCTGCCTCACGCACTCCCAAAAATTTTACAAGACAGGTTAATATGCAGAGAAGTGGCTTATCAGCTAGTCAATGGTGGTATTGGGTTAGAACTAAAAGCTCAGCAGAAAAAAGCATGACCGTCTTTTCCTGTTTATATAGGAAAATTCGTTTTATTAAACATAGGCCATTCTAAGGCAGAAGCTGAGGCGATGGATGAAGTGAAATTAGCAAGCATAGAGCACAGGAAACATGACCCTTACCAAATAATCAGTCGACATTTCACACAATGTAATTTAAAAGCATATGAACATGAAATTTCAGTTTATGATGATGTTTTAAAAAATGCTAAGTCTTATGAAGAAGTGCAAAACATAGTGCAAACCTTGTCACCTGA
>ML794917.1:353304-367361 GCA_009831015.1 Picea engelmannii | reverse complement strand
AATTTTAAGACCTGTAAACCTTCTGTTCCTTAATATTTAACCCTGTTAGAAATCTTGTTTTTTCTTTCATCGTTGTTAATTGAAATATAAGATTCTTTCTAGATAAAAGCCTTATATTTCTCTGTGTTGTGTTTCATCATTTAGAATTTCAAAATTGTTACAAAACCAGGAAACGGCCTTGATTGTGTTTTTACATTACTGTTTTAGATTTCAAAGTTATTTTTATTAATATCTTCTCTGAAAGTATGAAGTAACCAATTGATAAAAACCCATTTACAAAACCTTTAAAACCCTATCACCCATGACAATCCCTAGTGGTAGACAACCAAACGTAGAACCTGGTCTTTAGGATCAAACCAGCATTGCCCTAAACTTATTTAATACTATTCTACAAACAACAACAAATAGGGCTGAGTTAGAAAGATCGTGGGCTGCTATCGAACGTGACATTAGCATCCAAGAGCAACGAGAAGCAAGACAGAGACAATTGAGAAACTGAATCTGATCTAGTCTTTCTTTGTTTCTTCATTTTAAAGTCTTATTATAAAAACCTCTTTCGGATGCCTTGACGGTATGTTTTATAGCCTTAAAACATAAACTTAGGAACAACACAAAGGATGAATAGATTGCGGGGAAACTGAAGAAGACTGAGAATTAGAAGAGCTTGCATACATAGACCACAATCTTCATGCCTCTGGGATGTCAAGGCATAGATGAGTAAGGTGATCTCCCTTGAAAATATTACAAGGGAACTTAGTCTTACGTTCTATCCATCTAGGTTTCTCAACAGAATCAATTCCCCCAGCATGACTAGCATTTGTTGGTTTCTCATCTCCAACATGATTTGTAGAGGTTGGTGATTGGTTGATAACATGACTCGCAGAGGCTACAAACCTATTTTCGGTATGACTAGCAATGACTGAACTTTTTCCCCTGGCATGACTTGCAGAGGTTGGGTGCTTTCCCCTAGCATAACTTGCAGAGGTTGGGTGTTGGTCTTCAACATGACTTACATAGGTTCATGACCTATCTCCAACATGACTCGCAAAGGTTGGTGATTTCTTCTTCCTATTCTTCCTATTTGTATTTCATTTACACTTCCTATTTATATTTATATTTATTTCACCAGAGAAGGAAAAAGGAGGAGGAGAAGACTTTTTTGACGAAGGAACGTCAACATGATACCCATGACATAAGGTTCTTAATTGAGAAGCGTCAATATCATATAGGACATTTGGAATGGTACCCAACCAAACCGGTAGTCCCATATTCAACGCATGAATGTATAAAGTGGTGGCCATCAAAGGGACACCAACATTTCTGAAGAAAGGAAAAGCACAAGAATCCACTTGTGAAGGGGTTCCTTGGTTAGTATCGTCGGGAAATTTGGCCATGAAGATATTATGCACAGTTTCTTCCCTTGTGGGATTGTTCAATTCCGTAAAATTCTCACACATTGACTTTGGTAAATCAGTGGTATAAAGAATACGCCTATAAGGAGGAAGCTCCACGTTTCTAGGTGGAAGACCGAAAAGTCCTCTTGACCAACGGAGTGGGCGGTCTACCACCTTAGGTCATAGAACCAAATAAATGACTAACTAAATCACTATGGAAAACTAAGGAGCACAAAGCACACCACTAAAATTCCCTAAAGATAAATCAAGAAAAAGGTAGGAAGAATAGTTACGCCAACCAACACTAGAGAAACTTACCGGTGCAAGTGTGACTCGAACATGGAAACACCCTCTGATTATACTCTGCAAAGCATGATCTGGTGTCTACCCTAGGTATCGCGGTATACCTCCAAATTCACCTGTGTAAGTCCCTATAAAAAGGCAACTAGGTTCTCGGCTCGCAGTCAGTTACTAGGCGGGTATAGTCTACAGTCAGGTTGATCGTAATGAGCAAGATAGCTAAGTCTAAAGCCTTTCAAGGGTACTGAAGGAAAATGGTCCAGAAGAAAAATGAGGTTCCCGAATGGATTTGAGGTCCACGAAGCTCCATATTCAAATGCAGTCAGCAAAAAATCCCAAGAATGACTCTCGATATACACTACACTTAGTCCGACTTTGGAGTGTTTATCCCCTGTGTTAGAGGGGGGTCCCGACTAACTTTTACGAAACTAGACTTTTACACTCCCTATCTCAGACTCTTATGTTTGTTTAAATGGCCTTGGACAGTTTCCTATCCACACCTAATCCAAGGCCCTAAAGCTTAGACTACTTGGTGTACCCTATAAACAAAAAGGTCTAATACATTTGAAGATTAAGCATTCATTTTAGTGGTTGTTTTTACTCAAAGGGTATGGAAGTGAAACTGATATTGTTTGAGACTCTTGCAAAAATGAAACTTATAAGAACACTAGCAAATAAAACTTTACACTAATCCTTCAAATGAAAAAGAGTTTCAAGAAATAAAATGCATGAACAATCCTTCAAACCTAAAGATGCAATATTTTCTACTTTCCATGCAAATGCACAATGCAACTTTCGAGTGAAAAAAAAAAGAAAATGAAAGGATTTCCTTTCTTATTTTTCTTTTGAAATGCTTTCAAGATGAGAAGAAAACAAAACCCTATGCTAATTCCTTTTTCTTTTTCAAATAACAATGCAAAGGAATGCAAAGAAAGAAATAGACCTAACTAGCATAAAAACAAGGTTTCTTTTTTCTTTCAATCAAAGAAAAACTAACTAAAGATGCTAAAAGAAACTATAGAATACACAATTCATTTTTTAAAATGCAACTCATTTTTCTTAAAATTCAAGATAAAAATAAGCCAAAAAAGCTATACAAGTTTTTATTTTTATTTTTGTTATTCCATAAAAAATGCGAGCCTTGAACCTAGCCAAACCATATCCAACAACGGTCTCTAGAACTCAGGAATACCTGAGGAACCAAAGGTTTCCTCGAAGAAAAGAAAATATTTTGAAAAAACTCTTCAAAGTGATAGGAACATGTACTGTGCAAAGTCATCCTATGTATGTACACAGGTTGTTTATAAAGCATAACACGTATGTGTGTGGGATGGGTATAGAATATGCCACTTACACTAATGAAAATTCTCAAAAAAAGAGAAAGATTCAGACATGCCACCTAGATCAGGGAAGTTGGTAAGCACCAGGAAGGTGACCAACAACCTAAACGAATCCAAAAATATATTTTAAATGACAATGGCTGAGTTATTTTGCATAAGTTATTTTACCATTTAGGAATTGAATGAAAGAGGAATAATTAATGAAGGAACGATGTAGCCATATAAACATATACAGATATGAAAATAAGCATGAATAACAACAAACCATAAACACTAATGTGATAACGGATTTTGGCAATCTCACCTTTGTCTCAGTGGGTGAGGCTTTCTTATTTTTTTTTTAATATTTAAATGTACATCATGAAAGTGCCAATGTATTACAAAAATGAGCTAGTCATGTTCTACCAGATCTCAAGAACACATCAAAACTGACGGCACTGAAAATGGATGAACGAAGCTCCCAGAAATGGCCCTCAAAGGTGCGCTCCTCAATAGCTTCCCTGCATAAAAATGGCTTTGCCTCAGAAATTCAACAAAATTTTCCTATTCTAAATATCTTCCTATGGCTCCAAGAGCCTATGGTTTATATAGGCTTGAATTTCGTAACAACCTCTCAACTTATCCCCAAGATCTGGCCTAAAAAAGGGCCCAAGATCCTCCAAAAATGGATTAAATCCCCAAAAATGCTGAGAAAATCCAATTAAAATCATAACATAAGGTCAAATAAGCCACAATTGAGAAATATCAGGGCGCAACCCCCTTTCTTAGGGATCCTAGTCACCTGCATGCATCCAAGTGTCCAAGGGATAAGACCTGGCACGCTGGCCCCCTAACTGCTTGGCTCCTGGTCTTTGACGCATCCATGGAACCTCGAGCTAGTCTCCATGCACCCCTTAATAGATAGTTCCTCCATCGTTTTAGCCGCGGTTATGCCCCTGCTCAGTGGGCTAGATCGACGACCAGGGCTAACCCCTAACTTTTGCGCTAACTATTTTACACATGGGAACATGGTACAATCTGTGCCATCGGAGGAACCGAGAGCTAACAGTCTGGGCTAAAAAACTTCCCGCAATACCACGGTGTAAGTTTATATGAATAAGTGTTGTGACCGGGGGCTGGGGCATAGCCCCATCCCTTACTCTTCCCATTGACTAATACAATCAAAATTAAATATAAGTTTTATACCATATATTACAAGGAACATATGTAGGCAGGTTGGTAGCTCGACCCTTCCCAAAGCGCTCCGACCCGGACCATAGGTCACATGTTCGAATCCCATTGAACCATAAACATTTTTCAAACACTGTGACCAATGCAAGTGTGCCATGTGGCAGCCTAGGACTAGTCCACGTGGAACCACACCATTCGCCTAATAAATGGAAAGTGTCATGATACAATTTTTCCACCTGTCATACCCAGTTAGCGTCCAACACACCTACCACATCAACATGTGGCCCAGTCATCTGTCACATGTTGTACGGTTGTACGGACCTGCCACATCAGTCGTACGGATGTGCCACATGTCACCCTTGCAGTGGTGACATGTGTCACACCCTGAATCATCCACCTGTACCTGTCTAGTCAGTGCCAATGCACCTTGTCATGTCAGTTGTATGACTGTATGACCTGTACAGTCAGCTGCCACGTCATCACTGTATGGACTGTATAGTCAACATTGTTTTTGTCTATTTGACGAAATGAATAGACCGTGATATTTTGATTATATGACATTCGTTTGATCCCGTTCAAGTTACGTTGGGTTTGTATCGAAGAGGCCTACGCACACGTCTATTTTGAAGCCATTCTGAGCACTTTGATGTTTAGGCCTTCCTGGGCCCTATCTTGGCTCTGGGATCCATTCTAGACCACACCTCCCCACTAAATACCTTTTGGTCCTCCAAAATGTTACAAAATTAACCTTACTGATTACATACTCATAAGGACAAAAACAAAACACTATGTTGTTCAAAATGATGTTATAACAGGTCATCATTTCAATATGTGTGATTACATTAATGGAAGAAAAATATAATGAAGATGTGACATCCACTTCTGGAAAAACCAAGTGATTGTTTTCTTTCCCTCATGGTGTTCCTCTTGCTTCGTTGGTAATGCCTCTTCCTTTGTGAGTACATGTGCGATCCTTTTTTTCTTCTTTGGACGAAGCTCCAGATTAATCTTCCAACAATTAGCCTTTTGATGTCCACCCCTGTTGCAATAAGTGCAGTGGTTTTTTGGCATCCAGACTTGTTTTCCCTTCTCTTTCTTCCATTGTGGAGTTGAGTCTTTATGTCGTGTCTCCTTCCTGGTTGACATAAACATCATGTACAAACATTGTCTCTTCCAACACTTGGCCACACAATGCTTAGGTGAATGAAAAAAAGTACAGGGATACATATTCCACAAGTTTCAGATTACATGATTATGTTTTTTATAATCAAAAAGAGAATTGGAAAAATCATGACCATTATACCTCTCTTGTTGATCTTCACTTTTCTTTGTAGATGACTTGCATTCAATATCACCATCATGGAGTGATACGCCATCACCTTTCGTGAATTATTCCCACATTGACTTAAGCTGATCATTTGAAGCATTACTTGCTGATGATGTTTTGGATCCCATCTTAGAGAATGCTCCAATATCCTCTTCGCCATATCCCAATCCTAAATAACCAGGTCTTTCCACAAACTCTATGGGATTAATGATACATTGGCCATTACTTCCAAGGCACTTTACTTCATAACCCATCTTGGTTAGCAATTTCAAACCTATACCTTTTGTATGTTTTTCAAATGCACCAAAAGAACCATCTTGATGGGAACAATGCGAAATTGATGAATGACTTCCACTGCATACCTCAGAGATGATTTCTGAATTTGGTGTAGAAGACAATTCCTTCAATTCTTCTTCGCTTTTGTTGTTCTTTGAAGTTTTCCCTTGAACCGATGTCTTCCGTTACAAGTAATCTTCATATAACACTTTCACCATCTTCGACATGGCAAAGAGAGTTTTTCACATATCCTTCTCATCTTGAGAAATTCCCTCTTTAGATGTCATTTTCTCAATTGAGATGATATTTTCCTTGGTAAACATGCAAAATCAAATACCAACTGTCAACTAGCTCTGATACCACTTGATTTGAAAATATATTTTAAACAACAATGGTTGAGTTATTTTGCATGAGTTATTTTACCATTTAGGAATTGAATGAAAGAGGAAGAATTAATGAAGGAATGCGGAAGCCATATAAACATATACAAATATGGAAATAAGCATGAAGAACAACAAACCATAAACACCAATGTGATAATGGAGTTCGACAATCTCGCCTATGTCTATGGGCCTTTGTCTCAGTAGGTGAGGTTTTCTTATTTTTGTTAAAATATTTAAATGTATAACATGAAAGTACCAATGGATTACATCAATGAGCTGGTCGTGTTCTACCAGATCTCAAGAACCCATCAAAACTGACGGCACTGAAAACGAATGAACAAAGCTCCCAGAAATGGCCCGCAAAGGTGCGCTCCTCAATAGCTTCCCTACATAAAAATGTCTTTGCCTCAACAATTCAACAACATTTTCATGTTCTGAATATCTTCCCATGGCTCCAAGAGCCTCTAGTTTATATAGGCCTAAAGTTGGTAACAACCTACCAACTTCTCCCCAAGATCTGGCCTCAAAAAGGGCCCACGATCCTCCAAAAATGGATTAAATTCCCAAAACTGCTGAGAAAATCCAATTAAAATCATAACATAAGGTTAAATAACCCACAATTGAGAAATATCAGGGTGAAACCCACTTTCTTAGGGATCCTGGTCACCTACGTGCATCCAAGTGTCCAAGGGATAAGACCTGGCGCACTGGCCCCCTAACTGCTTGGCTCCTGGTCTTCAGTGCGTCCATGGAACCTCAGGCTAGTCTCCATGCGCCCCTTAATAGATAACTCCTCCGTCATTTTAGCCACGGTTACACCCCTGGTCGGTGAGCTAGCCCGATCGACCAGGGATAACCCCTAACTTCCGTGCTAACCATTTTACACCTGGGCACATGGTACAATCCATGCCATCAGAGGAACCGAGAGAGAACAGTTCGAGCTAAACAACTTCTTGAGATACCATAGTGTAAGGTTATATGCATAAGTGTTGTGACCGGGGGCTGGGGAATAGCCCTAGCCCTTACTCCACCCAACGAATAATACAATAAAACTTAAATATAAGTTTTATACCATATATTACAAGGAAAATATGCGGGCGGGTTGGTAGCCCGACCCTTCCCAAAGCACTTCGACCCAGACCATAGGTCACGAGTTCGAATCCGTTGAACCATAAAAAAAATTCAAACATTGCGACCAATGCAGGGGTGCCATGTGGCAACCTAGGATTGGGCCACGTGGCACCACACCATTCGCCAAATAAATTCCAAGTGTCATGATACCATTCGTCCACCTGTCATACCCAGTCAACATCCAACACACCTTCCACGTCATCCTATGGCCCAATCATCTGCCACATGTCATACGATTGTACAGACCTACCACATCAGCCATACGGATGTGCCACATGTCACCCTTGCAGTGGTGACACATGTCACTGTTGTTGGATTACTGAGAGGGGGGGTGAATCAGTAATAGTGTAATTATAATTCTTTTTCTCCAAATAATCCAATTCTTATATCAATGTAGAATTATTATCCATTAATGAGAAATAGGAAATGAACAATCACACACATACAAAGTACACCATTGTTTGACGTGGAAACCCAAATCAAGAGAAAACCACTGAATGGCTTTTCTTATATGTATTGAAGAATTGCATTTATTGGAAGCATCAACTTCCTTTGTTTTCTAGTTGCAACTGGAAGGAGGCTCCAACCCCCTAGTTTCTCAGGCTACAACCTGAGGGAAGCTCCAACTCCCCAATTATCTGGCTACAACTAGAAGGAGGCTACAACCCCCTGTGTTCTCTTACTACAACTGGAAGGTGGCTACAACCACCTGTCCTTGCCCCGTCCAACCGCCCTGAAGTATAAGTAGAATGATGGAACCATTTTCAATCCATCACTGTGAGATATACTGTTGTACAACTGTAACAACCTATACCACTGACCTATATCAAATCTGTAAAAATACCTTGTAATCAATCTGTACCTGAACTAAACATGTATCTACAAAAATTAGAACAAATATGCACCCAGTAGTTTTGCAGCCCGTGTATGTATGCACACTATTTGTTATGCAACCACATATGTACGCTACCAAACTATTATGCAACCTATGTATGCCTTCTAAAAACTAGGGTTTCCTTTTCTTGAAAACTTCTGACCTTCTGTAACTTCATTCACATAGATCTGTAGCATGTCACTCTATCCAGACTATAACTGTGCCTTGTGCATGCATCCTTCCTGATTCAAATTATTTTTTGCACGTAATGAGAGCGAAGATATAATAAAGAAATGCACAGAGATATCACAGATATTCAATAATATAACAGAAATGTATCAGAGATGCAACCATAAACACAGATATACCGTAATACACAATTTCTATTAATGAAATAAATGTACAGAGATTGTAAAAATACAGAGTGAAAGACTCGCTAGAATGGTGGCAGCTTATCTCTGAGAAGAGATGTGACGGCTACTCGCATTCGCAAGAAGATGATTAAAATTAGGCTCTAAAGGCATTTTTACAATAAACAGGAATGCCAAAAACCCTAGACATCCAAAAACCTAACCCTAGGAGATGAAGCACCAAAAGTCATGTGGGCTCCGTTTGGGTAAGTTAGTACATCAACTTCCTGGGGTCGTAACTTTTGCATACGATCTTCATTTTAGGCATATGATATCCCGTTGGAAAGGTATCATCGAGAAGATTCATTTTTGGGGATTAATCATGCCTTTGGATATCAATGAGAAGATTGATCCCAAAAAACCTTCATTTAGGCCCTCAAAATGGCCCCGAAAGTTAAGAACTGCTAAAAATAGTAAATTGCCAAAATTGCCAGAAAACTATTTTGAGCCAGTTGGAAAAGGTGGGTGGCCACCGATATCCACCTGGATAAATCCTACCTCCTTAGGAAGAAATGATCTCCATTGTGTTGAGTGCCTGGGGGAGAGAAAAAAGTGTTTGCTAAATCTGAATCTTGATGAGTTGCTTTCCTTGCTGGAGACGTCACGAGCATGTGGTTGGAAGGGTTGGACCTTTTTAACCAGTCTGAATACATGAGATTATTTTGTGCAGAAGGAATCTTTACACTTTGCTACAATCTTGTTGACTTGCTTCTATTGGATAGAAGGTGCTTGGGCCAACACTGTAGTGGTTGCAGTATCCTTTTTTTCACCTTTTGAATAGATTGTGAAGAAGTTGAATTTTGTAGTATGATATACTACCTTGTGGCACGTTTTAGGTGGAACGGTAGTTGGAACTACCTCTGGTATTCTGTAGAGATGACCCCCCAGAGAAACAATGACACTCTGGGGTCGAGACTCATAAACATCATGGTGTATCCACATGTATGGTTGGCCCAAGAGGACATCATAGACATCCAGTGGGGCAACATCACATAATACCTCATCCTTGAAGGTTTGGATGCCGTATGATAATCGACATTGTTGGCTGACATGAAGATCTCGTCCTTGGCGAAGCCACCTGATGTTGTATGGCTGTGGGTATGGTGTTGTCGACAATCCCAATTGTTTGACAACCTCCGTTGAGATGAGGTTCTTCTGGATTCTTCTATCAACAATAAAATGCAGCGGGGTCCCCTTCACCCACATATATGAATGAAAAAGGCGCTCCCCATCTTCAGGATCTGTTGGTTCTTCTAGTTGAATTGTTGTGGTTGTGACAATAGAAGTGGGGTTTGAGTCAATGATCTGTCTTTTACCAGTGTTTTCAGAATCAGATTCTGAATCAAGGTTCAGCTCCTTGTCTTTGATCTCAACCACCAATGACTGTTTTGAGCAAGATTCATCGTTGTTGTGCCAGGGGATTTTGTGGAAATCACACCATTTTCCGGTGTCCTTCTTTGTCTTCCCATGACCCTTCTTTTCCTGTGGCTTGGACTAATTTTCGGGAGACTGTTTGTTAAGGTCGTCTTTGTCATACTTTGGTTGTTGCGGATTTGCAAACCCGAACTCCCACTTTTTCTATTGCTTAAATTTCTTCTCGATTTTAACAACATATCGATAAGCAGCACCAAGTGATGAGATGTCCAGAAAATCCATTTCATTTTGGATGTATCTGTGTAGAGCCCCATAGTATTTCAGAACCAAATGTCGTTCGGAGTCTTTGATACCCATCTTGGTTTTCAAGGTATGGAAGGTATTGGTGAACTCTGAAACTGCTTGGTCCCTCTCTTGTCGTAGTGTGGTCAATCTCGTGTACTAGTCCTCATAGTTGCAAACAGGGTAATATTGTTCCTTTACCGCATCCACAAAAAAATCCCAAGTGGGCTCGACCCCATATATTCCAGACTCCTCTATGGAAATTTTCTCCCGATAAGTTTCCCACCAATGTTTGACATGGGGGAGAGCTTTAAGGAGTGCGAAGGTGATCTTTTCTCTGTCGGAAAAATTATGAATAGGGAAATAGACTTCTAATAGATTTAACCATTTGTCTAGAGCATCTGCATATATCTGACCTTCAAATATGGGAATATCAAAATTGACCTGTACCTTGAAAGGAGAGGTGCTTCCAAAGTGGTTGTTTGATGAAGATGCACTTGTTGCTATCGACAAGAATTGAAGGATGTGGGAAAAATTATCCATCATTTCGTCCCTCTGTCGCGTGAGATCTTTCTCAAGCAACAGATTTATAGGATTGTCTACTCTGTCATTTTTCTTTTCTTCCACCATGGAGGGTTTCTTGGGCATGCGAGGGTGATTATCTTCAAGAGAGACAAGCTCGAGACCCAACTTTCTATACTCGTACCTCGTCGGGGACATGCACTGAAAAACGATCAAGAGCAGCCTGCTCTTATACCACTGATCTAGATTATTTTCGGCAGGAAATGAGAGCGAAGATATAATAAATAAATGCATAGAGATATCGCAGATATTAAATAATATAATATAAATGTATTAGAGTTGCAACCATAAACACAGATATACAGTAATACCTGATTTCTATTAATCAAAGAAATGTATAGACACTGTAAAAATACAGAGTGAAAGACTCACTAGAATGGTGGCAACTTATCTCTGAGAAGAGATGTGACGACTACTCGCATTTGCAAGAAGATGATTACAATGAGGCTCTAAAGGAATTTTTACAATAAACATGAATTCCAAAAAACTCATACATCCAAAAACATAACCCTATGAGATGAAGCGCCAAAATTCATGGGGGGGCTGTTTGGGTAAGTTAGTACATCAACTTCCTGGGGTCGTAACTTTTGCATATGATCTCCGTTTTAGGCGTATGATAGCCTGTTGGAAAGGTATCATTGATATGATTCATTTTAGGGGCTCAATAATTCCTTTAGATATCATTGAGAAGCTCGATCCTGAAAAACCTTCATTTAGACCCTCAAAATGGCCCCAGAAGTTAAAAACTGCTAAAAATAGTAAATTGCCAAAATTGCTAGAAAACTGTTTTGAGCCAGTTGGAAAAGGTGGGTGGCCACCGATATCCACCTAGATAAAACCACTGTCAATCTTTCACTGTGAGATATATTGCTTTACAACTGTAACAACCTGTACCACTGACCTGTATCCAATCTGTACAACTGCCCTGTAATCAATCTGTACCTGAACTGAAAATGTATCTACAAAAATTACAACAGATATGCGACCCGTAGTGTTGCAACCCATGTATGTATGTGCCCTATATATTATGAAGCCCACGTATGTATGCTATTAAACTATTATGAAACCTGTGTATGCCTTTTGAAAACTAGGGTTTCCTTCTCTTGAAAACTTCTGACCTTCTGTAACTTCATTCACATAGATCTATATCCTGTCACTGTATCCAGACTATAACTGTACCCTGCACATGCATCCTCATATATAACCTTTACTCAAGACAAGTATGTCTTTCTCTAGTCATGTCTCATATAGGTATGTGTAATCATCAACAAGTATAATATACCTCACATGATCTTAGTCATCAACCCCTTTCTGGTATTCAGTCTCTCAATACATCAACTACTACACAAATACAAGCTCTCAACCATGTACCATAAAAAACCTTAGCCATATGACAAGAAATACAAGGTGTGCCTCACAAGAAGTATCAATGATGAATATACCAGCATTGTATTTCTATAGATCTGACTTATGCAGAAGATCCCATGAAGCCACTAGTCTCTCTAGGGAGAATCCTCAAATCTTCATTGTCATTCCTCATGCATACATCAAAATCCAACTATTCATAGAAATAAGACATACCTTTTGAACCAATGGATCAATCTGATGTATCTAAGCACTTTATACCTTTATGGGAGCTTGATCTCAAAATCTATGATCAAAATCTGGGCCAGGGGTCAAAATTTTGCTCAAATTTCAAAGTGTTCGGAATGCAACGAAAACAGTGCCATTGCATCCGTCTCGTCTTCCTGATTCCGGCGGTATATTTACTTTCTCAAACAGAGTCCGTATGGAGAAGATATCGCGATCTGTTCGCCAAGGCAAATAGGCAAAAATTTGATGCTGACTGTACCTGTCCGTATAGTCTGTACGGTGACATGGCAGAGGTCGTACGACTCACACGCGGCAGTTGACGTGGTAGGAATTTACTGGTTAGCAATTGGACGAATGTGGTTTCGACACGTGGCATCTATTGAGCAATGGTATGGTGCCACGTGGCCCAGTCATGGGCGACCACGTGGCACCCGTTTATTGGCTATGGTCGATTGATTGGTTTATTAAAATTTTTATGGGTCCGTGGGGTTCGACCCCCGGACCTCCTCCCACTGTACAAATCTTTAACAAAGTCCCATCCACCAATGTGCCGTGCCATGGTTCTTAACAACCATATGTTTAAACATTTATTTAAAGTGGAGTTATGTTGTAAACGACGGGGGGTCGGGCCAGGGTTAGCCCCGACCCCGGTTCTATGCATTGACATGTGACCACTATTCAATGGATTGGCTCGTGGGGGTGTTTTAACGATGGCCCATGGTCATTTACACCGTTTTTATATGACCGTGTTGTAACATATAGCCGCCCCATTGTGTAATGCACGGGGGTTTGAAACATTAACCCGACCATTATATATATGTGTACGAGTTTTTGAAACTTAACCCATAGTTTTGTATTCTGGTGGTATAAAATGTGCACGCAGGGTTTTTGATATGACCCTTGGTCATATGATATGTACCATATGCCCACGAACCGGAGTGGAGGAGTTAGCACGGTTGGAGCGGTTCAACCGTTAACCACTTTTTTACCCAAGAGCGCGGTCATATGACCCACGTGCCCAAGTGCTAGGCGGTTAGGGGCTGGAGGCGCCCTAACCGTCCTACAGTTTGGACCGGTTTTCGGTTATGCACGGGGCTAGGTTTTAACACGCATTTTGGAGCGTGTTCTTGGTTCATGCACACAGAGGTGCGTTTTGTAGAGCCAGTTTCAGAAAGCTTGAAGGAGGAAAATGGAGGAGGCCTAACTTCTTCATCTGTTGGCCAATTGAGGTGCCGTAAAAGCCCAGCTAGGGGTTTTTGGACTTCCTAGATCCATTGGTGCTGTTATCAAGGCCATTTGAAGACTTCTTCTGCAATTTTTTCACCATTGAAGTTTCAGGAAGCTCTAGGGAGCTTGGAGCCCTCATTGATCGAGGACATGGTTTGGTGAGCCTATGTTTGTTTTCTGTGATTGAATAATCATTTTTGACTAATTAATATAATCTGAACACATTGGGACAGGTTTCAGAGGCTGTTGAGGACTTTTACAGGTGTTTTTTCCAAAGAGAAGCTCAGGGAAGCTTATGGCCACATGTAGAAGAGGTCATGCCCGGATAAGCCATGATCCGTTTTCAGAGTTCTATTAGTCATTTTTGGGGTTTTTATGTGTTCTGATCTCAATG
>ML794917.1:326478-347471 GCA_009831015.1 Picea engelmannii | reverse complement strand
TTTAAATGATAAAGTAAAGTGACAAAGTCAAGGTGGATTATTTAAATAATAAAGAGAAGTGACAAAATCAAGAAAGATTATTTATATGATAAAGTAAGGTGACAAAATCAAGAAGGAATATTTAAATGATAAAGTATTGGATAACTTTCTATTTATGGAAACTGGTTAACCCTAAAATAAGGAAAATAGGTTAAGTGACCTAGAGGGTGAAAGTATAAATAAGATAACAATGGTCTCTTGCACATCATCCTTTTTGTGGATCAATGGAGAGCTTCTTATGAGAATATATTTTGGAGTATTAATGGAAAGCTTCTTGTGAGAGATTCTTGTGAGAGCATTTTTGGTGTGGATCTCTTGAGAATGATTGAATATCTATTCTGAGAGATAGTAGATTGGGAGGATCTCATGGACACATTGAAGTTTTGGCAAGTCTGAGATCATGACGAAGAAATTCTCAGAATTACAAAAAAACCCTACTTTTTGGTCTGTACACGGGTTGTCTGTGTATAGGGTGCGTATACAAGAGCTATCTGTGTACAAGGTGCATACAATATCTGGGATGTCTGTGTACAGAGAGTGTACAGTGGATAAAATCATGGATATTTTTGGTTGAGATAATGACAAGCTGTTGAAGACCAATGAAGGTTCCAGATCTGCATTCTATGGGCTCAGATCTGTCACTGAGACACTAGTATGGTTACATTATTGTCTTTATGGATAGTATTACTTGTTGTGTTGTGAATGCTTAGGGAATTCTTGGTATGGCTGTTGTGATGTGGTTTATGTTGGTTGATGGAGTGAGCAATACTCTTGTGATTCAATTGTGATATGATTGCTATGGTATACTAGTTGCTTATACATGATTGAGTTAGCATTCATATTGATTGGTTGTGGAGCATGAGTAAGCTATTGGAGAGCTTGGATGTGTTGTGGTTGGATGGTGGTCAGTTTGGACAGTGAGAGACATAAGAGAATGATAAATTGGTTGCAAAGGATCTAATTTAATCTTGAAGTATAAACCCGAATAGCTCAGAAGGTATATGCAAGTTTTTGTATACACTAAAAGGTTTCTCAAGAAGAGTCAAAGGCACATCTTGAAGTTAAAAGAAATGCTCAAAGAACTAGAATAAAGTAGTAAGACTCAATTAGAAGAAAAGGAAGAAGATATCACAAGACTAAAGAATGAAAAAGAAGATATGAAGGTAGATGATGAGATTAGCAAACGTTTTGAAACTATTATTCATCTCAAGACCCAAATTGAAGAAGCCAAAAGGGAAGAAGAACTTTTGAAGAATCAAACTAATGAAAAGGAAGAGTCATGTCATAAGTTAGAAGATGAAATTGTTGACCTTAGAAAGAAGGCAGAGAAGTCAAACAAATTCTTGAATAGCTCAAGAATCTTGGATGAGATGTTGGAAAGTCAAAGATCACCATGTGATAAATAAGGTCTTGGATACAAAGGAGAAGATACACATGTTGAAGCAAGCACCTCAAAGAAACATGATGTAAGTCCATCAAAGAAGGAAGAAAATGTTGCAAAGAAACCATCTACATAAGGCAAATAAAATTTCAAAAGAACAAAGCAAGGAAGACATCAAGAAGCTATCTTTGGGACACCAAAGCAAAGGTATGAAAGTATTTTTCATGGGAATTGTTATTCATGTAATGAATATGGTCACAAATATTTTGAATGTAGATCTTAAGAAAGGAGATATAATGGAAGATTCTATAACACCATAAGGTGTTGGAGATGTGATAGAGTAGGAAATATTGTTATTCACTGTAACATCGTGAGATGCTACAGTTGTAGTGTATTTATCCACAAATCCCAAGAGTGATGGAACACAAGAAGAAATTCCATGATGAGGACTTCAAATAACATGGCTAGAAGAAGGAATGAAGTAAGGAAGGGAGACATATTTGAAAAGATGGATGCTCAGAGCTCAATTTCTAAGGAGCAATGACATCTACAGAAGTGGGTGAAGAAGACAGAGCAGCCAGAACATAATGAAAGACTGAAGTTCAAAAGTGTCATCTACTGAGGCATACGCGGGTGGCAGTGGTATCAGTCGTGTACATACGCAGGTTGACCTTGTATAGGTCACGTACATACGCGAGCTGTCTGTGCAACAAGCTGTGTATATGTGGTGAAGCCAAAGGAAAAGGGCTATGTATAGGGATTGGATTTTGATGTGATGGTATAACTCTGTGATGCAGGGTCTGACATTGTTTGTTGCAGGTTCTGACATTGTTTGTTGCAGGATTTCATGATTCTATATTGGATTATGTAAGGTGATGATGTAAAATAAAATCTTGGGTGCATGGCACTAACCCATGAACATGGATTGATGGATTTTCTATTGAAGAACAATGTTGGTTATGACAACGAAGTTATGGCACCTTGGTTATGTGATATATCTTGATGATGTATTGGAAAGATTACTTGTTGAAAAGCTTGATGCATTTGGCATATGGGATACACATTGGGACATGTGGTTGGTGAGTTGATGAGATGATCATGATGTACATCATTAATGATCTATAGTTGATGCATGATTGGTATGTTTCTAGTACACTAGTAGAGGCACCTACTAGCAGGTTGATTGGCACATGTTTCATGGAGGATTTGGCATACATGTATGGGATTCATCATTTTGAGGTATTGGTGCATGGTGGTGTACATGTTTTGGTACATTCATATATGGCATATGCTTGATGATACTACACCATTGGCATTACTTGATTAGCACAACAATTGGTATTTGTTTGATACATGGTTATGATACTTCGTTCATGATGGAGACATATCATGAGTGATATGATACATTGTTTGGCATGTTGGTAGATGCACATGGTTAGCATATTGGTAGATGCACATGGTTGGCATATTTGTGGATGCACATGGTTGACATATTGGTGGATGCACATGTTGGCATATTAATAGAGGCATATGATTGATACATTCCATGGATGATATCTTTTGGCACATTGCATGATGTTGATGTACATGGTTGATGTACATAGGTGTTGTGCATGATGAGCACACATTTTTGTACAGGATGTACTTGGTTGATATTTTTCTCATGATTCTTTATTTCATTGTTGACATATCTTTTGCTTCATGATGCTTGGTGTGGCATGAGTTTGATGCGTGAACAGGTCCAAGGATCGTTATATGGTAGCACATTGTTCATCTTGTAGAGAAGATACGGGAGACATACCCATAGGGGGAGTCATTCTTCTTCCCATGATTCTAGAAGGAGATATTTATCAGATGCATACCTAGAAAAAATCCCTATATTTGAAGAAAGAGCACAAAAACATAATTCCAGGGGGAGAAATGGTCACAGGTGGAGTATGTTCGATGTATCTTCAGCATTACATCAGATTGATATCCCTTGTTCAAAAGGGGAGACATTATTCATAGGAAGATTAAAGGAACTCAGATAGGGGGAGCAGCCCCAAGGAAAGTTCAAGCAGGGGGAGCAACACCAAGAGGAGAATGTCCCTTTTCCATTGATGTCAAAGGGGGAGAGATAATCACATTGATGTGATTGATGATTATTGATTGGAAGAGATAGTCACATTTGGGAGAGATAGTCACATTGACTATTGATGTAGAGCATGCCTTTTCTATTACGTACGCGGGATGTCTGTGTATAGGGTGCGTATACAGGAGCTGTCTGTGTACAAGGTGCGTACTGTACAAAGGTTGTCTGTGTACATGGAGCGTATAGTGGATAAAATCATGGAGATTTGTGGTTGAGTTGATGACAAGTTGTTGAATACCAAAGCAGGTTCCAGATCTGCATTCTATGGGCTCAGATCTATCACTAAGACATTGGTATGGTTACATTATTGTCTTGATGGATAGTATTGCTTGTTGTGTTGTGAATTCTTAGGGAATTCTTGGTATGGTCATTGTGATGTGGTTTATGTTGGTTGATGGAGTGAGAAGTACTCTTGTGATTTAGTTGTGATATGATTGCTATGGTATACTAGTTTCTTATACATGATTGAGTTAACATTCATATTGATTGGTTGTGGGGCATGAGTAAGCTATTGGAGAGCTTGGATGTGTTGTGACTGGCTGGTGGTCAGTTTTGATAGTGAGAGTCAGAAGAGAATGATAAATTGGTTGCATAGGATCTGAGTTAATCTTGAAGTATAAACCTAATATCTCAAAAGGTATACACAAGTTGTTGTATACCCTGGCTGCATACATACACAGAATGTAGTTAGCCAGGGCACGTACACACGCGGGCTGCACTACTGACAAGTCATGTACGTATTGCATATTGATATCTGTTGAGGATTGTTTCCTCATCTCAGTTGTTGCTGAGGATGTAAGATGAGTCTTGCATTATAGAGCTGGTGCTCTTGTAGATTTGTACTCTATTCAATTTTTGTTGAAAAGCCCCAAGGATTGTAGTCCGTAATAAAAAGAAAATTATACATACATCTTGTGTTCTTTGTGTTCCTTGTGGTGATAACTTATTGATGATATATTGTTGATATATGTTGTTGATATGTGTTCACATCTAACTGTTTATAAATGACATCAATGAGTAATGAGTAAATGTTGAATGCTAACTAATGAGTTTTGTGAAAGAGGGATGTTTTGGGAAAAATATCCCCACACTCATTCACCCTCCCCTCTAAGTGTGGTAGGTGTGTCCAACAGTCACATCCTGACTCGTCCACATGTACCTGTCCAGTCAAATCCAATGCACCATGTCACGTCATTTGTATGGTCGTACGACCTATACAGTCAACTGCCATGTCAGCATTGTAAGAACTATGCAGTCAACATTTTTTTTGGTTGTTTGACGAAATGAAAATACCGCGATATATTGAGCATACGATGTTTGTTTGAGCCTGTTCAAGTTTTTTTGGGTTCATATCAATGAGGCCTGTGCACACGTCTGTTTTGAATCCATTCTGAGCAATTTTATTTTTAGGACTTCTTGGGCCCTATCTTGGATCCGAGATCCATTCTGGATCACAAATAGACTCAAAACACTCAACAAAAAACATGTACTCAAGCCAAAAAAAAATCTCCTAACAAGATCCTAGAGAGACTCCCCAGTGGAGTCGCCAATTCTTCTATGGGGAAAATTCCTCGTAAATTGGGTCTAAGGAATAGACAAAGTGATAACTCCCTTAAAAGACTAACTTATCTATAATCTACCCCAAAACAATCTAGACTAAGTGATAAGAGAGAGGGAAGAGAAGGTTAAGAAGAGCACCTTGAATCCTTTCGGTTGATGTAGACCTCTTCCAATTGTTGTTGTCTCTTAGATCACATATCTCCTCCCAAAGCTGAATTGCAACAAACTAAGAACACAACACAACAATATATACAATCTGTAGTAATAAATTCAAAGCCTAAATATAGATGTAAATGATCAAATAGATGAGAACATGTACACATAATTTTTTTGGACAAAGATAATCTCTTTTATTCATATACAAGATGAAAGGTTACAACCTTTGCTTGTGGACATCGCTCTATGAACCGAGTCTGGGCTCCTTTGTCGTGACTCAAAGTGCACCAATCCCACACATAATTCTCACAACCAACATGCCAAAATGGGAATAAGGAAGGGTTGTATAGGGAGAATGGATGGAGGGCAAAGTTGAGGATAAAAATCAGAGCAAGATGCAAAACTTGGGCAATGAGAGGGAAAGATTTTCGCAAAGTTTTCTTATTCTCTTGTTCATATGACCAAATGACTCCCTGGGACCTCTTTTTATATGAGAAAAAGATGTTTGTTTGGTTTGGGGAAAGGATACAGGGGGTAAAATGGTTAGGAAACCCTTCATAGCCTGTAAACTCCGCCGAAATACAAACATTTTTATATTTTTTTTCATTTTTTGGAGGTAAACACGGGCTAACTAGCATGCATCAGATGTATGTACGCAGGCGGAATAACATGCATAATGCATATGTATGCAAGATGATAGTGAAGCAGAACATGTACATCATCCAATTTTTTTTTTTTAGAAGGAAACCTCAACAATATGCTTGGCAAAGGATGCAAATGGATGGGCCAATGTCTTGGATGCATAGATGTGACATTTTTGGACTATAAAAACCTTCCAAATTAAAAATTCTCAGGCCTTGTTGTCTCATTCTGCTTAGAAGACGTGGGTATTCAACTCTGGGTGCACTCATCACATGGAAAATGATGCCTCTTTATTCACGAGACTGAATAAAGATAAGGAGGGTAAAATCTATATTGTTGATGATTTTGCTCTGGATGTTGCTAGTCAGGGTGATGTTGCTTGTTGACATGGGAATATTTTCGAGGTGTATCATGTTCCAAATATCAGTTCCATTCTATTGTTCGTTGCTAAGTTGAATTAGATAGGTAATATTGTGGAATTTTGGTTGGATCAATTCTATGTTCGTGATTTGAAGAAAGGTAAGTCGATTTTCACTGGGGGGCTTCTTGACTCGCTTGATAGTTTGTACAAGTTTCGTGACTCGACTCAACTTGAACCTGAACTAACTGCACTTTTTTTCTCACATTGACCAACAAAGTTGAATTTGGCATAAGAAACTCATACATCTGATTTTCCTAAGTCTGTAGGCATTGGAAACTCTTAACATGGTTGTTGGTTTTCCACAGATGTTTCCTCCTAAAGGAGTTTGTAAGGGTTGTGTACTTCGAAAGAATCATCAGGAACCATTAGACTATGGTACAACGTGGAAAGCACAAAACCTACTGGAACTATTTCACAATGATATATGTTGCATCAATTTACCTTCACTGGTAGGAGCAAGGTACATTTTGATTTTCATTGATGATTTCTCTCGCTTCACATGGGTATTTTTCCTAAAAAATAAGAACCTTGTCTTTGAAGAGTTCAAGGAGTTTTGGTACTTTGATTAAAATAAATGTGGTCGACCCATTAAATGCTTGAGATCATACAATGGTGGTGATTATGTAAATCGACCTTTTGAAGAATAACTACTTCAATATGGTATTGACTGGTAGTGGTCAATTTCTCACACTCCACAATAGAATGGTGTTGTAGAATGTAAGAATAAAAAATTGGTTGAAATGGATAGATGTATTTGGCAGGCTAAAGACCTACCTCCTTTCTTTTAGGCCGAAGCGGTATACTGTGCAAATTATCTTCTCAATCACATCTCGACTCGAGTTATTTCTTCTATGACTCTAGTCGAATGATGGTATGGGAAGAAGCCTTAAGTTGACCACCTTCGTGTGTTTGGATGTGATTATTGATATCATATTCTTGATGATTGCATAAATAAGTTGGCTGCAAAGAGCCATGTTTTCATCATGATGGGATACTCTGAATATTCAAAGCCTTATCCGATTGTTGGATCCTGTCAAATGAAAAATCATCATCAGACGCAATGTTCAATTTGATGAGAAGTATTCTGGCATTAAATTGTTGAATGCCTCTTTTGGATTGATATCGGATGAAACCCTTGATGTTTGTTTTTACATTGGTTCTCTTGTTCAATTCTTCATTCCCTCAACTAGACAATTGAACTTTCTCTTTGTTCTGACTATATCTTCAACCTCCTATTCAACTGGTCCATTTTCCTCTATTTCGATTGGTTCGTCGACTGAAGAATCTCTGAATTCTACCTAACCTGTTGAAATGAAACAAATTTCATTTGTTTCTTTTCTACCCCAATGGGTTTCTAAGACAACTGAATCTTTTGGAGTTAATACTAGATATGCCTCCTGCAGATGATAGACTCGAAGTCAAAAGCAACATTCTAGCATTACCTTGATGAATCATGTACTTGAAACTTTCGACCATGATACCTACTTATATGTTGAAGGATGACCTGAATAGGAGTAGGCCACGAAGACAGAACTTGATTCTTTGACAACGAATCAAACTTGGGACTTGGTTCCCCAACTCCAAGGAAAGAACATTATGAAGTGTCGATGGATATATAGGACCAAATTTACCTATGAAGGTGTTTTTGAGTGACATAAATCACGCCTCGTTGTGAATGGATTTTATCAACAAGAAGGAATCAAATACACTGAAACTTTTTCCCATGTCACAAAGATGAACTTTGTTCGACTGATTATTTCCCTTTTTGTTCGTTTTGGATGGAAAATTCATCAGATGGATGTGAAGAGTGCCTTTTTTCACAGAGACCTATCTGAAGAAATCTTCATGGAACAACCATCCGGTTTTGTGACAGATTCAAATTTTTTTTGTTGATTCAAGAAATCGCTTTATAGTTTGAAGCGGGCCCTCCAAGCCTTGTTCAAATAGTGTGAATATGATCACATCATATATGTTCTCCACACCAATAGAGACATTATTATTGTTGTTGTATATTCCAATGACTTAATCATTACTGGAAATAATAATGATCTCATACTTAGATTGAAGAAACAACTCACTAACTCCTTTGATATGACAGATCTTGGTACTCTGTATTATTTTTTGGGTCTTCAAGTATTGCCACTTTGTGATAGCTTTTTCATTTCTCACTCTAAATATGTGATGGATCTATTGACACATTTTAAGATGGATGATTGTGAGCATTGTGCCACTCCCTTTCAGTCTGGAGTAAAGCTCACTAAAACTTGGCAAACACCCGCAATTGATGCTACACTTTATCGACAATTGGTCGACAATTTTATTTATCTTACTCATAGTTGACCTGACATCTCCTTTGTTGTCAGTGTGGTTTCTTGGTTCATGCAGGACCCCAAAGAAAGCCACTGGAAAGCAGTCAAAGGAATTGTTCTCTATATAAAGGGAACCACTTAATTTGGTATCAAGTATTGTTGAAGTTTAGATTCGCTAGTCAGCTACACCGACTTCGACTGGGCTAGTGACGGTGATGATCGGAATTCTACTTCTATCTATGTGTTTTTCTATAGCACTAGACCTTTTGTGTGGTCATACAATAAATAAAATTTTGCCTCTTTGTCAACTAAAGAAGAAAAATATGATTTCGTCATTCAAGTAGGTAATGAAGTAGTTTGGATTCACCAACGTTTGGGAAAGCTTGGCCTTCCTATCTAGACCTCGACTACGATATACTGTGATAACCAAAGTGCTATACAGATTTTTGAGAATCCTTTTTCCCATGGTAATATGAAGCATGCTGATCTTCATGCTCATTATTTGAGATAGTTTGTTTATGAGAACATTGTCTCCCTTGAATATTGCACAACAAAAGATCAAGTTTCTAATATCTTCACCAAACCTTTAACTGGATCCAAATTTATCAAGATATGCACGATGTTGGGGCTTCAAGAAGATGCAATTATGGGGGGATGTCCTGTTGACATGATTTCACCTCCTGAAACTCTAGAGATGTGTCCTAATGTGGGGATGTTGGAACATCAAATATTGATGGTTCATCACACATATACTAGGTTCAGTCAGTCGAGAGGTCGACCTACATTTGGATACAATCAGTCGGGAGATCAACCAACACACCACACCAGTCACTCAAGTAGTTGATGTGTATGTTGGTCGTACTATCCCTGTATGTCGAACAATCAATCAATCATTGAAGATAGTCGGGAAATGGATCGACCATCCCAGCAATGGACTACAAGTTGGATAGATCGTTGATCAAATTGAGTCTTGTCGATTCGAATCGATAGAGAATATTTTGCAGAGTCAAATATAACAACCAACGGTTCCATATGGACAAGATATTTTAGATTCTATGGAAGTCGATTATAGACCCCTTGGGTCATTATCATCATGGCGATTAAGTGATCATCTGAGATTGTGCAATAGATCATGTGAATCAAGATGTGCAACATGCACTTTGATGTTTTGATCATAATGCACTCTTCTTAAGTGTTGTAATGATGTCTTTAGACACCACTTGTTACTTTGAAATTTATTTGTGCCTCTTTGATTATCTACATAACTATGTCCTCTATTTCATATTATGTTCCACTCTATTCCCCAATAGTTGTATTGTATAACTTGCTCTAAACCTCTTTAGTATTGTAATGCTATAATGATTCTAAATATAAGTATGAGTCTTCTATATGTCTAAATTATGAAAGGATGCACATAACTATGGGTAGTTACCTACTTCAGAATTATAAGTTTCAGGATATTCCTCATTTTTTATCCTATATTTCCGAAGTTTTCATATTGGAGCTCAATCCTTAGGGAATTCATCATCCCTTTGAACCGTTGATATGCCTAATGTCAGCAAAGGACATATTTTTCTCATTGATACAATAGAGGAGATCACCCATTTCCCGTCGATATGCCTAGTGTTCGAAGAATCATCTCATCTTCCTCGATGTAGCAAAGGGATCCAACACTTAGTTTTTTAATTGATTTATTTTCCTTCCTTTAGATGCCAATGCTCAATATTTCTTTTGGCATTGACATATAGAAGCTCAATATTTATTTTTACGCTAACATACCGAAGGTCAATCCTTCTTTTGGAATTGAAATACCAAAGGTCAATCCTTCTTTTGGCACCAACATACCAGATTTGATCCTTCTTCCAGTGTTGATACATAGACATAAAAATAATTTTCAACCTATGATATAGTGACAGGTCTTGCAAAACTCCATTTCATATTTTGGCCATAACAGTTGGCTCCAATACATGTTTTGCATGTTCCTTATACCATTGGAAAGGTCTCGCTAAGATATACAACTTCCCAATTATAAGGTTTAGGGGATGTCAGATTGTTCATCATATATTTTCGACTTTTCATGATGGCATATATTCATCAACCTAAAAAAATCGATAACACAACATTGCAATGGGGGATGTCCATGAAACAACCATCAAAGACACTAGTTGTGAAACTCAGGGAAGTAGATCCAAACTTCTCACTCATTTTTTGATTAATTTTCCATGGTTAAATTTAATTTAATTTATATTTTAAAATGTTATGTATGGGAAATTCATGTATTTGGTGTTGAATGGCACCCGGGTGCCAATTGGACGAAGGATGGATCTCAGGTAGACAATGTAAAGAAAAGAGGGAAAATGGATTAGATTAAATACCAAGTAACAATAGTAGCAGAAAAGGGGAAGATGAGATAAAGGCAGAGGGAAGCATAAGATAAAAAATCGAATTTGTATATCTCATCTTTCCTTAAGAAGAAACCGAATGTGAAAAGTGAATATTTTATAACTATTTCTTGGGAATCCTAGAAGTCCCAAGGAATGATTATCAAAATCGGCCATAATAACTCATGATGACCCATGAGCATAAAAAGAACAAATTCAAAATACTAATGTATATCATGTATGATATATTAAATCATGAGCACTTTTGTTGTCCTTGTTCTCTCATCATTCCAAAGAGGGTAAGGAAAAAAGTTTGTAAATGAAAGGTCATGGGGGGAAGGCAGAAGGAAAATAGTCAAGTTTAATTTCAATAAATAGGGGGATTGTATCAAAAGATGGGGCTTTTGGCTCTTTGAACTTTCATGTACTATTACCAAAACTTTTAATGAGAAGCATGTTTGGCCAAGCTATTTTATGAAACATTATGATTCTCGTGTTGCACATGTGTGGACTATTCTGCTATGTTTTTCTCAACACTTTGGTTGTGTAAGTATGCACTTTGTATTGTAGACTATTCTTATGTATGTTTTATGCATTCTTATTTCTATTCTTCATGGAATATTTTTCTGAATTCATGGGCATACAACTATAAATGATTGTTTAAATGCTAGACTATTATGTGTTTGCAATTATTTATTCATATTCTTGTTTCTGTTATGTGTGAAATATTTCCCTGGCTATTGATAGGAGCACGCCTGGTTCTATGTTTTTTTTCTGGTTACCTTTTTCATCTAGACACATGCATTATAGATTAGTTTCATTTCATTGTCTATCTTAGAAACCATCATCAATGTACTGGGCCGCAACAGGTAAACCCCAAACAAGAAATGGATGTGGGGTTAGAATCTAAATGGGTTCCCTATTCCAAACGGTTAGAGGTATAATTGAGAATTCTTATTAGGGGTCCCTGCTATAGATAAATTTCATTTTTCCTGCATCAACAACTTCAAAATTCAGTTTTCGATGAACTGAAAAATTAGTCCTTCGATTGACTTCAAAGTTTTTCTTTCGACAGATTGAAAAATTTACTTTAGGTGAACTAAAAATTTATTTCTTGGAAAAATTCAAGAAATTTCCTTTGATGAGCTTCAAATTTCTCACATTGACAAACTACAATATGTCCTTCGACAAACTTCAAAATGCACTTCGATAAACTACATAATGCACTTCGGAAAACTTCAAATTTTTGGCTTTTGGTGAACTCAAAATTTTGGTATTTTTGCAAACTTGATTTTTTGTCTTTGATGAACTCAAGTTTTCGATCTTTCGATGAACTCAATTTTTTGTCTTCAACAAACTTCTTCAACTCGACGTCGTTGAAAATTTTCAACTTATTTTCGGCAACTGAAACACACTTCTCTTCGATGGTTGAAATCAACTCTTCTTTTTGGTGGAAAATAAACTTAGGTTTTTTGACAACTCATTCAAATTAGAATTTTTTACCAAATCCAAGACAAATTTGGATTGTTGATTTCAAAATTGAATTTAATATAGGCCATTTATGGGTATATGTAATTTTCAAAGGGAATTTACATAGGGTCGCATGAAATTTTTGAACTTAGCTTCTCATGTCCAATTTCAACCATGCACCCATCAAATTGACACTGGTATCTGTCAATTCGACATCCTTGATTGAAAATTAACTTGGAATTTTGCCCAAAAATTGGTGAATATTCCCAATTTAATATCCCCCCCAAATTCAACACAAAGTGAATTTCTACTACTGCTAATTTGTCAAATTTGCGTTGGTCCTTGGCCCATGTGGTTCTGATGTAGCTCTAATACCAAATTGTAACATAGGCAACTACCATGTTGGGTCATGTTGCTACAATTTTGACTCTGATATCAATTGCAAAATGAAAATATGTGCAACATGTACAAGCTCATGCAATTATCAATAATTTTAAAAATCATGAATGAAAATGATTTAATCATGCATAACAACATTTGAACACACAAAACATAAATTAAACACATCATTAAATATTATCATTCACACAATAATAACATAGTGATCAAACACTTATCTTTAAAATTGTTTTATACAACCAGGTATAGATGATGGACATTACACCCAGCCATAGACTCTGATTCTCTAGTTTTCTCAACAATAGGTCACCCTTGAGATAGGGATATGATTCCAAAAGGATGAAAAACTCCTATGGTTGGCTACAATTCACACAAACAACCTAATACCTAGTAAAAACATAGTGGCACGACTCCTACAACAATTCCAACCACTCATCTCTCTTCCCCATCAGTCTGCACAACCCAAGGGATGATATTTAGTTCTTTGCACCATAGTCCCTCAGACAATATCCATCCTCTCTAGAGCTCCAACATAGACCGATCAACAATCTCTCAGCTAGGGGCTCCAGGAAATCCATCTACAACATGAAATATCACAACAACATTTACAAATGCTCCTTTGGGTAGTTTCTCAATAGAAATTCACTAACATGAATGATAGCCTCATTATTTGCATAAGTACTAGCTTCAACAAGTTGTCTTAAACACCTACTATGGTTGCCTCCCTTTTCCCAGCATTAAGCTCTGTTTTTCTCTCTTCTTCCTAGCTGTAAAAATCAATCCCCTTCTCTATGCAAATTTATTTTCCTTTTCTCTCATGCATTCTTAACTCTCAAATTTCCCAAGAATGATTGTACTCAGCCCATGTTGTCTCTTACTCAACCTCTTACATGCATTCAATGATACAATTCCCATCATGAATGTACTTAGCCTATACTATCATAACTATGTGAGATGATTTTCCTAGCAACCATCTTACATGCATTCAATGATTGACTTTAATAAGTATAGAGAACACTCTTTCATGCTTGTTAGATGATGGCCTAATCGACCTCACCGTTAAAGTCATGAAACAATGCTCCATATTATACCTAGTGAGTTATTATGTATAGATGACTCTCTTTCATGCTTGTTGGGTTGTACCATGATAACAGTTGTGTTAAATGGTTAACAATTTGCTTCCTTCAACATCAACTCCCTTAAATGTATAAAACAACTTTTAGCAATAGTTGGTTTTATTTTTTGCACAATCTTCTTCAAATATGGAAGTTCAATTTTACATCCTTATTGGCTAGTCTATAGTTTCCATATCATCATGTCAACTTGTTCAATCTCATTTATAGCACATAAATTACAGTGTCAAATACAAAACCCTATTTCAAGTATTCATGACTTTAGTAGTCCCTGCTTTAGATCTAGATAGCATTGAGGAGTGAATTCTTGAGGATGAACTATATTTTTAGGTCTAAATAATTTGAGTTACAAAACCCTATTTCAAGTATTCATGACTTTAGTAGTCCCTGCTTTAGATCTAGATAGCATTGAGGAGTGAATTCTTGAGGATGAGATATATTTTTAGGTCTAAATAATTTGAGTTACAGTACATACTTAGGTTGAAATCCTCTTTCACCATTAATTTATGCGTGAATTTTATGTAATTCATGTGTCATTCATGCTCTACATGATCATGTATTGTATTTTATTTGAGCATGCATATTCGGGGGCTAAGTAGTAACCTATGGACCCAAATAGTGTAACTATGACATATTGACATTTAAAATGAGAGTCTTATTCCAAACTTTAATAAGATATTTATTATCTTCTCGTGTAGTGACACATATCTGTGTGTCATGCATGTGATTGGTTTCTAACCTATCTTGATAAGTGTAACAATTTCCTAATTGTTATAGTTTATTGTGCATATATGATTAACTAGTTTATGAAGATATTATTCTTTTCATTTTAATTTACTTAGATAAGAATATATACCAAGTCATGGATGACAATAAGGGCCTTCTACTTGTCCTTACAACACCTCACTTGTTTGTATTACTTTCCTTTGATTCACCTTGTATTATCCTAGGCATGTGATTACGGTATATCCACACCATCTCTAATGATATGATGAGGTCCTCTTCTCCTTTGTACCATTATGTATTTCCATGTGGTTGTAAGTTTTCCCTTGGACACTTTGGGTTCTCAATTTTGGATATATTCTAAGTGAATTTATTCATGCTTTTGCTTCAATCTCTAGTGAGTTGGAAATGCTTCATTTTGGGTCCCTAACATTCCCAAATTCATTTGGGCAATGAAGCCTTAATAATAAGTATTACTTGAAAGAAATTCGTTATAGATACTAATACGATTCGATCATTTCTTTTAGGAAAACTTGTAATTTGAAATCTATAGAGAATCAGGTTGGATCTGGTCAAAATTATGAAAGACTTATCTACAAAGTAGGAAAATATTTTATAAAAAATACACTTAGAAGGAATTCTCCCTTGAATCATCTATCTACCAAAAATGAATTATGGAAGAAAAGGTGTTGTTATTTGTCTGAATGGTATTTAGAATCTTCGATTGCCGAAATACATTTTAGGGGTCCAATTTGCCAAACTTGAACTAGTCCTTCTTAGCCTTGGTTCATCCTATGTACTATACATTTTTCATACCTTAATGTTGCGCCTCTTTTGTCACCTAAATGAGCAAAAAAGAGGTGCTTACAAGCTTAGTTGGGTTAGCTAAGCAAGACAACTGTAAAGGAAAGGGTTATAAAAAGAAATATAAAAGAACAAGCTATGAATTAAACTAAGAAATAAAAGAACAACTAAACTATTGAGCATAAGGACATAAGAACAAAAAAACCAATAAGACTCATGTCACCAATGGCAATGATTATATTAGTGAAAGAAAACATCAAGAAGAAAGAGGAATTTGGGTCCCTTCTTCCTCCAAGGGAGGGCTCTTGGACCCCCACAACTAAGCTCTTCTTACAACTTTGAAAGAAATGGTGAAATAATCCCAAGATAATTCACTCAAGAGGTGAGATGGATTGTCCAATGTAATGATGCTAGTATACTCTGAATGAGAAAAGAGGATTCCCCATGAGAATAGCAGCAGCATAACCTTGCAAATGAATTCCTTGAAAATGAAGTGCACCCATGGCCTTGTTTTATAGAACCACTTTGAGGTATTGTGAAACCAACTTATAGTGTGAAAAGAGGCTATTTAGGGCATTTTTAGGTCTTTGACCAGCCACCCAGTCGGATTCAACCGAGATTTGGGTGTCAAATCAACTTGGAAGCTGAACCAGAAGTGGGTGGGAGGCCGACCAATCTCATAAATGCGTCGTTCTCAGATGTGCGCGGATTTTAGCGACCACAGTCGCGCATCGTGCGCATGTGCACTTTTAGTGTGTTTCTGGATTGCACATGTGCACACGTGCCATGTGTAGTCATATCACACCTTAATTTTATCACTGGTTGTATAGTTTTGGAACTTTTGGAAATAATTTTGTGGTAATTTTGGTCCATGGGTGGCCTCATAACTGTTTGACGATGCTGGATTTCTGTAACCATTTGCGGATGAAATTTCAGTGATAACAGATGCCCCCTGATGGATGAGGTTAGGAGCATACGTATAACCGAAATTCATCAATGTTTCTTCTATTGAGAGTGTCGTTGTAAGAGAGAGCGATAGTGAGAGTATCAAGAGTGACCCATTGGAGGGAGAAGGGAACCTGTAGGACCCAACCTTCCATAAGGTGTGTAAAAATAAATTGTGTGCAAACGAGGCAGGCATGCCCCATGCTCGTGTCATGTAACTCAAAAAAGAATGGAATTGTATAGTAACTGAAACGGTGTGTTGATGTAGACAACTGCAGCGCCCTCGGGGGCGATCGTGATAAAGGCAGAAGACAATTCTGAGGAGGAACATACTCTGAATAGTAGGCAATGACACTTGTAAGAAGTATCACGGATTCTGTAGGCATTGATAGCCCAACCAAGTTCAGAGGTATTCGGAAAATATAAGAAATAACTGCAACAATCGCAAAGTAAGACCCACCGTAACATGAGAAAGTGTTGAAGTCGAATGTTACGGGGGTCAACGACAGCAGGGAGCAATTGTGGTTCTCCCTGTGTCGTCCAAGACCTCTCATTGGAAAGGTAATGAGAGTCAAGATATTGTCGTCCTTCTGGAAACTATGCTGATGTTCGACAAAAGGGGGACGTGACTCCAAGAAGAAAAGGGATTCGTGAAATCTACTAGGTGAGGTTAGGAACTGAGGAGGTACATGGATGAAATCAATATGTATGAAGACTCAAAACTGCCCTTGGTTGGGGGTATATGTGAAGTATAAGTGACCGCAACCGTTCAACTAGGTCAAGTGTCAGGGGGACAACAAGACGTTGGATAAGTTGTGGCAGAGGCGGGACATAGTGGACAAACTCAGAGAGCAGAGGTAAGTGGCCTGTGGGATACTCAAAGTATATGGACGATGTCAACAGGAGTAGATGATAAGGAGTGCCCCAACCAAGGGCGACATGGGTTGCGTTTTCCAAAAAAGGGAAGAAGGCCGCCAAAGGTGACGACAAAAAGATATGTAAATGATGGAAACAAAGGCTTTTTACAATTTATAAAGAATAATTTGGGATGAGTGTACAAATACAGAAATGGGTGCCCCAATGTAATATGGTTGGGTCGGTTATGGCACATTTTGCTTGGAGAACTGGTGGAGGTTGGGGGGCCCATGGGTGGGTTTCTGTATGAGGTAGATGAAATGGAGGGAAATTTGTGGATGGGCAAACTGATTGTGGATGAAATGGAGGGTTAATGATACTGAGGAGGTGTAGTCAAATGAGAACCTTGAAGAGATAATCATGGGAGTCCATGGGGAAATCTAGCAAAATGAGGAGAATGAGTATGTGGCTGATTCACGACATGGTGTAAGACTATCGGGACTCCCATCCCTAAAGGGTTAAAAAACAACATGAGTGTCAAAGTGCCAAGGGGTACTATGAATGGGACAACTCATGTGGGGGAGAGTACTACTGGGTGACAGTACCCAAAATGCAATGGAGGTGTCGATACTGCAGAGCCGGAGATGGGGATCCTAAAGGCAAATTTCAGAGGGTGTGACTGGAGATGCAATTGAGATTAAGAGGGAATGATTACATGCCAGTGTTGATTATATACATGAAGGGGTTGCACTGATGTATGATGACCAAGTACCTGCACACATGAAAACCAAATACCCAACGTGAACAATATCTGAAGAGAATCGAACATACAAGCATTTATTTGATAATTTTGAACATGAGCCTGCGTACCTGGATGGGGTATGAAAAAATGGCACCCCGGGGGATAAGGATAAAAAATGGCCTGGGGACTATCTTGATGTAGATGACGGGATGTTGATCCCGTGGCTAAAGACGGATCGAAAAATAGACACCCGAAGCTCCCGGAATGGTGTTTGGAAGTTTGGCGGAAAGGCCTATATATAGCTGTAGGGCCCACATTGCCACCTCATTTGTACTCGCTGTCAGAGTGACTGGACGGGAGGTATTCAGAGGAGATTTTGGAGATTTCGGGAGAATGAGGCAGCTGTTTAAGGACCAACGAGCTTTAGGTTAGTAGTCTTATCGTCCTGCATAGAAGTAGGTTTTCAATTTGTGGGTAGGGCTTGTACGGAGGGCCGTATAGGGGTTTTTATGGGTGTGGGCCCCCCAGTGCGTAGGCGATCCAAAAATATGCATGCACGGGTGCGCGCCTGTTATCTGGATTGTGAGGGTATATGGGTCCCTCACGACTCAGCAGATCGGTGGTGGTCTACTGAGGATTATGGGGGGGGCACTGGCAGGAGAGCATTTTTCCTAGGGCTTGATGCTGCATGCCAAGATGGTAGGGTAGCTGGACAGGTGTCGAACTACGGACTCAGGGGAATTTGCCTTTGGGTCCATATTGGTGGTCTATTTTTTGGAGAGGGTGTCGATGTTGCGCCCTAGAGTTTTATTGGGCGCACCTGGTGTGCGAGAGCCGTGATTGAGGTGGTGGTCGACGATTTTGATTCACCATGGTGGTGGTGAGGGTGGCCATTTTTTCACGGCCGAGGCTGCATAGGTGTGGCGGAATATGCCACAGATCATACTGCAGTATCCATACTGTGGGATTGACTTCCAGGGTGATCCAGATATGGTGTTACCTCCAGGGGAGGTGTTCGACCACCGAGGTATGTTTGTGATTTTGATATGTTGATTTTTGAGATAGCATGACATGTGTATTATGTATAGATGTTGATACTATCGTTTGGTTGTTTGTATGTGCAGATGTGGGACCTCGCGGGCATGAGGTTGAGTTGATGAGAGAGTCGGCTTGTCAAGAGCCGGTGAGAATACCATGGGGAGAGCTGCGGGAAGGAGAGAGATGTCGGCGTGAGGACGTTAAGGCGAGACCAGCCTGTGACAAGAGAGTAGCTAGGAGACACCTTTTTGATGACCCTGGTGCTGGACCATCGCATGCTCCTCCGGTGGAGGTCGAGGGAGATTTTGAGGATATTCGTCGTCGCTTGGAGGAGGTGCTATAGGGAGTGCCCGAGGGCATGTGGTCATGCATCTAGGACGAGGGCATCCTGGAGTAGTGTGTGGGAGTGTTGTTGACGTGGCGGACCATGGTGCGGCGAGTAGCAGTAGCAAGTGATGCAATGACCGAGCGATTACCTCCAGGTCCAGAGGGACCGATAGTGGGTGGGGCACCACTGCCTGAGGGAGGGATAGGAGGTGGTGCTCTAGAGGCACCTTGAGTGTCGCTCTATGTATGTTTGTATTTTTGTATATAGGTTGGTGAGCCCATTTTGGTGTAGTGGCACCAGTTTTGTACCGAGGTGCTTCATTGGCCTGCGGATTTTGTATACGATGTATTTTATGTGTATGCAAACATTTTGATGGCACTGTTGACCGATATATATATATATATATATATATATATATATATATACATTTTGGGGTCTTTTCGATGTTTACATGTGTTTTTTTAATGTGTTGATGATGTCTAATCTATGTATGTTGTGACAGGCTCGTGATGGTTTATGTGTGTGTAGAGATATTTTGATGTGATATATGCTAATCGAGTATAATGTTAGCTAGGTTATCTATAATTTGATTCAATTGTCTTGGAATATGTGTAAATGTAATGAAATCAAAATGTCGAGATAAAAGTCTAACTTGCAGGTATTTGCAAAAGAGGCAAGGATCGTGGACATGGTACACATTGTTGAGCTAGAGGACGATTAGTTGGGAGTCAAGAAAGATGCTAAGGTGATGAATACGATGATGACGGGCATCGACGAGGAGGCCAATGACGACAATGTACTCGGCTTGGTTGTTGGTTGTTGAACCCAAACATATGCTGCTAGAGTGGAGCAGTTCATGTGAGGGGGTATAGAGGGCCCAAGCTGCCGAAGTGATATTTTGTGTCAAACGACTGGCGCCATCGGTGTAATTGATGTGGTAGGCTGGTGGAGGAAGCATCTGTCAATAACACAAATGATAGTTTAGACGTGAGGGATGGAAAAAAGATTAAAAACACTATAAAAGAAATAACCTAATGTAGAATGGCTACGATTAGGCGTAAAATTTCTTTAAGTATAACTCGTTGATAGGTTCTTTGAGAGAGAGGCCTTCGGGGGAAGCCATGATGTATGCACCTTTGGTGAGGCAATGTTGGATAATGTAGGGGCCATGCCATAGTGACTCAAATTTGCCATGACCGAGGGTATCGTGAGCGATATTGATCTAGGTGGATATCGGTGGCCACCCACCTTCTCCAACTGGCCCAAAACATGTTTCTGGCAATTTTGGAAATTTACTATTTTTAGCAGTTTTTAACTTCCGGGGCCATTTTGAGGCCCTAAACGATGTTTTTTGAGAAAACAGGGAGCAACATGGATCGTAGATCAATGTTGTTCACCCAAAAGTTGTAGTTCTCAGATAGATCTTTCCAACGAGCTATTGAGCGCCCCAAACGAAGATCGTATGCAAAAGTTACACCCCTGGGAAGTTGACGTATCAACTACCCCCATCGGGGCCCACAAACCTTTTGGCTTTTC
>ML794917.1:306616-322418 GCA_009831015.1 Picea engelmannii | reverse complement strand
GGGGTGGAATTTCTGTGATGGCTTGGACTTTGAGGAGGTCCATGGTAATACCGCTTTGGGAAACGATGAATCTGAGGAGGCGCCCGACAGTGACGCAGAACACACACTTGAGGGGGTTCAAGCAGATGTTGTACTGACGACACCGTTGGAAGATGATTCGTAAATCATCAAGATGCTGGGTGCATTTTTTGGATCGAGCTGTGAGGTTGTCCATGTATGCGAGGATGATATGAGCTAGATCGTGAATAATGTATGTCATAGCCCGTTGGAAAGTTGCACCAGTGTTCTTTAGGCCAAAAGGCATGACATGATATGAAAACATACCCCAAGGGGTAGTGAATGTAGTTTTGTATTGATCGGCTGAATGGATTTGGATTTGATTATAACCAGAGAAACCGTCCATGAAGGACAGAGCCTCGTGGCCTGTTCAGTCGTCAATAATTTGATCGATGAAAGGTGTTGAAAAGTTGTCTTTGGGATAGGCGTGATTGAGATCATGAAAGTCCATGCATACACGGATAGTGCCATGTTTTTTGTTAACGGGTACAGGGTTGGAAACCCATGAGGTATAGGCAATGGGGTAGATGAACCTAGCCGCACGTAATTTGTCAATCTCGGCTTTAATGGTCGCTGCTTTGTATGGGTGTAGCGGTCATTGTTTTTGGCAAATCGGTGTGATATCAGGCCATGTGTCTATGCGATGTTTGACAATAGAGGGATCAAGGCTAGGCATTTCTGTGTATGACCAGGAAAAAATATCCCGATATTCTTGGAAGAGGGATTTATAGGCGGTGATTTCTTGAGGAGTGCATGCGGCGCCAATGGTGTTTTCCTCGACGACTCCATTTTTTTATGGAAATATCGATTTTGATGGTCGGGGAAATGTTGGCCATGTTGCCTTCTTCAAAAGCATTAGGGGAAGGAATGGGGTTGTTGAACCAATCGATATGCCCTGATGGGATAAAATCCTTGGTTTCGACTGCGTATATGGGGTGTTCATTAGGAAGCGTGAAGGATTCCTATGGAACAAAGAGCGCTCAGTGGCGTAGCGCATCCCATGGGTAGTCGGGGGTGTTTAACTCTTCGAGTATGTCCTCGTCACAGTGGAATTGGCGGGAATACAAGGGATCGTAAAGAGTGATATCGATGACTGTCACCGTGTGGTTGTCCTCTGGTGATGAAGAATCAGGGGGAACGAGGCAATGAGATTGCGATGGTTCGCTTGACATAAACCAAATATCAAGGTACTGAGGATTACCAGTGGTAGTTGGATGTAAAATTTCCGTAGGGAAATGAACGGGAGAATTGGGGGGATTTGGGGGTAAATCCTTGGATAAGTCATCCAAGAACCACGGAGGAATAGGGAGTGCCTCTGGTTCAGGATAAATGATATGAAGAATCTCTAGTGATGAGGTAAGGTAAACCATCGATTCTGTAGGGGGCGCAAGGGTTTGAATCAGGGTCAATTGGCATTGCCTGTATTCGATGATCATAGGACATTGGTATGTAAAATGATCTAAGGATTCGCATAGAGAGCAAGGGCATCTCATACATTGATTGACTGAAGTCGTGACATAATGGATGTCAATGATGTTTGGTAGGGATGATGTAGATGGATTGGGTTCATTCTGGAAGCTTTGGCATACCGCGACTAATGTCTACCGAAAGTGAGGTAGTGTTGGGCAATGATGTGTATAATGGCCATATTATGAACATATAGCGCAAGTGAATTTGGTTCGCAACCCTTTGCTACTTGAGACAGGGGAGGTAGCGACAATACTTTCTACGGTGGCAAGCGATGATGGTGTTTGATTGAGGGGAATTAGGTTACATAACTCAGGTAGAGATGGAAATTTGTTGGTTGGGTGTCTATCTTTATCGCATAGCACGCAAGGAGGTTCGACGCATGGGGCGAGTGGAGCTGTGGGCTCCTTCTTCTTTCGCCTGCCCCTAGCTGTGGTAGGGAGGTTATTGAGTGGGGGTGTAGAGGGTATGGTAGGAGTGAGTATGGGAATCGTCATTGGGATTCCTTCCATTTGGGGGGGAAGGGATGGTTGAGGAACCATCTCTGGTGGATGTAAATACCAAACTGGAATTGCCAACACCATATTAGGGAGAGTAAGTGTTGTGGCTACTTGGAAAGCTTGTACGCCTGGTGGAGGGTAGAATAAGGGGATTTGAGTAATGGTTTGGGGAACTGTCTCCCAAACTGGGATATGGCCTTGGGGAGAGGTGAAATCGTGAACTGGTGGAGTTGACGAGTTCACAGGAGGCTCATGAGGGGGGATCTCTGTGACTAGTGGGACGTCAGATATGATAGAAGCCTCCTTAGGAGGAAGGGTATCCTCCATGTCAGTTCCTTTGGACGATACGATGCATACCTAATTGGAAATATGAAGGAGTGGTGGTGCACCATGGTAAGTTCCTAACAATGATGGGTCTTTGAAAATTCTGGGAGCCATTTCGATGAGTGGGTATGCTTAAGGATTCGTGTGGATGAGAGGGAGAATGTTATCGATGTTGGAAGAAGGGTTAGGCTCATAATGTGAGACTTGGTCAATGGTAATGATCTTCCCATTATGGGGGAACATCATGGTTCGAAAGACAGAAGAGGCAACTTCCTTCATAGCGTACATGTAGCTACGACTGAACAAGATATTATAATCGAGTGGGGCATCGACAACTTCAATGTCGATGAGAATGGTCTTGCCCCTGAGTTCTACAGGGACATTTTGGAAGAGCCCTTCAAGAGAAGATGGTCGTCTGTCATAAGCTCTTAAGGTAATGGAAGATGGTATGAGTTCGAGGGAACCAAGTTTCTTCCATACAGACTTGGACATGATGCATGTGGATGCGCCTTCATCGATGATGCACCGATGAACTGTAATGTTCCAAATTTTCACTAGGATTTGAAAAGCGATTAGAGCGGGAGGTGAGGTTCTCCATTGTCGAGGTCAAATGTGATGAGTTGAGTATCCGCGGGGTCGACTGCCCCCAAGGCGGAAAGTAATGATTTTCACTGAGTGGGACAAGTTTGAAGGACTTCTAAGACTGACATGGCAGTTGGGGATTGTGCTAAGTCATCGACCAAACTTTAATTATGAGCCACCCTAGCCTGGGGGTTATGGACATTCCTGTGCAATGGGATGCAAGGGATGCAAAGAGATGTTTCATCGTTAGGGCGAGGAATCACCAACGGGGGTCCCATTGGTGCTGGGATTGTTTCTGGGGGAATGGGAGGAGACTCAGCGGGTGCACAATATTGACGACTACATGTTTGCAGAAGGATTTATTCCTCATTGGTGAGGAGGATAGTATGATCTGCGGGATTGTTTGGATTGAGATACTGCCCCAACTATGGTAGGGTAGGCTGCGTGTCCTGTTGGGTGTTCATCACACCTTGGTGCGGATTGGGATTCTGCAGCACGACTCGGGGAGGTTGTTGGTCGTATTGTTGTGGGTCCTGCTGAGGGGTAGGCTGTGCTGGAGAGTGTGGTACACTTCCTGAGTCTTTCATCCGTTTAAAATCAACGATTTGGGGGCAATTATGAGTATAATGACTGAACTCACTATAAAGGGAACAAGGGAAGGTGGTTCTGATAGTATTGTTATTTCTCCCTTGACGCCTATTGTTATTGCCCCCCTGGGGGTTCTGATTCCCTTGATTTTGGTTGCCCCCAGTAGGTTGGTTCTGTTGGGGGTGATTCCCACCTTGACCTGAGTTGCTATTGTTCCTATTTTTTCCTTTCTTTTTGGCATTATTCGACTGATGGGTCGGATTTTCCGTATTCAGCTGTTCAAAATTTTGATATTGCTGAAGGGGAGAGGGTTGAACAAAATTCACCCCAGCGTGAGGGTGTGGGGGAGCCATGGGATGTGGAGGAATAGGGAATGGAAAGTACAGATTATGTGGGGGTATTGATCCATAAAGTACATAGGAAGGCATGGCGCTTTCGCTAGTACTTAGAGTATAAGCTGAGGTACAGGGAGTACCAAAACTTGTTTGGATTGGTGGGTGTATTGTGGGTGTCGACAGTGGCCCACTGGTGGGTGGGGGAAGAGCAATAGGGTATGGTTGTTGATAAGGGGTGGAGGGTAATAAGAGGTTCCTCCATATGCCAACGGATATTGAGGTGTGCCATACATTGGTGGTTGTTGGGGTTGTGGACTGTGGTGCGTGGTATTACCAATCAATCTATCTGCTGAGTGAGACATCCCAGGTTTGTCTTGGCCGAATGGCATGGGTTTTGGGAGGTCAGGAAGTACTGTGTACAAGTACCCTGATTGTGAATAGATGAGGTCGTATTTTTGAGCCTTACTGATGGCTTCTTCTTCTGATTGAGGGAAGGTGGAAGTTACATCTTTACCGAGGAGAGAGATAAGTGATCTGAGAAACCAGTCAAGACACTGTTGTTTGGTGGTTTCGGCTTTGCAAAAACTACGTCATCTACACCACTCGTGAATGTGATCAGTGATATGTGTGGCTAAGGTTTGTTTAAAATTAGAGAGTAGTTCAAGACCATTGTCATGGCAGATTGGTAATTGGAAGAAGGTCAAAAATGCTTTGGCCAAGGACTCGAAAGTCGCATGGGACCCTGATTTTTCGTCTACATACCATTTGGTTGATGGGCTAGTGAGTGTGCATTGAAATAATCGTAGTCAGATGGAATCATCCATAATGTTGTTGGAAGAGCACCATAGGTGGAAAGTCATGACATGGTTGGCAGGGTCATCCCCTGCGTTTCCTTCAAACTTGGGGATATATGAAGGTAGTTTGGTAGGCATTGCAGGCCATGTGGGGTCATGCAATATAGGATCATTTGTGAGTTTGCTTAAATATGGTATGTTGAGAGAGACCAAATATGGCATCTGGAGTGGTGGCAAAGGATTAGTTCTAGCCATGGTGTGAGTGTTCTGTGAACCTGACCCTTGAGGGGGGCTAGGTGGGTTGGTACTTCCCCCTTGAGAGGAAGTTGGCCCCCCGTGTCTGTGTAAAGGAGAGTGAGTGGACGATGGACCTTGGGAAGTGGACCCAAGTAAGGTGGAACCAAGCAAAGATGATCCTAAGGCAGTGGCACTCACAGGAGTGTGAGAAGGTGGGGCCAATGAGTTGGCAAGACTAGTAACTCCCCCTAATATAGGAGGGAGGTTTAGCAAGCATCTGGAATGACGAGGGTTCTGTCGGTCCCCTATGATGTCCGACTACCTGAGTCGATGTGTGCGAATTGTGGTGAGAGTAATAAATAAACAAGAGCCTTTTGTTGTAATTTTTGAACTTTACACGATATATATCTAAATCAAAATGTAATCAGAAATGCATCATACATACAATATTTTGAAAAAGAAGAATATATGTGGATACGTGGGTTTTGTCCACGTGGGGGATCTGTTATCTCCTCAAATAAATTGGTGGAGATTTTTTCTTTTCAGGTGATAGATTGTGGTCCAAAATTTATTTCTAAAATTTTGTAGGTAGGTTAGAGAGTCTATTTTCTGTCGATAAACTTAGAAAGAACTTTTGATTTGGTTTGGTCAAGAAAAAGACAGAAACTTAGGTTTCGGTGGTTTAGGCGAGCCTGAAACACGCTCATTAACCATCGAAAGCCTTCGCTCTTGGGAAAAGCAAAAGCTCATTTAACTACCAAAAAGATTTCAATGGGAAAAATGAAAAGCCCATGCTTTCGCACGAGCCAGTTGTCAATTGGTGCAATGATGAAAACATAACCGCCAAAATTCCATGGAGGTGGTAAGGTATGCATGTTATTGTTGTATCTATCCGAAGATTGATACCCTGTTGTCCTTTAAACTGCATTTGTCATTTCAAAATTAAGGCTCGACAAAGACACAGAAACTCATGCGTGTTTCCTGACTAATAGAAATGATTAGTCACGTAGCCCCTCACTATCTCTAGTCATGAGGACACAGATCCATTATGACCCTGATTAATCTATTATTTGATCTCCATTTATTATCAATTCAAATATGGGATTCATTGTGACAATCTTGAGCCCGTGATTTCATCAAGCAAACTCATATACAGAGACCATAATCCCATTTTTTGTGGTGATTTCCGAGTGCAGTTCGAGTTCAGCAGATCATTATCAAGCCAATTGTCATACCATCAAGCCAAGTCAAGTCATCAGGTAGTTCAAAGCCCATACTGTTTCAATTTAAATGTACATCTCACTGGAACTCAAATTTTTTGGCATGTTTTCAGTCAATCTGTTGCCTAAATTTGGTCAATGATTGAGCTTTGCGATCAGAACTTTGAGACATCTTATCCCATGTGTTTTTCTCTGAGTCATACTCCCTATCACCCCAAATCATAGAGTCCCTGTCTTTATGGCACAAAGTTTTTCCTAAATCGCAGGTACAGGTCAGCATTTACTAAATGCCGAAAGCAGGGCTAGTTCTAAGGGTTGAATTGGATGGAGTTTGGTACCTTGAGGCACACCCTGAGGTGGCCGAGTTCTTCAAGAAAACTGGAGTCTATACGTATTGTGAAAATTTGGCATATTTTCACCAACAGGTGTCCAAAACCTTTGCTATCTCATATGATGGAAGAACAACGACAGTGGGAAAGGAACAATTTGTGATTGATGAGGCAACCATAGCTGAGTTCACTGGTCTTCCCAAAATAGGCGATTTTTGGTTCAAATCAACTGTACCTTCAAACATTGAATTTATGTCCTACCTACAGCCTCTGCACAAAGATATTACATGGAAAAAATACATACCAATGTCTTATCTGGAACCTAAATGGAAATCTCTCCTGAAGGCAATCTTTGTCTATATCACCTGTGAAGGTAGATACAACAGAGTCATGTTCTACCACTTCAAACTTTTAAATCACATCACAGGGAGATCTCCCATCAATTTACCATTTTACTTGCACAAATCCCTCACAAAAATGACTAGGCAGGTCAAGGCCAAGCCCACTAAGGTGGCAAGTAGATTGTCTCATCAAGGACTCATTACTCTCATTGTCAAAGAGTCATTGAAGAAAAGGCAGGTAGATTGGAACTACTTCCTCTTCTGGAATGAATTCTGGACTGATTGGCAACAACAGGAGAAGGGTAAAAGAGTTGCCACTAAGAAGACCATTACTCCTAAAAGAAGTCATAGAAAATGAAAGGGTATCTCACCACCAAGAGATCTGATAGAATCATCCTTTGTTAAAAGAAAAAGAACCAAAAGAAAGTTACAGTTTGAGGGTGAGCAGACCAAGGACCCTGTTGAAGTAAGTAACCCTTTAAACCTACCATATAGTGATTCAGAGCCAAAACAAGAGTTAGCAGAGACACAAGGTGATGAAAAAGATGGACAAGTTGTAGAAGATTGTCCTAACTTGCCTTCACCAACTCACCCAGAGGCACACAGTCCACCATTGGAAAAATCTTCTTCAAGTAAGCCTAAAGCATCTAAGGCACAAAAAATCAATAAACTCCTGCAACAAGTCTATGAAATGGAAGTCTTGGAAAGAGTTATTAAAAAGGCAAATACAGACTTGAATGAAAGAAATGATGAACTTTTCAACATGAACCAAAGCCTCAAAGAAAAACATGATAAGATCAAAGACAGGAACAGGGTGTTGATAAGGGAGAACATGAAGGTGTACAGGCAACTTAGAATTCTCAGGCTGAAATTAAAAGATTCTCAATCGCCAACACATGAGCAAATAGGTTTGGAAACTCTAGCCAACTTAGCTACAACCATGGTCGATATACCACAGTCTTCCACATAGCAAGTTGAAGTTCGAAGATCTGCACGAAGAGGAGCTGGATCATACAAAAGACCTTGAACACTTAGCAAAACATCAAGGTAATCATTTCTGCAAATTTTGAAGTTTTGACAAAGCCAAGTTTTCGGTGGTTTAGGAGAATAGGAGGATTGTTCATTAACCACCGAAAGCATAGCTTTCGGTAGTTAAATCACCCAGAAGTCTTCTATGTTAACCACCGAAAGCCTGTCACTGCCATAATGACTGAATTTTTGCACATATCGAGGTTTTTCTAATCCAAATCATTTGAAAACACTCACGATGGATGGATGATGAATTATATATTCAGTTTCAAGATCCATTTTTGCTGCATAAGGATTAGAAAGGGTAGCCAAGTTGATTTTGGCACCTATTTTGGTGGAAACAGATTGGATTTTTTGCACATCTCAACAAATTCGAATTGTATCTCTTGGAAGAATCATCACTCAGCCTTGGAAGGCTATTATGCACTACACAATGACTCTACAATATATGAAGACCATGAAATGTGGGATTGACCTCATTTTTGGGATCATTCCCTATCTTTTGCAAACTGAATTTTGACTTTCTATCTTTAGCATATCTGATCCATGCTTTTAGGATCTCAAAACTGCATTGTAAATCTATAAAGCTAAAGATAGAAGATGAACTAAAGGTTTGATTTTGAGTTCTATATGCTACTGTTTTGTATGTAAGACACTTTCTTTAATATACCATCCTGCAAGCTTCTTTCATTTGTTACTGTTAGACCTTCTTTCATCTTTGTCTATGCTTATGGGTGGAATTAGTTCTTTTGTATCTGTTTAATGATCCTATGGTAACTGTCATCTTACTTTTGATTGTTAAGCAAGAATCACAAACATCTTTTGCTAGTTTTTTGACCCATCATATATATGGTTTATGTATGTTTTGGTTAACTGATTAGTTTTCTTATACATTTGTTATACAAACCTATCTGGAAATAGCTCTTGAAGGCCTTGTGTTGTATGAATATAACTAAGACTATCTTAAGAATACAATCCAGAGGTTAAGATATTCATCTTGATCCAAAAACCACACCTATTATTGAGAAAATAGTTCCCAAAAAGATTGAGTTACCAGGCATCTCTGACTTACAGCCTAAGAGAGTTTCCTGGAGTGATAACAAATTGGCGCCATTGCCGGGGAGAGGAGATCGACGTTCAGCTTCCTTGGGAGATGACATAGATCCAGCTTTGATGATAGACAAAGCCTGAACATCATTTGGGTTGTAACCATCTATCTGGTGACTCCATTGAAACAAAGTGGCTCCGAAAAGAGCTCATTGTTGGACAACTGAGAGGGGGGGGGGTGAATCAGTTGTTATCGTGCTTAAACAATTATGATTATTTTTAACTCTTTGCAAAAGAACTGGATGATGATCACAATAATGCAGGGAAATAAACTAATGGAACATTCAACATCAGTCACATATATGAAAAACACAGAGACAGATATTTCCCGAGGAAACCCATACAGGGTAAAAACCTCTTTTTCTTTATATGATAAGTAATAGTTACATTCATTACATTATCATACATATGAGCACCAACTCATAAATGAGGCTACAACCTCTGTTTTTCAAGTTGCAACTTGCTGAGAGAACCAACTCTCTGTTTTCTCTAGCACCCACTAGAAGGAAGCACCAACTCCCCGGTTTCTCTAGCACCAACTAGAAGGAAGCACCAACTCCCTGGTTTCTCTAGCACTAACTAGAAGGAAGCACCAACTCCCTGAGTGTTTCCAGCACCAACTGGATGGAAGCACCAACTTCCAATCATACATGCACCAACCTATATAACGGAGAACAAGAGTTCTCCCTTGCACCACCCTGCCACCCTGGTTTCTCTGGCTGCAACCAGATGGAAGCTACAACTCCCTGTGTTCAAGCACCCACTTGAACCTATGAGGACAACAATCCTCCCTAGCACCTCCCTTCCACCCTGAAACATAAATCTTTGCTACTGAAACTTATTACAGTGATATAATGTTCAACAATGGCTTACCAGACTCATCACTGTTCTGCTGCATTTCGTTTTTCTGTCCGCCTCACTGCCTTCCTTCACACATGACTTGCGCTATCTGTTCTTCTGATTTTTATGCTCTGTGCGTCATGTCCATTCACTGCACAAATCCTCTTCTGTTCAATTCAGCTACTGCACTCTCTTCCTTCTTTACACATGAATCACCTTCAACAACAACAACCACCACAACTCCAACAACAACAACAACCTCATCTCTTCTCTGTACCATGTACTTATAGCTTCTATGCAACTTGTGCATGCAATGTGCACAATGCCTCTGCATACTCACACCGCACCGATATCCTCCACCTCTCGAGTGCTCTGCCTGATCATCATGGTAACTCTTCAGCTTCTTTGGCGGTTTTCCCACGCGTTCAGCATCACTGGGTGTTATGCCGAGATTCCTTTTTCTCTCCAGTAGTTGAGACTCTTTGTCTTCTCTGTTACAGTCGAGATCATCCTTTCTCTTTTAGTTATGAGCTCTAACCCTCATCCAGCTGTCAATTTCCTCCATGACTCATCTTCATTCCACTGGCAGATTCCATGTGACTCTTCAGCTCCTCTGGAAAACACACAGAAGTCTCTTCGCATCCTCTGGTAGAAACCATCAATGGTTTCTAGCAGTTTCACTGTGTCGTGCAACGATAGCCCTCCGATCTTCTTCAGTTTCATTCATTTTCATCCATAACATCCACGCCTACACAGTCTGTCTCATTTTCTTTGATACATACCACCACAACAGTTCCACTTCCCATTTCCTTCAGCAAAAGAATGACAACTGTCCGAGCAACTGAAACACCAACTGAAACGCTAACTGATTTGCAATCATGAATCCGTTTCACTAACATATTCATAACCGAGGGGTTAACTGTGAGAGAGAACAATAACCTTCCGATCATATCCAATTTAGCTGCGCCGTTGGATGAATTCCATGGGATTTTGCATTCATTTCGGCATTTCAGCATTTGGCATTCGTGTGAACATGCATCTCGACTTCCCAGTCGCGATCCCCGAAACGGAGCTTGGTTGCTCTAGCTCTTTCCTCCATCTCTCACTGATGTGACCAAGGGCTGTGACCACAGCCTTATGCATAAGGTGATTTCGTGATTTCGCATTTCGTGAGTCTGGAGATGAGGCATCTCGACTCTCCAAGTCGCGATCCCCGATACCTCGAAATGGTGTGGGATCAACGGTTTTGATCAACACTTGATCTGACGGTTTAGATCATTTCGTGATTTTGAAATTCCTGTGGTGAATGTTCTTGTCACTTCCAAATCCTGATCCACGAAACTCCGTAAAGAAGTCGTATCAATGGTCCAGATCACATCTTGATCTGACGGTTGCAATTACGTCGCGATTTTGCATATCGCGATATCGGAATTCTTGATGTTAACATTCCTTGACATCTCCAACTGTCGATCCTCGAATTCCCGAAATGGACTTGGATTCAACGGTCCAGATTCAATCTTGATTCAACGACTGCGATTGAATCGTGAATTCGCATATCGCGATTTCGACATTTTTGTTGCGTTGTTTTCTTGTCTCTCTATGTCGTGATTCATGAAACTCCGATATGGAGTTGGCTCAATGGTCCAGATCTGATCTTGATTCAACGGCTGGGATTAAGTCGTGATTTTGTATATCTCTAAATCGAGATTCTTGTTGCATTGTTTCTTTGACATCTCCAACACGCGATCCTCGAAACTCCGACATGGTGTAAGATTGCTGACGTCACATGTGTTAAATAACTGCCATGTGTCACCCTGATTCGTGACTTTCATGTGCTTGGCATGTTGAATTAGTCTGACACTTGTCATTACCTGGTTGTGCCACGTGTTCCTAGCTGACATGGTTTGCTGACGTGAGTCGGATCGATGGTCCAGATGTGATCTTGATTTGACAGCTCAGATTACGTCGCGATTTTTCATATCGCGAAATCGGGATTTCTGTGGATGATATTACTTGTCATCTCCAACTCTCGATCCCCGAATCTCCGACAAGGAGTCGGATCAACGGTCCACATAACCCCCTGAGATGGACGGTCCTCCTGCTTTCGGGATTTTGTGAGCCCTCTACTCCTTGCACTTTAAAGATCGTGCAGGTTCTCCTCGATCCAATGGTGGTCGGACCCTGTGCTCAGATCTAATGGCTGAGATCTGTCCTCCTCTTCAACGATCTCTTCTTGTCTAAATTCAGATATGATGACCTTCGTTCTGTCGGGAATTTTGGATGGGATCCAACGATCAGTAGTTCTTCTCAAACTTTACGAGTCTTAGATCACTCGATCAATGTTGCGTTGCCTTCGATCATTTGACCTTCCTAAACTTATCTTCTGTTTGCCGGCCTTCGATCATTCGATCAACAAAAACTTATCTTTTGTTTTCCTGGTTGCGTTGCCTTTGATCATCGCTGTTGTACTCAAGCCATCATCACTGATGTACTTGCCATCAATGACAAGCATATGCTGCCTGTAAAACATACCAAACATGCTCTGCACTATCTCTTCTGATCTTATCAAGGTTGCTCTGCAGCTTCTTCCCAAAATACTTCTGGTGCCCATCTATTACATTCTTCCTGTACTCATGCCATCATCATTGCTATACTTTCCATCAATGACAAGCATATGCTACCTGTTAAACATTTCCAACAATATCCCCCTTTGGCATTGATGGAAACAAAGGCAACCAGATTCTTTTCTCCCCCTTTGACATCAATGTCAAAGAGAACATGCTCCCCCTGAGCTGTTGTAGTATTTTAGGAGGTATCAGATATTAAATCAATGCAAACTCCCCCTGATGGGATGGACTCTTTCATTTGAGGCCTGCAGAATATTTCTATCTAAACCAAAGTCTTCTCTTTCTGATTCTTGGACCTGTTCATCTTCAGCTTCCGCTGTATCCTCTGTGGAAAATTCAAAAATTTCTCACCTCTCTTACTCGGACTCCTTTATCAATCTTCTCATGAGTGGATGACTCCCCCTGTCACTGTTATCTCTCTGCTTCTGACTATTTTCCCCCTTTGTTCCTAAAAGGTTAATTTTCCTTGACAAGGTCTTTCCTCTTGTTGTCTCTTCAGGATGTCATGTGTATCATATTGTACATCAGAATGTTGTTGTCCTACTTGAACACTGTGCAATTGTAACTTGTACCTTTTAAATAGCCCTCGGATCTCCCCATTGAATCTCATCGATCTCTATTACTGCAATTTTCATTTTTCTTCCACGATGCATTCAATCCAGGGCTTTTATGTCCATATACAATCACAAGAGGAAACTGCTACACCCACTCTCACGCTTGCTTTTCTTTCTCACAAATGAAGGACCTATATCAGGTTTCTTAGGAGCACTGATTTCTACCTTGTTGAGTCCAATACCGGATTTGTCATTTGGTGATCTCTGGCTATCCAAGGCCTTGTCCAGAGTCATGGATCTGCTCAAGAACTTGATTTGGGTTTCTGCCTTCTCAACCTTCAAGACTTATGCTTCCTGTTTATGACATGGTTCTTCTCCTACTTCTTTTGTGGGATAAATGTTGACTGAGCATTCTTTTATTGTCTTTGAATCTTCTTCTTTACTTGCAGGGGAGGATTCAACATCAACATTATTGTTTTCCCTTATACTTTTATTCACCATTTGTCCTGAGTTTACATTTACCTTACATTCTTTGGATGTGAGCACCTTTTCACTGCCTCTGTCACACTTTTGACTTGAACTGAGCGAATTATGTTTCAGACCATCCACAAGTAGAACGTACTGGGCATCTCCTTTGTCATTACTCAAGCTCACCATCCCTCTATCTTTGATTTTACCTGGTTCATCATTTTCAAGGATCACATTTTCTATTTTTCTTTTACTTATGCACATAAGCTTATCCATGTCTCCAGTCATGTGCTTACAACATCCACTTTCTATATTCCCGGAGGCCTTTTGTTTTTGAATTGAAAGTGCTAGATCACATTTTTCACTATATTTCCTCTTCCATGTGCTGGTCTTTCTATCTAAGAAATTTATCCTTGGATCTGCTTTTTAATTCTTAAGATGGCAGTTTGCAGCTTTGTGGCCAAAGTTGTGACAGTTATAGCATTCAATCTCATTGTTCAATAGGTCAAAGTTATTGTTGCAGCATTGTCTGCTCATTGACTGTTTATTAATCCTTGACCTCCTCAGTTGCATGTCTCTAGACTTAATTTGGCAATTTGCAATCTGTGATGGTTTGTTACTTTGCTGTATCATTATTTGTTGTGACAGATATTTATTCCTTGGAAATATTAATTGCTCATGTCTAAGTCTTAAGGAACAATTTACAGCTTTGTGACCATAGTTAGAACAGTAGAAACAATATCCATAGAAAAATTCTTTGTACCTGGAAAATGGTTGTCTTCTTTGAGCAACTCGACTTCTTTCATGTTGATGATGTCTTTGAGCAGGGAGTGCATTATTTCTTTGTTCTAAAGATTCAGTCCTGACACTTTTTCCTTTACTTGTCCTGGGCGGCTGATTGTCTTCCTTTGTTTATGCAGGTTTGTTGTTGTCATTGGTTGTCGATTTGACATGGACACTAGCTTTGACAAACTTGATGGGTTCTTTGTTTCTTGGATGACCACTACTTGATCCCTCTTCATAACCCAAACCAATTTTAAGCTTTGGATTCCTTTTCTAATTCAGAATGGTGGCTAATCCTTCTGAGGCTTTGATACTTGACATATTTTGATGATACAAGGCTTGAAACTTCTCCATCTCTTTCCTAGTTTTCACTACCTCTTCTTCCAAGGCTTCAGATCTTGCCCTCTTTTCTGATAGCTGATGTTTTAGAATGTCCTCGATTTTATTTTCCTCTTCTAATTTCACTTTTAGCAGGACAAGGTCTTCATCAGGTTGTTTACTATCTTTCTCGAACTGTATCAGCAATTGTTTTTGCTTTCTATTCTTAATTCCGAGTCTGTCAATCTCTTCCTGTGCACTGATCAGTTCTCCTTCCATATCAACCACAACTTCTTCATCATTCTCATCACTGACTTTGATTTCATTATCATAATCCTCTTTCTCCATAAGAATGAATTCATTTACCTTATCTTCACAGGAAGAGTCAGTATCGGTTTCTTCTGAGGAGTCATCATTGTTTACACATAAACTTTTCTTTTTATCAAATCTCCTGGATTTGTGTTTCTCTTCACCTTCATAGTTCTGATTGTGTTTCTTGTGTGGACATTTATTTTCAAAATGACCTATCTTACCACATTTGAAACATTTGAAGGGCATCTTACCTTGGTACTTGCCTGATCCTTTCTTTAGTCTTCTCACGAATTTTGCTTCAATTTCATCAGGCTCAGAATCTTCATTCTTATCTTATTTAAATGATGCTTCTCTAGAGGTGGGTTTATCTGTAACTATCCTCATCTCATATGAAGTCAATGTTCCTAGAAGTTGATCAAAGGACAAAGTCTTTATATCATTAATTTCTTCTATAGATGAGACTTTTGGGTTGAACCTATCTGGCAGAGATCTCAAAATTTTCTGAAATAAAGAGGGTTCCTCGATTTCTTCACCAAGTGCTTTTATTGCATTTACTAGTTCTTCAACTCTCAGAAAATACTTCCCAATGGTTTCATCTTCTTTCATCTATAGCTTTTCAAACTGTACTCTGTAGGTCTGAAGCTTGGCATCTTTCACCTTCTCATTACCTTCATAACTGTTAATGAGTTTGTCCCACATCTCCTTAGCAGTTTGAAGATGCATCACTTTCACAAACTCAGCTTCTGCAAGTCCATTCAAGATAGCGTTCATTCCCTTAGCATTAAAGCTAAATTCTAACTTATCATCTTTGGAATCTAGCACAACAGGCTTTATGTATCCAGTCTCTACTACATCCCATACATCAGCTCCTAAGGCCATTAGGTATGTTCTCATTCTAACCTTCCAGAAGGCAAATTCGTTCCATCAAATAGAGGAGGCCTAGTGACTGAAGTCCCTTCATGGCTTGTCATGTTTAAGATCTAGGATCTA
>ML794917.1:287125-305826 GCA_009831015.1 Picea engelmannii | reverse complement strand
AACTAGATGGAAGCTACAACTCCCTGTGTTCAAGCACCCACTTGAACCTATGAGGAAAACAATCCACCCTAGCACCTCCCTTCCACCCCGAAACATAAATATTTGCTACTGGAACTTATTACAGTGATATAATGTTCAACAATGGCTTACCAGACTCATCACTGTTCTGCTGCATTTCATTTTTCTGTCTGCCTCACTACCTTCTTTCACACATGACTTGCACTATCTGTTCTTCTGATGCTCTGTGCGCCATGTCCATTCACTACACAGATCCTCTTCTGTTCAATTCAGCTACTGCACTCTCTTCCTTCTTCACACATGAATCACCTTCAACAACAACAACCACCACAACTCCAACATCAACAACAACCTCATCTCTTCTCTGTACCATGTACTTATATATTCTATGCACCTTATGCATGCAATGTGTGCAATTCCTTTGCATACTCACACCGCGTCGATATCCTCCACCTCTCGAGTGCTCTGCCTGATCATCATGGTAACTCTTCATCTTCTCTGGCGGTTTTCCCACGCGTTCAACATCACTGGGTGTTATGCCGAGATTCTTTTTTCTCTCCGGCAGTTGAGACTCTTCGTCTTCTCTATTACAGTCGAGCTCATCCTTTCTCTTTTAGTTATGAGCTCTAACCCTCATCCAGCTGTCAATTTCCTCCACGACTCATCTTCATTCCACTGGCAGATTCCATGTGACTCTTCAGCTCCTCTGGAAAACACACAGAAGTCTCTTCGCATCCTCTGGTAGAAACCATCAATGGTTTCTAGTAGTTTCACTGTGTCGTGCAACGATAGCCCTCTGATCTTCTTCAGTTTCATTCATTTTCATCCAGAAAAGCCATGCCTACACAGTCTGTCTCATTTTCTTTGATACACACCACCACGACAATTCCACTTCCCATTTCCTTTGGCAAAAGAATGACAATTTTCCGAGCAACTGAAACACCAACTGAAACGCTAACTGATTTTCAATCATGAATCCGTTTCACTAACAGATTTGTAACTGAGGGGTTAACTATGAGAGAGAACAGTAACCTTCCGATCATATCCAATTTATCTACACCGTTGGATGAATTCCATGGGATTTTGCATTCATTTTGGCATTCAGCATTCGTATGACCATGCATCTTGACTTCCCAGTCACGATCCCCGAAATGGAGCTTGGTTGCTCTATCTCTTTCCTCCATCTCTCGCTGATGTGACCAAGGGCTGTGACCACAGCCTTATGCATAAGGCGCTTTCGCGATTTCGCATTTCGTGAGTCTGGAGATGAGGCATCTCGAATCTCCAAGTCGCGATCCCCGATACCCCGAAATGGTGTGGAATCAACGGTCCTGATCAACACTTGATCTGACGGTTTAGATCATTTCGCGATTTCGACATTCTTGTGGTGAATGTTCTTGTCACTTCCAAATCCCGATCCATGAAACTTCGTAAAGAAGTCGTATCAACGGTCCAGATCACATCTTGATCTGACGGTTGCAATTACGTCGCGATTTCGCATATCGCGATATTGGAATTCTTGATGTTAACATTCCTTGACATCTCCAACTCTCGATCCTCGAATTCCCAAAATGGACTTGGATTCAATGGTCCAGATTCAATCTTGATTCAACGACTGTGATTGAATCGTGAATTCACATATCGCGATTTCAACATTCTTGTTGTGTTGTTTTCTTGTCTCTCTATGTCGCGATTCACGAAACTCTGATATGGAGTTGGCTCAATGGTCCAGATCCGATCTTGATTCAACGACTGCGATTAAGTCGCGATTTTGCATATCGCGAAATCGTGATTCTTGTTGCATTGTTTCTTTGACATGTCCAACACGTGATCCTCGAAACTCCGACATGGTGTAAATCTGCTGACATCACATGTGTTAAATAACTGCCACGTGTCACCCTGATTCGTGAATTTCATGTGCTTGGCATGTTGAATCAGTTTGACACTTGTCATTACCTGGTTGTGCCACGTGTTCCTAGCTGACGTGGTTTGCTGACGTGAGTTGGATCGACGGTCCATATGTGATCTTGATTTGATGGATCAGATTACGTCGCGATTTTGCATATCGCGAAATCGAGATTTCTATGGATGATATTACTTGTCATCTCCAACTCTCAATCCCTGAAACTTCAACAGGGAGTCGGATCAACGGTCCACATAACCCCTTGAGATGGATGGTCCTCCTGCTTTCGGGATTTTGTGAGCCCTCTACTCCTTTCACTTTAAAGATCGTGCAGGTTCTCCTCGATCCAACGGTGGTCGAACCCTGCGCTCAGATCTAACGGCTGAGATCTGTCCTCCTCTTCAACGATCTCTTCTTGTCTAAATTCAGATTTGACGGCCCTCGTTCTGTTGGGAATTTTGGATGGGATCCAATGATCAGTAGTTCTTCTCAAACTTTACGAGTCTTCGATCACTCGATCAATGTTGCGTTGCCTTCGATCATTCGCCTTCGATCATTCGACCTTCCTGAACTTATCTTCTGTTTGCCGACCTTCAATCATTCGATCAACCTGAACTTATCTTTTGTTTGCCTGGTTGCGTTTCCTTTGATCATCGTTGCTGTACTCAAGCCATCATCACTGCTGTACTTGCCATCAATGAAAAGCATACGCTGCCTGTAAAACATACCAAACATCCTCTGCACTATCTCTTCTGATCTTATCGAGGTTGCTCTGCAGCTTCTTCCCAAAATACTTCTGGTGCCCGTCTATTACTTCTTCCTGTACTCATGCCATTTTCATTGCTGTACTTGCCATCAATGACAAGCATATGCTACCTGTTAAACATTTCCAACACTCACACCAGGGTGAATCGAGAAGGCCCACTGGCAGCACCAATTCCTGACCCTGAGAAGATCATCAGTAGGGGAAATCTTTACAAAGATAGGCTTCTGGATCTGCAAAGACATCAAATCCAGGTATTCAAACCGACACCTCTTCTTTCATATCTAAAAGGCCTCTAGTTGAATCCTCTGCTGTTGAAACTCATAGTTCTCAGGAAATTGAAATTTTATCTGAAATATTGAAGGTAGAGGAACCTTCACTTTCCTCTAATGTTACAGACTCTGTTTTTGAGCATGATATTTCATCCAACCTTAAAGAGGTAATTACAGTATCCCCTCAGCAGAAAGAAACCTCTTCTTCTTCTTCTTCTTTGAATTCCTCACCCACCAAGCCTACAAAGGGTGTTTTCTACACTCATACTAATCTACCTGTTCTTGAAAATATTTTACATGATCTGTCCTCTAAGGGAGAAGAAAGATTAGCCTTGTTGCTCGGTCAATTTTACAAGGCCTCTTATTTTTCACCCATCTCTGAAATTTTTTCTCAAAGTGAAGTGAGACAACCATTTTATTTAAACTCAGCAATCCCATCTCAACCTTCATCTCCTGAAAAGTCTTCTTCTGTATCAATCCCCAAGACTGCCATGGTTGTCCCTTGAACCAAGATGGAATATATTTTAGCAAATAGTTATGCTCCACTTGTCTTGCCCAATCCCTTATCTACCATGACAACTAGAGATTATCAAAAATATATGCCAAAGTTTACCGGAGCTGGGGATTATACTATTGAAGAACATATATAATCTTTTTATGCTTATGCTGAAAATATTAACATTTCAGAAGAAGATGTGTGGACCAGATTTTTTGTACAGAGTTTGGATGGCCAAGCCCAGAAGTGGTTCAAAGAGCTACCAACAAATTCAGTCACAGGTATTGAACAACTAGATGAGGTATTCTTAAAACACTGGGGATAAATAAGAGATCTACTATATTACATTTCTGAGTTCGGAAAATTAAGAAGAGAAGATGGAGAGTCAGTCTCAGACTTCATCAAAATATTTAATAGAATGTTTGGCAATATCCATGCAAAGATCAAACCAAGTGATGCATCGACAAAGATCACATTCTCTGCTTCTTTTGATCCAAATTTTTGTCTAATCCTCAGAGAAAGAAGATCCACCACACCTGCTTTAATGCAAGATGTTTCCCTCGAAGTTGAATAAAATATTATGGCATCTCAGAAGCTCAAAGGAAAGGTTGGGAGAAAGAAGTCTGTTGTTGAGCCCCCTTCTTCTTCTAATAGTAAAATGGAAAATATGGCCAAGATGTTGGACAACTTGACATCTGAAATGTCAAAATTGAAGATCCAGAATCAGCAACCAGCAAGGACAAAAGAGCCAAATACTTTTGTCCCTAGAAATCCAAATGCTTTCCCTTACAGAAGGAACAATCAACAAGTCCAGATCCTTCAGAGAGACAAGAATGCAGCTGATGATAAGAGAATCAGACCCCCTTTCCAAAATGAAATACTAGAAGAAGAATAGCAGATATCTCATGATGAAGTTGAAGAAGCAGATGACATAAATTGTTTTTGTGACAAAAATGATTCCTCCTTTTTGACACAAGTAGATTATGAAGAAGCCCTGATGGACCAGGAAATTCATGAGGAAAGTATTGAAGAATCTGTCTACCTGACGAATGATAAGAAAGGTTATAATTTAAGATCCAAAAATGCTGCCCCTAAACCATTTCTCGTTGCTCCTGTGAAGAAGAAAGAAGTTGTTGCCAAGCAGCCTGCTGCTCCTGTAAAACAGACCTCCACTCCTGCAAAACAACAATAGAAGCAACCACAACCCCTAGCCAAGGAGCAATTCATTCTCAAAGCTCCTTACAATGAGGTAAAAGATTCTGATAAATCAACATATTCTTTTAATTTCGAATCAGAAATTCAGAAAGTAAAGATACCTATGCCATTGACTGAACTCGTGAAGAATGATATTTTTAAATCTGCCATCCTAAAGTCCCTTGAACCAAAGACCTCTTCATATGCTTATTTTGTAAACTTACAAGATGACAAGCCAACAGTAACTATAGGGCCTATGATGGAAGACCAAGATGATTCTTGTCCACCATTCTATATATCCCTAAATGTTCATGATAAGATCCTCCATAACTGCTTGCTTAACTCAGGAGCATCACATAATCTTATGCCCAAAGAAGTGATGGATGAGCTTGGGCTTGAGGTCACCAAACCATATCATGATCTATTCTCTTTTGACTCTAGGAAAGTCAGATGTCTTGGCCTCATAAAATACCTTGTTATAAACCTTGCCCAATTGCCAATGAGAAGCATGGTAATGGATGTCGTGGTTGCTGATATCCCACCCAAGTTCGGACTCCTCTTGTCACATCCATGGAGCAAAAGGTTAGGAGGTACTTTGCAGATGGATATTTCATATGCTATGATCCTAGTGTTTGGAGGAGAGATAAAAAGACTTTACAGAGAGAATCAACTTGCCTACATCATTAGCGATGCAAAAAATTCTGTAAATCATCCTATTTATGATGTGGATACAGACTTTGGCTCGTGCATTCTTCAAATAGATGATTCTCAATCAAATCTTATGCAGCTTGTGAATCCCACTGAACAACAAACTGAAGATAAGGGTGTTCCAGTTTGGACCATGTATTTTGATGGGGCCAATACCAAAGATTCAACAGGTGCAGGGGTAGTTTTGATTTCTCCTTCGAAGGAGACTATACATTTGTATTTTAAGCTCGATTTCAAAACTACTAACAACATAACAGAGTATCAGGCCTTGCTGTTGGGATTAAATTCAGATAAGGAGATGGGGATAAAAGGGTTAAAGGTGTTTGGAGATGCGGATCTCATCATACAACAAGTAAACAATACTTTCCAAGAAAAGCATGTTAGATTGAAAGCCTACAGGGATGAGGTATGGAAAATTAGAGATTATTTTTCCATTTTTGAGATTTCTTATATACCCAGAGATATGAATCATCTTGTGGATTCCCTTGTTGTTTCAGCTAGCTTGTTTATTCCTCCCATACCCCCCAGGCTCAATTATGAAATCCAAGTCAAATATAGAACATCTTTGCCCGACAATATTAAATACTGGAATTTTTTTGAAGATGATGATGAACTTAATAGATTTCTTCAGGTGGTAGATGAGTTTTCTGATATGCACGTTGACCAACAAAATCTAAATGTAGAGGAATCCCAGAAGCCTAAGCTAAAACAAAAATTGGGTCAGCATGATATTGTTCAGCTACCTAACAATTATATACCTCGGGGTTTGGTACCTATTGAAAATCTATTTGATCACAACAATGTCCCCTACAAGCCAGATAGAAAGGAGAAATATCCCACTATTCACGAGCACAACATAGGGAGAAAAAGATAGCCTAAATTCATAAATCTGTCCTCTGAATTGACTGTTGATCAGAAGTCCGAATATTGCATCATTTTGAAAGAATTTTCTGATGTTTTTTCTTGGAAATATAGTGATCTGAAGACTTATGACCCTGATATCATTCAACATAAGATCCCTCTTGAAAAGGACACCACCCCTTTCAAGCAAAAGCTCAGACCTATCAGTCCTCTTCTTTTGCCTGTGATTGAAAGAGAAATAAAAAAGCTTCTTGATGCTAAGATCATAATCTCTTTGAGATACTCTAAATGGATTGAAAATCTAGTAATAGTGAGAAAGAAAAATGGTGAGGTTAGGTTATGTGTGGACTTTAGAAACCTAAACAGATGCTCTAAGAAAGACAATTATCCCCTACCTAAAATGGAACATTTGCTGCAAAGAATTTCAGGGACTACTATTATGTCTTTCCTAGATGGTTTTTCCAGCTATAACTAGATTTCTGTCCATCCTGATGACCAAGAGAAGACTGCGTTTACTACTCCTTGGGGTACCTTTATGTACACCAAAATTCCATTCGGATTAATGAATGTCGGGGCCACATTTCAAAGGGCCATGGACATAGCTTTCGTGGGTGAGAAGGACAAGTTTGTCCTCATCTATCTTGATGACATCACAGTTTATTCCAACAGTCATGAGGAGCATCTAAATCATTTAAAAAGAGTGTTTCTGAAGTGCAGGCAGTTTGGAATCTCATTGAATCTCAAAAAGTCCCATTTTTCTCTCAGGAAAGGAAATCTCTTAGGCCACATTGTCTCCACATTGTCTCAGCAGAAGGCATGAAAATTGATTCGGCTCGGGTGGAAGCAAGCCAGAGGCTTTCCTTTCCAAGATCGAAAAAGGATATTCAATCGTTGCTCGGTAAGATTAATTTTGTTAGAAGATTTGTTCCAAATTTCATCGAGCTAGTAAAACACATAACATGTATGTTGAAAAAGGGGTCTGAGATAAAATGGACAGACAACGCAAGGAATTCATTTCAGGATATCAAACAGGATATCATGGAATCCTTGACTCTGATCACTCCAGGTTACAACAATATTTTCTACATTTTCTCCTTTGCTTCTTATGACACAGTGGCAACAGTTCTGCTACAGAAAGATGATGACAATATGGATCACCCAGTTGCTTTCTTCAGCAAAACACTCAGAGATGTTGAACTAAGGTATGATCCTATTGAAAAACAAGCCTATGCTCTCATAAAATCTTTAAAAGCTTTCTAAATTTATATCCTCCACTCAAAAGTCATCGCATATGTTCCTTCACCCTCCATGAAAGATGTTTTAACTCAGCCTGATATTGATGGAAAGAGAGCTAAATGGATTGCAAAGATGATTGAGTTCAACATTGAAGTGAAGCCCACCAAATTGGTAAAAGGCCAAGGCCTTGCTAAGCTTTTAACGGAGGAAAACCATGAGCTGCTAGACATAAATTTCATAGGGGAAAATTCAACGAATTTGTAGACGGAGCTGGCAGTAGAAGGACAACATAACAATCAACAGGTGGTAGAGCATTTGTATTCTTATGAATGGTGCTTAGGTATTATACATTTTTTACAAAATCTAGAGGTTCCTCCTAAACTCAGCATGACTCAAGCCCGAGCCCTTAAGCTCAGAGTCATCAAATTTTGCATTTACAATAATCTGTTATATTGGAAAGACCCTACTGGTTTACTACTCAGATTTTTAGACAAAGAAGAGTCAGTAGAAGTTATACATCAGTTTCATTCAAGTGTTTGTGGAGGTCATCATTACTGGAAGACCACAGCTCATAAAATTCTAAGGGTTGGATACTATTGGCCTTTTCTTTTCTCAGATGTGTGTGCCTTTGTCAAATCTTGTGATAAATGTCAAAGATTCACAGGAAAACAACAACTAAAATCCTTGCCCTTGAGACCTATAATAGTGAATGGCCTTTTTCAGCAGTGGGGTTTAGATTTTATAAGTGAGATAAATCCTTCATATAGTGGTCAACATAAGTGGATCTTAGTAGCCACAAATTATTTTACAAAATGGATAGAGGCAGTTCCCACCAGAAATGCCACTCACCAGGTTGTCATGAAGTTTATTTATGAAAATATCTTGAGCAGATTCGGTTGTCCCAAAAGGCTGGTAACAGATAATGCAATAGCTTTCAAAATAGAGGCATTGGTCGGCATGTGTGAATCAATGGGCATCCAATTGGTACATTCGACCCTCTACTACCCTCAAGGTAATGGCCTGGCCAAATCATCCAATAAGAGCTTAATCAAAATTATCAGAAAACTGTTAGAGGAGAACAAAAAGAATTGGGATTCTAAACTAAAATTTTCTCTGTGGGCAAACATAGTAACTATCAAAAAGTCCATAGGAACCTCTCCATTCAAATTGGTCTATGGGACTGATGCCATTTTTCCTGTTCAGTTAATTTTACCAGTGGCTAGATTCTTTTAGGAAGAGCAAACTGAGTCAAATGATATGGTAAGAAGAATGCTTGATTTGGTGGAACTGCAGCAGGCCCGCGAACAGTTAGTGGACAGATCAGAGTCTCATCAAAAGAAGATCAAAGATACTTTTGACAGAAAGGCAAAGGTGGATAATTTTCAGGTTGGTGATTTGGTTCTGAAATGGGACGCTCTCAGACAGGATAAAGGAAAACATAACAAGTTCATTTCTTTGTGGACCGACCCTTTCATGATAACTCAAGTACAACACAACAACACATTCATTCTGCAGAATCTAGGAGGTGAAGAAATGTTCGATGGCCTAGTCAATGGGTGATTTCTGAAACTCTATTTTGTCTAAGGCTGTGAAGCCTGGTCATTGTAATTTTAGTTTTAGTCTTTATTTTTACAGAATAACTCCATGCCCAATGGAAACACTAGCAGATAGTTTTTAGTTTTCTTTTTCAGGAAAGGCATTGGTTCTGTGGTTCTGAAGCCTCACAGGGAGGCGTTCATCCCCAATAGGAGCTAGTGTTATCTCCTTAAATAAATTGGTGGAGATTTTTGCTTTTTAGGTGATATATTGTGGTCCAAAATTTATTTCTAAATTTTTGTAGGTAGGTTAGAGAGTCTATTTTCTGTCGATAAACTCAGAAAGAACTTTTGATTTGGTTTGGTCAAGCAAAAGACATAATCTCAAGTTTCGGTGGTTTAGGCGAGCCTGAAACGCGCTCATTAACCACCGAAAGCCTTCGTTCTCGGTAGTTAAGAGGGAAAAGAAAAAGTTCATTTAACTACCGAAAATATTTCAATGGGAAAAATGAAAAGCCTGTGCTTTCGCACGAGCCAGTTGTCAATTGGCGCAATGATGAAAACATAACCGCTGAAATTCCATGGAGGTGGTAAGGTATGCATGTTCTTGTTGTATCTATCTGAAGATTGATACCCTGTTGTTCTTTAAACTGCATTTGTCATTTCAAAATTAAGGCTCGAAAAAGACACAAAAACTCATGCGTGTTTCCCGACTAATAGAAATGATTAGTCACGTAGCCCCTCACTATCTCCAGTCATGAGGACACAGATCCATTATGACCCCGATTAATCTCTGATTTGATCTCCATTTATTATCAATTCGAATCTGGGATTCATTGTGACAATCTTGAGCCCGTGATTTCATCAAGCAAACGCATATCCAGAGACCATAATCCCATTTTTTGTGGTGATTGCCGAGTGCAGTTCGAGTTCAGCAAATCGTTATCAAGCCAATTGTCATACCATCAAGCTAGGTCGAGTCATCAGGTAGTTCAAAGCCCATACTGTTTCAATTTAAATGTACATCTCACCGAAACTTGAAATGTTTGGCATGTTTTCAGTCAGTTTGTTGCCTAAATTCAGTCAATGATTGAGCTTTGCGATCAAAACTCTGAGTCATCCAATCCCGTGTGTTTTTCTCTGAGCCATACTCCCTATCACCCCAAATCATAGAGTTTTTGTCTTTCTGGCATGAAGTTTTTCCTAAATCACAGGTATAGATCAACATTTACTAAATGCCGAAAGTAGGGCCAGTTCTAAGGGCTGAATTGGATGGAGTTTGGTACCTTGAGGTGCACCCTGAGGTGGCCGAGTTCTTCAAGAAAATTGGAGTCTATATGTATTGTGAAAAATTGGCAGATTTTCACCAACAAGTGTCTGAAACCTTTGCTATCTCATATGATGGAAGAACAACAACAGTGGGAAAGGAACAGCTTGTGATTGATGAGGCAGCCATAGTTCAGTTCACTAGTCTTCCCAGAATAGGCGATTGTTGGTTCAAATCAATTGTACCTTCAAACATTGAATTTAGGTCCTACCTACAGCCTCTGCACAAAGATCTTACATGGAAAAAATATATACCAATGTCTTATCTGGAACCTAAATGGAAATCTCTCCTGAAGGCAATCTTTGTCTATATCACCTGTGAAGGTAGATACAACAGAGTCATGTTCTACCACTTCAAACTTTTAAATCACTTCACAGGGACATATCCCATCAATTTACCATTTTACTTGCACAAAGCCCTCACAAAAATGGCTAGGCAGGTCAAGGCCAAGCCCACTAAGGTGGCAAGTAGATTTTCTCATCAAGGACTCATTACTCTCATTGTCAAAGAGTCATTGAAGAAAAGGAAACTAGATTGGAACTACTTCCTCTTCCGGAATGAATTCTAGACTGATTGGCAACAACAGGAGAAGGGTAAAAAAGATGCCACTACGAAGACCATTACTCCTAAAAGTAGTCATAGAAAATGGAAGGGTATGTCACCACCAAGAGATTCGATAGAATCATCCTTTGTTAAAAGAAAAAGAACCAAAATAAAGTTACAGTTTGAGGGTGAGCAGACCAAGGACCCTGTTGAAGGAAGTAACCCTTTAAACCTACCATATAGTGATTCAGAGCCAGAACAGGAGTTAGCAGAGACACAAGGTGATGAACAAGATGGACAAGTTGCAAAAGATTGTCCTAAATTGCCTTCACCAACTCCCCCAGAGGCACACAGTCCACCATTGGCAAAAGCTTCTTTAAGTAAGCCTAAAGCATCTAAGGCACGGGAAATCAATAAACTCCTGCAACAAGTCTATGAAATGGAAGTCTTGGAAAGAGTTATTAAAAAGGAAAATATAGACTTGACTGAAATAAATGCTGAACTTTTCAACATGAACCAAAGCCTCAAAGAAAAACATGATAAGATCAAAGACAGGAACAGGGTGTTGATAAGGGAGAACATGAAGGTGTACAGGCAACTTAGAATTCTCAGGCTGAAATTAAAAGATTCTCAATCGCCAACACATGAGAAAACATGTTTGGAAAATCTAGACAACTTAGCTACAACCATGGTAGATATACCACAGTATTCCACATAGCAATTTGAAGTTCGAAGATCTGCACGAAGAGGAGCTGCATCGTCCAAAAGACCTTGAACACTCAGCAGAACATCAAGGTAATCATTTTTGCAAATTTTGAAGTTTTGACAAAGCCACGTTTTTGGTGGTTTAGGTGAACAGGACGACTGTTCATTAACCATTGAAAGCAGAGCTTTCGATAGTTAAATCACCCAGAAGTCTTCTATGTTAACCATCGAAAGCCTATCACTGCCAAAATGACTGAATTTTTGCACAGATCGAGGTTTTTCTAATCCAAATCATTTGAAAACACTCATGATGGATGGATGATGAATTATATATTCAGTTTCAAGATCCATTTTTGGTGCATAAGGATTAGAAAGGGTAGCCAAGTTGATTTTGGCACCTATTTTGGTGGAAATAGATTGGATTTTTTGCACATCTCAACAAATTCGAAATTTATCTCTTGGAAGAGTCATCACTCAGCCTTGGAAGGCTATTCTGCACTACACAATGACTCTACAAGATATGAAGACCATGAAATGTGGGATTGACCTCATTTTTGGGATCATTCCCTATCTTTTGCAAACTGAATTTTGAATTTCTATCTTTAGCATATCTGATCCATGCTTTTAGGATCTCAAAACTACATTGTAAAGCTATAAAGCTAAAGATAGAAGATGAACTAAAGGTTCGATTTTGAGTTCTATATGCTACTGTTTTGTATGTAAGACACTTTCTTTAATATATTAGCCTGCAAGATTCTTTCATTTGTTACTGTCAGACCTTGTTTCATCTTTGTCTATGCTTATGAGTGGAATTAGTTCTTTTGTCTCTGTTTAATGATCCTATGGTAACTGTCATCTTAATTTTGATTGTTAAGCAAGAATCACAAGCATTTTTTGCTAGTTTGTTGACCCATCATATATATGGTTTATGTATGTTTTGGTTAACTGATTAGTTTTCTTATACATTTGTTATACAAACCTATCTAGCAATAGCTCTTGAAGGCCTTGTGTTGTATGAATATAACTAAGACTGTCTTAAGAATACAATCCAGAGGTTAACATATTCATCTTGATCCAAAACCCACACCTATTATTGAGAAAATAGTTCCCAAAAAGATTGAGTTACCAGGCATCTCTGACTTACAACCTAGGAGAGTTTCCTGGAGTGATAATAGGATCAAAGAAAACAAATGCTCGTGTCCTAAAAGACGTAACGTCCTTCCTCTCAAATAGCATTGGACCTTCCAATAGTACTCAACAGTGGGGTCTGAAGTCACAGGAAGAGAAACTAGTGAAGGATGAAGTAATCAGTTATAATGAGGGGTAAAGGGGGCATATCCCGAAAGAGCTGGCGATATTTCCCAATAGCCACAAAAAATCCAATCAAGGTGCAATTGCAACCCACAATTGCCACCTGGGTAGATGTCCTAAAATTTGGTCACTAGGTACCTCGGTCAAAGTGCGACATTTAGTTTTTTGACCTAAGAAATGGGTCACGGGCTGGATCCCGTCCAAGAGGTGGGTGCCTCAAGGAGGGATGCACAGAACAACTAGACCTCGGCCTTCGACCCTTCACGGGTATCTCCCTACCTTATGGTGTTAGGAACACTTGAATTGGAGGATTTTCAATTCCCTATTTGACAATTTCTATTTTTTTGACAATGTGAGAACCAGATAACGGGGAGTTATTTGGATTCCTATCCCCGAAATCCTACCTAGACTAAAAAATTTCTTTTGGCACCTCCTGTGGAGGAAAACTTAGTGAGTTTTTAGAAAAATTTTAGATGTGATTTGTTTGAGAGATTGGGGGTGTGATCCATTCTCGTTTGAAATTAAATGGGAGTGGATAGTTTCGTCAAGAAAAGGGTGGGGTGTTTCATAATCCCTTTGGAGGAAACTTACTTTGACCTCCACGTTTCGAGATGAAAACTATGTGAGTGATAAGTGACTTTTGTGTGTGAATGAGTGAAAGTTTGCCAATGTTTTAATGAATTAGGTGTCACCTTGTTGCATGTGGACTTCGCTTGGTCCTTACAAGTGTTGATTACCTAATTAACTAAATGCCTTTGGTACAACCTTGCGTAATTCAAAACTCCCTAGGAAACTAGCATGTGGACATGTGGGTCCTTTACTATTCCTTTAACTCCCTATTGTGATTTAATCTAAGAAAGCTTTGAAACTATCATAGATTGTGATCATGTGGGCATGTATGGGTCCATTACAAAACCTTTAAACTTCCCTAGTGATTTAATCTAAGAAAGTAAATTTCAACACTATCCTATCTTTGTAGCATGTGGGCATGTATGGGCCCATTACAATCTTGAGATTGTTTGAAAAATAAACTAAGAGGAGTCCCGAGGGGGATGTTGTCCTCTTTTAAAGGTTTTAGTCTTTTTAAGGGAGATGAAATTGTCCTACAACCTTTTTCTGATTCTCAAGGTCTCTTTGAAGCGCGAGACAAGAGCATACTAAACGATTGTTATCCAACTTCTGGTCCCAATGCAAGTTTTATGTGATTACAAATGATTCATAACTTATAATTTTAGTCAAAGCAAGCCATCCATGTGGAAAAATGAAAGAAAAAGAGGAAATAATGATTTTAAACCCCCTAAGTGCCTATGTGTTTTGACTAATCCCTTTATATGGAGGGGGAACTAAGTGTGGTGCATATTACAATATGCATGAAATCATTTTTAAGAAGTCTAGGGGCCTTCCCAAAAGAAAAAAACAAGCTTACAATGTGTATTTTTCTGCACAGGTGCGTGGGTCTCAGAGTAGACAGAGGTGCACTGAGCCCTGTGCGCAAACCGAAACAGTATTTTGGGCACAGGTGCATAGAACAACACAGTAAATTTGACGCACGTGCACATGATGCATGACTGTGGGCCAATAAACCTACGCACAACTGGAACACAACTGTGAAGAAAATTTCGGGTGGAATTCTCTCAATTCAGCTTTGAATTGGATGTTTTGCAGGTCGGCTTGGGCCGGTTAAGGTACCTGCAGGTTAAATAAACCAAAAGAAGAGTTATAAAAAACCAAATGGGGTAGGAAATTGATACCTTTCCCCAGTGGAGTCGCCAATCTGTTGCACCTCTTTTGTCACCTAAATGAGCAAAACAGAGGTGCTTACAAGCGTAGTTGGGTTAGCTAAGAAAGAAAGTTGTAAAGGAAAGGGTTAGAAAAAGAAACATAAAATAACAAGCTAAGAATTAAACTAAGAAATAAAAGAACAACTAAACTATTGAGCATAAGGACATAAGAACAAAAAAACCAATAAGACTTATGTCACCAATGGCAAGGATTGTATTAGTGAAAGAAAACACCAAGAAGAAAGAGGACTTTGGGTCCATTCTTCCTCCAAGGGAGGGCTCTTGGACCCCCACAACTAAGCTCTTCTTACAACTTTGAAAGAAATGGTGAAAGAATCCCAAGCTAATCCACTCAAGAGGTGAGATGGATTGCCCAATGTAATGATGCTAGTATACTCTTAATGAGAAAAGAGGATTCCCCAAGAGAATAGCAACAACATAACCTTGCAAATGAATTCCTTGAAAATGATGTGCACCCATGGCCTTGTTTTATAGCACCACTTTTAGGTATTGTGCAACCAACTTATAGTGTGAAAAGAGGCTAATTAGGGAATTTTTAGGTCTTTGACCAGCCACCCATTCGGATTCAACAGAGATTTGGGTGTCAAATCAACTTGGAAGCTGAACTAGAAGTGGGTGGGAGGACGACCAATCTCATAAATGCGCCATTCTCAGATGTGCGCGGCTTTTAGCGACCACAGTTGTGCATCGTGCGCATGTGCACTTTTAATGCGTTTCAGGATCGTGCATGTGTGCGCGCGCTCTGTGTAGTCATAGCGCACCTTAATTTTATCACTGGTTGTATAGTTTTGGACCTTTTGAAAATGATTTTGTGGTAATTTTGGTCCATGGGTTACCTCATAACTATTTGACGATGCTGGATTTTTGTAACCATTTGCGGACGAAATTTCAGTGATAACACTTACTACATGTTTCCCACACTACATGGATCAAAAGGGTTGTTTTCCTAAAATTACCTATTTTACGCCTATGGAACCAATGATTCCTTAGTCAAAACCTATGAATCAATTCATATAAAAAAACAACTTGTGAATCGGTTCATAAAGAAAAAAACACCTTTTTGGTAATATTTTTGTGGTGAGAGTTATTTTCATAGATATTAGGAGAAACCACAATATTTTCATTTATTTGCCGACATTCAATGATTGGCATAATGTTCACCCACTCCCTCGGTAGTTTCCAAAATTTATTTAAGTCACCTCTTAGGTCATTTTTAAAGGTTCCACATCTTACTCTCTTGCATGTTGTTACTCTCCCAAATTAGCATGAAACCTATGATCTAGATATATATCTCTTTATCTCACCTCTCACACCTATGTACTACATAGATCTACTATCTCTTCAACATTTCATCCACCTAAAGTCTTCCTCAATGGGTATTTTCTCTTCATTGGCCTAGTCTCCTTTTGTTGGATCAATTGGTTTCTCTAGGATGTCTCTAGCTTTACCCCATCTTCACATCTTGGTATACCATCATCAACACCTCAAAGGAGTTTTCATAATAACTTGTGAGTGATGAAGGTACCTTATAATTGAGGGCACATGGGACACCATATCTAAATTTAGGGTTTGATAGTTATGTATGGTCAATTGTTAATTTGTATCCATTTCAATGCATTTATTTGGATATAGCATATCCAAGTCTATTTTGCATGGATTCAAAAGGCATTCAAAACATTAAGTATGCCTTCGTACCCCTCTTGGTTTTCTATTGGTTTTGTCTTTCCTTATTACAACTAGTTTTCCATTTTTTCTTGTTTACTTTCAAAATATTTTTAAGAACTGTGGTTCACATGGGGTTGTTAATAAACCTTAGGGCCTTTCATGTTTTCTTATCCAACATAATTAAAAGGGATTAATTGTTTTAATGTTTTATTTTCACTATTTTGATTGAATCAAAAGGTAGTTAGGCTACATATCTTTCTCTCCTCTTTCATTTTAGTTCTCTTTTCTTTCCTACATATATATTAGCATGTAGAGAGTTTAAAAGAGAATAAACCTTAGTTTAGCTCTCTTTTCTTTTGATAATTCATTATCATATTTAATTGTATCTCTAAGGCCCAAGAGAGCTAAACTAAAAGTAAATTGAGAAGCGCAATCCCAAAAAAACTTCATTGAGGTGTTGACGAGGCGGAATGAACGCTTGCCAACTGGAAGAGTGGATCTGGTCCAGGGTTGTCTAAATAACCCAAGCCGTTTGGGATGACCCACCCTGATGGGTTTAGTGGCTCCGTTGGCCGATCTAAGTCCTAGGAAAACAAAAGAAAACTACACTAAGGAACTAATCTAAATGAAAACAATAATTAAAGCAAACAAATCTAAAATACCATATATACAATCTATTATCTATATTATGTAGAAATAATTCTATAAAATTAAAAGTTCAATTATCAACAGAATTAGATCCAATTACAAATATACAATATTTATAGATTACAGATTTAGATGAGAACCTGCAAAAGTCATTTGTAAACTGTCCCAAGACATCGAAACTATTGTTTTTTGATTTTTATAGTTTTATGAGAAAGAAATTAAATAAAAAAAACTATCTAAACTAAGAAACTAAAATAATAATTCTAACTATGAATCTGGACTACACATATATCTATCTAAACTACTTAAATAACACTAATAAATTAACTATTAAACAACAAATAGCGAACTGACCTGAAGTAACGCTTCAGGTTTGTCCTGTATGCAATAGTTGATATAGTTGTTCGGAGGGAGGAAACCTGCACCAAGTTCTCCACAAGCTTCTCGTAAACAGGAAGCAGTTGTGCTCTTCAAATATAAACGACAGGACAAACAAGACATAAAAAATTACAACAATCTTATAATTTACAAATCAACACATTTGGATAAATCTGTATGCAAAGATTTGTACAAAACAGTTCAATTAATGAAAAAGATAAACCTGTATTGTTAGGATATTTAGACACTTAGGAGTTAGTTAAGATCTACTTGATCTAATATGTCGTTAGGTAAAAGTGAGTTTCTTTAGTATGCATTAGTATGCATTTGTAGTTAGGCAATCCGACGGTCACGATATGTTCTCGACATAGAGTGATCTGACGGTTCATACTCTCCTCGATCTTAACGACCATTGATCCGTGGCTTAACACCCGATTGGTACATGATCTCTATTTAAAGAGCATGGAGGGTCATTTGCCGATGATCGATTATGAGAAAATCTCTTGTAAAATCTCTCTGTAATCTTTTTTTTTTGCATTAATAAACTGCTCCAAGTGGCCGCGTTGGCTGCGGCCGTGAATGTTTCCCCGTAGGGGTTTTACCACGTGAAAACATCGGTGTGTTGATCTTTGATCTGGTTATGTGAGTGGTTAGTGAAGGTGTTCGTCCTCTGTTGGAATACCTGTGTTGTCGAACATGGTATCAGAGCTTGTTTGAAGACCCGCTCCTGTTGTAGATCGAGATCGTGAAGCCGAGTTGCCTCATCTCCATTTTCTGGCATTTTTGTACATTTCTGGGCTGAAAGGACTGTTCCATTGCGTCTGGAGCACGCTTTTCATTCAGGAACACTTTTCGTTTCACTCGAAAAGGTTTCCGTTTTTCCAAGATACGGCCATTACAGTCAGAATCCGGAGGTATAAACTCTGAATACGCATTTTAAATTTTTGCAAAGTTTTGATTTTATTTCGGTTTGTATTTTTTTTTCCGGGCTGCTACTCTTTTAGATATGCGTATTCTCTTTGCCCCGCGCCTTGTGTGATCTCAGAAAATCAGAAACAGATAGGAAAAGGTGCATCTTCCAGGTAAGCTAACCGAGATCCAACCCTTGTTGTCATCGAGAAGCGAAATTTTTTTCTTGTGTGAAAAGAGTTTTTTTGGAGCATGCTCTCCAAGACCGTCTTCAACAACAACAACAACAACAACAACAAAAATCCTCCTTCTGAACATTACAATATGTTTTTCTAGACCAGTTGGTTAAAACTTGCCTTATTAAGTAAGAGGTCTTGAGTTCAAGTCTCTCTTTTGTTACTTTTTTTGAAAAAGTTCATGCTAAAAA
>ML794917.1:266215-282803 GCA_009831015.1 Picea engelmannii | reverse complement strand
TAAGGGGGGGTGTTAGGATATTTAGACACTTAGGAGTTAGTTAAGATCTACTTGGTCTAATATGTCGTTAGGTAAAAGTGTGTTTCTTTAGTATGCATTAGTATGCATTTGTAGTTAGGAAATCCGACGGTCATGATATGTTCACGACATAGAGTGATCCGACGGTTCATACTCTCCTCGATCTTAACGGCCATTGATCCGTGGCTTAACACCCGATTGGTCCATGATATCTATTTAAAGAGCATGGAGGGTCATTTGTCGATGATCGATTGTGAGAAACTCTCTTGTAAAATCTCTCTGTAATCTTTTTCTTTTCATTAATAAACTTCTCCAAGTGGCCGCGTTGGCTGGGGCCGTGCATGTTTCCCCGTAGGGGTTTTACCACGTGAAAACATCGGTGTGTTGATCTTTGATATGGTTATGTGAGTGGTTACTAAAGGTGTTCGTTCTCTGTTGGAATACCTGTGTTGTCAAACATGTATTCATTAAATTGAAATAGAGCAATTGTTGTATTTTTAAAATAAGAGAGATCATATATGGACACCACATAAATCAAATCACATCAACATTCAATGAATCATGATAGCTAAAGTAGTCGATAATTAATTGCAAACTGATATGAAGAAAACTTGAAATAAAAGTTTGATATATTGAAAGCTAAAGCTGTTACAAGACATCAACTTTCATCCCAGTCTATATTATAAATCCATAATCTGGTTCTCCCAACAGTGATGATGATCCTCATTACAAAAAATAACAAGTATTTAAAGACCTCCCACAGGGTGAAACATCCCTGTGGGAATTGTCAAAACAATTTACAAAAAATCTGGGGATAATATCCCAAGTCTCTATTTCTAACTCAAGCTAACAACCTAAAACAAAACTATATCTAAAGTATCTCCTAAACTGCCACAACATGCCCAATTGATCATTGTAATTCATATGCACCTGAAAGTGGACAAGAATAGACAAGTTTAAAGGATATTTTATTGATAAAATTGATAAAAATCTAATTTTTAAGACTAGCTACAGAATCTTACGATTCTGTAGCTGGTTTAATTTGAGCATAGAATCGTTTTAAAATGAATCCAAAAATTAACAGAATTATATTCGACTTATTCAACCAAATCTTTAATTACTAATTCCAAACAGAGTGAATCATTCATGCCACATCAAACCAAAACTTGTATGCAAATTGAAACAAACGAAATCGTGGTCAATCGAATGGTAACAGAGATACATGCACTCTGTTCAACATTTGTTATTACCAATTCGGGGTAAACAGAATCACTTAGATAATTCGAAAGCAATGAAATAATTTTCATGAATCAATTTCAATTGACACAAATGGTTAAACAAATCATTCATGTAATTTTATGTCGTCTCATCCATTAACAAAATCGTTTTTCAAAATCAAAGCTAACAGAGTCGTTTTGCGAATCAATAGATTTCATTATATTTATCAAACCACTCACTGATATTGTCCAATTGCATACACAAAGGATCATGCCAATTCAAGCATACATAATCGTTTCAAAATCAAACCAAAAGAAATGAATTGAACTATATTAGAGCCGACACAATCGATATGCTAAATCGTATCAATCAACACAGCTACACGATTTTAGCAAATAAATCTTTCGCACAAAATCCAACGAAAATATTTATTCAAAATGAAACAGACTTGTTATTTGGATAATCGAAGTCAACAGGATTGTTTTGAATCTATTGAACCGAACCAAACGAAAGCAAACCCAATCGACTATATTAATTCGAATGTACAAAACTATTTCAAAGCAAACCAAACAGAATCACAACCAACCCAATCGCTTATACTAATCTGAGCACAACAAAATCACATAACCAAATCATATCTACATTTAATTTTAGCAAAACAAATCTACTGTACATGATTCACAACAAAATCATTTTTAGTGATCTGAGTATAACAGAACCATTTTGAATCTATTAAAATGAACAGAGCTAATTGAAAACAACTCCAATCAGTTAAATTAATTCAAGCAAACTTACAAAGCAAAATTGATGTCAAAACACATACCTAGGCAACTCAGTCATGATAATTTTGAATTGACAAAGGCCGTCGCTGCTTCGACATTCCTGAAGACAATCAAACCGGTGGTTTTTTGTTTCTTCTCGTTGGCTTGTAACCTGTCGTTCTCCTTCACCAGTACTGTCACCCGTTCCTCTAATGATTTGATCCTTGATTGCAACATGGGAACGTCGGTGTAATAACGCTCTAGCCAAGAATTACATTGGATACATGGTGATTGATTGGGATTCAGTATCACAGGTGAGGGTTTGTTCAATTTACCAGGGGTTTCCTTGTGCAGCTTGATTCCCGGGTAGTTTGGGTCATTTTTGAGGCACGGGGGTAAGTTAGAGACATATTCATAGGGTTCCTTAGAGCATAGGCCATGGGAATAAGGGTATTCCTTGGCTAGGAAACGCTCAATATCAGAGTCTGAATCCTCGCTCAACACTATTGGCTTCTGATCAACGTTTGGCTTGGGTTTATTCCTAGCACACCTCGATATCCATCGAGCGTTTTTCTTCCCCTTACTGTTGATAGTAGTGTCGCCTATGACTTTCTTCCTCGCAGGCTTCTTTACGGCCTCAATCTTGTCTTTAGTACACGGGTTGGCTATGGTATCGGGTAGGTCGATGTCAGGGAAATCTGAGGGTTTGACAGAGGGTAGAAGGATATGAAATGGCACGACTGGCCCAACTATAGTTTCTGTAACCACAACCTTGTCCACTTGGATAGACTCGGGAGTGGCAAAGCCATTCCTAGATAGGAAGGCTTGCCAACTATCACCATGAAGGTTCAAATGGTGGACGATAATGAGTTTAATCAAGCCATGGTGGAAAAGGCTGCTATCAGCCTTCTCACGCTTGAATCTTTTAGACATCTTGTAAAGACTATGCAAGAAGTAATGTGGCATATTCAGAGGGTAACCTATAAAATTCATCAATAACCGGAGATGATATAGAAATACCAATCCATAACGACCCTCGCAGGTCACAAACTGTTTAACAATTACCAAAAGATCGTGCCACCTGGGCTTGAGGGTAGTGATGGTGATACCTTTATCACAGGAAACAATTTTTCTTGACGTGAAAAGGAGAGGCCACGACACCTCGTCTACTTTGGAATTTTTAAACCACCTTTTCCCTGTAGCTGGCAGTCCTGTATCTAAGCTTACAAATTCCTCATTGAGCTCGAGATGTATGTCTCCGAACTTAGCCCTGCATCCGTCAAAGGTGAGGGCGAATTGTTGGGCAACCGAAAGGTTGAAACCCTCGAACCTTTGGATAAACACCAACCAACCACCATTTTCCAAATATTTGCGAGAATTATCGAATAGCAACAGAGTTTGGCTACCGTTCGGCTCTATGCGCACCACAGGTGCCATGGACGGAGTCACACAGTGGGCAGGGTGAACGAGCAAGGGTTTAGACAGGGCATTTGCGGGATCGAAAGGCACATAGGCTTACCCAAAAACTAATAGAGGTGATCCAGGATAGGGGGAAGGAATTAATGCCCGAATGTGCGAGGGTGGTGGAGCTAGCTCAGCCCATGCAAAACATTCATTTCCCACAGTACAACCGACGACGCATATAGCAATTTGAATCACTATTGCATATGTCGAAAATTATGCCATTCAAAAATTAATGAAAACTATGGTAAGTCGACCAAACATTTGTGCAAGCAATAGTTTTAGCATAGTTTTAAAACCAAAACAATAATTCGAAATCAACACCAAGGGTTCGATCATATCAAATGTGGTATGAAAATATTACACCAAGGTTCTAACCACAATGTTAATGTGTTTTCATGAAACCAATGTGTCAAGGAGATCGATGAAAGACTATAGAACATCAAAACACCAATGTATCAAAAACTCGATCATAAGAATATCATCACAGTCTTATAAAAACAAAGTCATATTAACAATTAAAGAATGCCAAATGAGTAAAGATCTTGGAGCCTTGCCAACTGTGCAACTATAATTAAATTGGAAACGCAATGAACACATAGACAAGAATGATCATAATAATCCAGTGACGATTTAAATGTGATTTCGAAATCAAAGTTTCACGCTTGTAGTCGTGAAAATGAGAACAAAGGTAAGTGTGCAAATGCGCAAAATAATAGTGTTGATTTATACCAAAGATTGCGATGAAAATCAAGATTCACGAAACACTGGTGTAGGCATCTTATAAGGACAATATAAAAAAGTGAAGTGGTTGCCAACAATGGTGACACACTGGTAGAAGCAGTTATCTCTTCCAAAAGAACAAATTCAGATTAAGATAACAAGAATAATTCAAACTCAGAAATAACCAGGAGATTGTCTAAACATCATTATGATTAAACATTCCAGCAGCGTTTAAAGGATGAAAACTGATAACAGTCTTAAGACAAGCGAGCCACGATATTAAAGATAAAATCCCCAATACTGTTGACAGAGCCACTGCTGCTAGCAGGCGTTCATAGCCTCGACAGGGTTTCCATTTAACCCACTCTGATATTCGTATCCTGCCAAGAAGTTCCAGATCAGAATAAAGGACATGTTAAGGTTAAGAGGTTTCATATTTACGAATTTTCATATACCCGACATTGCTTCGCTGCCAACAGGCCTGTTCAATACCCCGACGAAGTTGTCTTGGTGTCGTGCGTGCATTTACCCGCTGCCAGCAGACCTGTTCAACATCCCGGTGGGTTTACAAACACTTCCCACAACTCTCTTATTTTTTTTATTTTTTTTTAAAGATATATAGTTGAGCGGGGTGACGCTGAAAATTATGATATTTTAGCATATTTTTTACAGACCTCAACATAATTTTTTAGAACTGTCCTTCATTAAGATCCAGAGGTGATTCATTTATAGAACCAACTTTCTAAGGCAGGGAGACATCTTTCTGAGTCATTCCCTTAAGGAACAGGGACAACGTAAGAAGATAATAGATGATCGTGACAGGCTTTACTCATAGATCGAAATCAATTAACTTCTTTCAAACAACAGTTTGTTCCAATACAGATGTAAATTTCAGAAGTATATAATTGATGTTTATACAATGTTTCAGTAGTCATTTCAGTGAAATAATTTTCTTCTTTCCTTGTCTGAATAGTTCATCATGAAGGTATGTGTATTTCCAAAAACAAAACTGATAAGCGTAAAGGAAAAATCAAAACCAAAACAACAAAAGAAAAGCAAACAAAAGAAAAATATGTACATAGTATACAAAGGGTTGTCATCAAGTGAAATATCGTTTCAGAGCTTGGCCATTCACCGGATAGGTGTCAGGCTGCCCCTCTAGATTCTTCAATCAGAAAGAGCTGGGACCCAATTTCTCAGCATTAAAAACGGTCCAAGCCATAAGTTCTGAAATTTCGTGTGTTCTCCCTTTCCCTCATGCGGTTTGTCCCATTTCAAGACAAGGTCACCTACTTCGAAGTTCCTATAAGAGGCAGAGTTAGAATCAAACCAACTTTTAACCACTAGTTGATGTTGATCTAACTTACGTTTAGCTTGGGATCTTACCTCTTCTAGCTTCATTAAGGCGTTAATTCGGTTTTCTAAAGGGGGACAGTCTTCTTCTTGTATTTTCTGCGATAACTGTAGTGAGGGAAGAAGAATGTGTGGTGGCAGGATTGCTTCTCTGCCATAAACGAGAAAAAAGGGGGAGTTACCTACAACATTTTTTGGTGTTACCCTATCATCCCAAATTGCGTTTAACAGTGCATTGTGCCATTTTTTGTGATTTTCAGCCACCGTTCTCTTGATGATTTTAATCAAATTCTTATTTGTTGATTCTGCTAATCCATTGCCCTGGGGGTAATGGCTGGCATAATACTTCAATTTAATTGGTTTTTCTAAATAAAACTCGCTCATCTCAAGAGACGAAAAGTAAGAAGCGTTATCGAATACTAAACAGTCAGGGATACCAAAACGAGTGATAATATTCGAATTTAGAAAGGCAATTACCTGACTAGTATTCACAGTTCTTAATGCGGCAGCTTCAAATCACCTGGTGAAATAATCTGTGGCTGTTATGATAAACTTGTGCTGCTGTGAGGATGACAGATTGATTGGACCTATGATATCAATGCCCCACTACTGAAAAGGAGAGTCTACTGACACGAGCTGCAAAGGAAAGGCTGGTTTCTGTAACCGCCCTGATGCTTTTTGACAAATAATACACTTACGACACAAGGCATGGGCGTCTCTAAAAAGTGTGGGCCAATAATAACCGGCTCTCAAAACTTTATGGGTAGTGGTGTCTCCACCAAAATGACCACCAACTTCTCCTGCATGCAACTCTAGTAAGACTTTTTCTGCTTCGTCTTTCTCAAGACAACACATCAGTACGCCATCAAAATTTTGACGAAACAAAATACCATTAACCAAATGAAAGGAGGCAAAATTTAATCTTAACGCTCTTATTTTAGTGGGATCTAGGTGACGGGGGGCTGACCCATGTTCAAGACATAATTTTATATCGTCATACCAGGGACTGACAGAGTTTTGTGCACAACAGATTGCATTTTGATTGTGTTGTCCTAGGTTTGACGTATCGTTCTCTTCTTGCTGCCCTGTTGTTGAATCAACGACTAACTTGCATAACCCTTGGCCTCTCACTATGTGAGCTGGGGTAATTTCTATGTCATATTCCTGTAAGGAGGTAACCCAGTTCGCCCTCTTTTCACCTAGTTCTTTCTGCACTAAGAGATTCCTGACGGCTGGATAAGGGACAATAACTTTCGTCCTAGATTTCAAAAGATAAGAATGGAAATGCTTGACTGCTTTGAAAATAGTGTAGGCTTTTTGATCTACCGCTGGGTAATTAAGTTCAGCGCCTTTGAAAGAAGAGCTCATAAAGGCAATGGGTACTTCATTGTTTTTAGTGTTCTTTTGAGTTAGGACTGCAGCGTAGGAGCGGTCAAAAGCAAAAGTATAGAGCGTAAAGTCTTGCGAAAAGTCGGGGCTCATGAGAGAAGGAGCATCTATTATGGCCTTTTTTATTGCATTAAAAGCTTGATTTTCTAGGGGTCCCTAATGATATTGTGCATCTTTCTTAATTAGGTTTTGTAAAGGTCTGACCATTTCGGAGAAACTGGGGATGAATCTCCTGATGAAGTTTATCTGGCCTAAGAAAGAATGCATGGACTTTTTGGATGTAGGAGGGGGAAGTTTCGAGATGACCTGAGTCCTTTTGGGGTCGATAATCATTCCTTTGCTTGACACAATAAATCCTAAGAGTTTACCTTGTTCTACTGCGAAGATGGATTTTTTAGGATTCAAGGAAATGCCGTATTTACGACATCGTTGTAGAATGACTCGTAAATGAGCTAGATGATCGGTTTTGTTTTTAGAAAATACATTCACATCATCTAAGTAAACTACGACGGACTGATTGATTAAGCCTCAGAAAGCGATGTCCATCGCTCTCTGGAAAGTGTCACCGACATTAATCAATCCAAAGGGCATTTTTCGACAAGCGTAGGTGCCCCATGGAGTGCGGAAGGTAGTTTTAAGTTGGTCTGGAGGAGACATCAGGACTTGGTTGTACCCCGAAAAACCGTCCAATAAGGATAGTCTTTCAGAACTAGATACCCGTTGAAGGATCTGTTCCATGGGTGGGACAGGATAGTTGTCTTTATCAGACGCTCTATTAAGGTTTCAGAAATCGACGCATAGTCAAATTTCCCCACTTTTCTTCCGGACAGGGACAAGGTTAGAAACCCATTGAGTGTGCCTAACTGGGAGAATTATCTTAGCATTCAGGAGTTTATTTAATTCTTTTTTGACGGTCGGTTCGAGCTTAGGGTGCATTTTTCTTAATTTTTGTTGAAAGGGAAAGGTTTGGGGTTTCATAGGAATGACGTGTTGTATGATGTTAGGGTCGAACATTTTAAGGTCATCATACGTCCACACAAATACATCTTTAAATTCTTTAAACAATTTAATAAATGCAACTTTTTCTTGTTCAAAACACCCAACCCCTAAATTAATGCTCTGCGGATTGTCATTAGTTCCTAAATTTACTTTTTCATATGATAACGAGGAACTATTGGTTTTACAGTTGATCGATTTTTTGAATTTATCCTGAAGATCGTAAAATTTCTCTAATCTAACTATAGACTTAGGGATCGAATTTACCATGTCCGATGAAGATTGAGGAGTTCTCGGATCTGGTATTACCGTGAAATCGCGCAAATTGTCGTCGTGAGTGCATTCGTCAATCATCGCACCTAGAAAAGTTTCTTCCATATGCAGGAAGCTGATAATCTGCTGATCGTTGTCAAAGACTCTCCAATTCGTGATGTTGTCGGGAACGGATGGCCTGAACAATAGTTCGACGGAGAATGCGTCTGGGGACAAGCCTTTTGAAGGAAAGAGTTTGGAAGCTACGTTAGCTAATAGATCAACTTCAGAATTATTCAATCTAGGAATAGAATTTATATTGAAAGCATAAAATTTATTCATTAAATTCCATACCTCGGATTGGTAGCTTTTAAGATGCAGAGACAGAGAGTGGATAGAATCTCTTACCTGTCTAACCACAATTTCGGAATGGCCAAAGACAGTCAAATTTTGAATGTTCATATCTAAAGCTTTTCTGAGGCCCTGTAGTAAAGCCTCATATTCTGCTGTGTTATTAGTACATTCAAATTCTAACCTACATGCAATCAGAGTTTTGTTACCCGCCGGATCGATAATAACGCAACCTGCACCAACTCCTTCTTTGGACTTTGACCCGTCAAAATAAAGAGACCAAATTTGATTTTTATCGGGTGTATGAGACCGTTGTGTAGAAGCTGTTGGCTTCACATATGCTACAATCTCAGACTGTTGTTCTGGATTGGTAATAGCTGAAGCCTCGTCCATGAAATTGCCGAAAAAGGTATCCATCCCTTGTATTTTGGGTGAATCAGTAGAGGGTGTAAATGGTTCGTTGGGATCATTCAAATATGTGACCATGAACTTAAGGTAGTGTTCACGATTTACCTTGATCTTGTTGGGCTTGTCGTTCTCTGGAAGCCACAGGTGAGACCAATCTGTCGCGAAATAGCCGTGTAGCTGCTCTGACCAGTCCCTGCTTAAAAAAAAACCATACACTTCTAGAATATCCACAACAATAATATCAATAACTTGATGAACTTTGGGGTTAGACGATAATCTTATAAGCACATTCCTTAATTCGCCTACAACTTTAACACTGGTTCGATCAAGTTGAATGATTTTTAAAGTGGATGGTTCAACCTCGGCATTAATCTTCTGACATACAGACCATGGCATCACATTGGATGATACTCCTGAGTCTACCATACAATTGTGCACATTTCTATTAAAGATTTCGAAAGTTAACAAAAATGGAGGTACGTTTCTGCGAGTACTAAGGGTGGTAGTTTGTGGCTTTTTACTCACAGTTTCTAAAGCTAATTTATCCATATTATTTACATTATTTACATTATTTACAGGAAGGCTTCCTTTATCATGAGGATCAAGATTATTCTTAGTGGAAGTCTTCTGAGGAACTTTGTTCTGAACAACCTTGTTACTGCTTGTATTACCATTTTTTCTATTCTCTGCGATGTTCTGTAACATTTTTTGTAGCAGAAATGGAAATTTCAATAACTCATAAACATAAATGTTAGCCCTTAACTTTTTAAGATATTCAACTAAATCATAATCTAAGTTGGGGTTCACATGACTCTGTTTATTCTCAGCTGGTTTAGATTGCTTTGGAGGAAAATTCGTAGTGTTTTCGGAAGAAGGCTTGTTTGTTGTCTTACTCCTAGTATTGTAGGGATGGACTGTCTCGAAGTTAGCTTGAAAGATGCTATCCAAGAAGTGTCCAAAAATGTTTGGAGAAGGCTCTTCTTCTTGAACTGTCTCTTGTTCAACAACCTCCTCAGGAATCTCAGGAGGCATCAAGTTATCCTGGGCTTCTAGAATTGTTTGAAGGGTGTATTGCAGACTCTTTAGATTAAGGCCCTCAGTATTCAGATTAGGTCGGTTGGTGGGAAGAGGCTTCCTGAACGGGGGTTTGTAAGGCCCTTTGCTCGAAGAATCTTCTTCGGCCGTCCTCTTCAAATCTATAACTTGATTTGACAGTTTTTGAACGAATTTAGTTAGGTTCTCTAAATCAGAGCTTTCAGGTTGTGTTTTATTTTGAGTAGGTCTAGGGAGGATTTCGATCTTCTTTTTGGAAGATGAACTAGTTTCTGTTTCATTGCTAGTAGTGTCTTTTAGACTAAGGATGTCTTTTTCAATCTAGCTGGCCTCCTCGAAGGCCTCTAACAACATGGCTTTCTTAGATCGTTTAACCCAAATAGCTATACTTTGATGCAAAGATTTGGTATAGTATGCTATGATAAGATTCTCGGCAGGCATAAAATCCGTAGGGATTCGGTTCTTAAGTGTTAAGAATATTTGATTAAAGTCTTTAATTTTCTCTTTTGGGTTCATTCTTAAGCTAGAAAGCTCCATAACTAGAACTTCTGGAGTTTTATCATCTCTGAACTTTTCCAAAAAGAAAGATTCAAACTTTTCCCAAGACACGATGGTATGGGGTTGCTGGGCAAAGTACCAAGTAGATGCATTTCCCTCGAAAGTGTAGGGGAACAACCTACAAACTACGTATTCATGCTCGACATTGCAGAGTCTAATGGCTAACATAAACTTTTTAATGTGATCTTCTGCGATCTGCTTAGAGTCAGGGTCAAACTTGGGAATCCACTTCTCCGAATGTTTGGGTAAGGGATGTTGTGCTCCAGGTACAACTACTGCATCCTGGTCGAGCCAAGGTCTAGCAGGATTGTTCTGGTTGGCCATTGGTGTAGGCAGTGTGGAAGGTTGAGAAGAGGAGCTGCCTTCGTCATAAGAGTCTTCTCCCGAAGAAGAAGGAGATGATTGAGGTGGTGAGGGTGGTATTCCAGATCCTCCTGTAGCAGGAGTGAGGATTGGATCTGTAGGGTTCACAGTGAGGTTAGCGCCTCCGAGTTGTTCTTTGATATAAGATAAATCTAAAGGTTGGTCGAAAGGTCAATTTGGTTGCCTCAAATGGGATAAGGCACTATGTGTTCTTATGAGAGACTGGCAGACAATCTCTTGAATGTCACCACCTGTAGGATTTGGGGTTGCTGGTTCGACTGTGATCCGTGGATCGTCGTTTGATGTGGTTGTTGTTTGAGGGGGGATGTCATCGTTCAAATGACTTCTTGTCACTATAGGTGAGCGATTAGGTGGTGGAGGAGTCTTACGACCGCCTCATGCCATTAATAAATTTTAGGCCCTCCTTCTAGCGCCATTTGTTGATGAGGCAGAATGAACGCTTGCCAACTGGAAGAGTGGATCCGGTCCGGGGTTGTCTAAATAACCCAAGCCGTTTGGGATGACCCACCCTGATGGGTTTAGCGGCTCCATTGGCCGATCTAAGTCCTAGGAAAACAAAAGAAAACTAAACTAAGGAACTAATCTAAATGAAAACAATAATTAAAGCAAACAAATCTAAAATACCATATATACAATCTATTATCTATATTATGTAGCAATAATTCTATAAAATTAAAAGTTCAATTATCAAGAGAATTAGATCCAATTACAAATATACAATATTTACAGATTACAGATTTAGATGAAAACCTGCAAAAGTCATTTGTAAACTGTCCCAAGACAACGAAACTATTTTATTTTTATTTTTATAATTTTATGAGAAAGAAATTAAATAAAAAAAACTATCTAAACTAAGCAACTAAAATAATATTTCTAACTATGAATCTGGACTACACATATATCTATCTAAACTACTTAAATAACACTAATAAATTAACTATTAAACAACAAATAGCGAACTGACCTGAAGTAACGCTTCAGGTTTGTCCTGTATGCAATAGTCGATATAGTTGTTCAGAGGGAGGAAACCCGCACCAAGTTCTCCACAAGCTTCTCGTAAACATGAAGCAACTGTGCTCTTCAAATATAAATGACAGGACAAAAAAGACATAAAAAATTACAACAATCTTATAATTTACAAATCAACACATTTGGATAAATCTGTATGCAAAGATTTGTACAGAACAGTTCAATTAATGAAAAAGATAAACCTGTATTCATTAAATTGAAATAGAGAAATTGTTGTATTTTTAAAATAAGAGAGATCAGATATGGACAACACATAAATCAAATCACATCAACATGCAATGAATCATGATAGCTAAAGTAGTCGATAATTAATTGCAAACTGATATGAAGAAAACTTGAAATAAAAGTTTGATATATTGAAAGCTAAAGCCGTTACAAGACATCAACTTTCATCCCAGTCTATATTATAAATCCATAATATGGTTCTCCCAACAGTGATGATGATCCTCATTACAAAAAATAACAAGTATTTAAAGACCTCCCACAAGGTGAAACATCCCTGTGGGAATTGTCAAAACAATTTACAAAAAATCTGGGGATAATATCCCAAGTCTCTATTTCTAACTCAAGATAACAACCTAAAACAAAAATATATCTAAAGTATCTCCTAAACTGCCACATCTTGCCCAATTGATCATTGTAATTCGTATGCACCTGAAAGTGGACAAGAATAGACAAGTTTAGAGGATATTTTATTGATAAAATTGATAAAAATCTAATTTTTAAGACTAGCTACAGAATCTTACGATTTTGTAGCTGGTCTAATTTGAGCATAGAATTGTTTTAAAATCAATCCAAAACTTAACATAATTATATTTGACTTATTCAACCAAATCTTTAATTACTAATTCCAAACAGAGTGAATCATTCATGCCACATCAAACCAAAACTTGTATGCAAATTGAAACAAACGAAATCGTGGTCAATCGAATGGTAACATAGATACATGCACTCTGTTCAACATTTGTTATTACCAATTCGGGGTAAACATAATCACTTAGATAATTGGAAAGCAATGAAATCATTTTCATGAATCAATTTCAATAGACACAAACGGTTAAACAAATCATTCATGCAATTTTATGTCACCTCAGCCATTAACAAAATCGTTTTTCAAAATCAAAGCTAACAGAGTCGTTTTGCGAAGCAATAGATTTCATTATATTTATCAAACCACTCACTGATATTGTCGCATTGCATACGCAAAGGATCATGCCAATTCAAGCATACGAAATCATTTCAAAATCAAACCAAAAGAAATGAATTGAACTATATTAGAGACGACACAATCGATATGCTAAATCGTATCAATCAACACAGCTACACGATTTTAGCAAATAAATCTTTCGCACAAAATCCAACGAAAATATTTATTCAAAACGAAATAGACTTGTTATTCGGATAATCGAAGTCAACATGATTGTTTTGAATCTATTGAACCGAACCAAACGAAAGAAAACCCAATCGACTATATTAATTCGAATGTACAGAACTGTTTCAAAGAAAACCAAACAGAATCACAACCAACCCAATCACTTATACTAATCTGAGCACAACAAAATCACATAACCAAATCATATCTACATTTAATTTTAGCAAAACGAATCTACTGTACATGATTCACAACGAAATCATTTTTAGTGATCTAAGTATAATAGAACCATTTTGAATCTATTAAAACGAACAAAGATAATTGAAAACAACTCCAATCAGTTAAATTAATTCAAGCAAACTTACAAAGAAAAATTGATGTCAAAACACATACCTAGGCAACTTGGTCGTGATAATTTTGAATTGACAAAGGTCGTCACTGCTTCGACATTCCTGAAGACAATCGAACCAGAGGTTTTTTGTTTCTTCTCGCTGGCTTGTAACCTGTCGTTCTCCTTCACTAGCACTGTCACCCGTTCCTCTAACGATTTGATCCTTGATTGCAATAGGGGAACGTCGGTGTAATAACGCTCTAGCCAAGCATTACATTGGATACATGGTGATTGATTGGGCTTCGGTATCACAGGCGAGGGTTTGTTCAATTTACCAGGGGTTTCCTTGTGCAGCTTGATTCCTGGGTAGTTTGGGTCATTTTTGAGGCACGGGGGTAGGTTAGAGACATAGTCATAAGGTTCCTTAGAGCATAGACCATGGGAATAGGGGTATTCCTCGGCTAGGAAATGCTCAATATCGGAGTCCGAATCCTCGCTCAGCACTATTGGCTTCTGATCAATGTTTGGCTTGGGTTTATTCCTAGCACACATCGATATCCATTGAGCGTTTTTCTTCCCCTTACTATTGACAGTAGTGTCACCTCTGCCTTTCTTCCTCACAGTCTTCTTTACGGCCTCAGTCTTGTCTTTAGTACATGGGTTGGCTATGGTATTGGGTAGGTCGATGTCAGGGCAATCCGAGGGTTTGACAGAGGGTAGAAGGATATGAAATGGCATGGCTGGCCCAACTATAGTTTCTGTAACCACAACCTTGTCCACTTGGACAGACTCGAGAGTGGCAAAGCCATTCCTAGATAGGAAGGCTTGCCAACTATCACCATGAAGGTTCAAATGGTGGACGATAATGAGTTTAATCAAGCCGTGGTGGAAAAGGCTTCTATTAGCCTTCTCACGCTTGAATCTTTTAGACATCTTGTAAAGACTACGCAAGAAGTAATGTGGCATATTCAGAGGGTAACCTATAAAATTCATCAATAACCGGAGATGATACAGAAATACCAAGCCATAACGACCCTCGCAGGTCACAAACTGTTTAACAATTACCAAAAGATTGTGCCACCTGGGCTTGAGGGTAGTGATGGGCATACCTTTATCACAGGGAACAATTTTTCTTGACGTGAAAAGGAGAGGCCACGACACCTCATCTACTTTGGAGTTTTTAAACCATCTTTTCCTTGTATCTGGCATTCCTATAGCTAAGCTTACAAATTCCTCATTGAGCTCGAGCTGTATGTCTCCGACCTTAGCCCTGCATCCGTCAAAGGTGATGGCGAATTGTTGGGCAACTGAAAGGTTGAAACCTTCGAACCTTTGGATAAACACCAACCAACCACCATTTTCCAAATCTTTGCGAGCATTATAGAATAGCAACAGAGTTTGGTTACCGTTCGTCTCTATGCGCACCACAGGTGCCATGGACGGAGTCACACAGTGGGCAGGGTGAATGGGAAAGGGTTTAGACAGGGAATTTGCGGGATCGAAAGGCACACAGGCTTACCCGAAAACTAACAGAGGTGACCAGGGATAGGGGGAAGGCATTAATGCCCGAATGTGCGAGGGTGGTGGAGCTATCTCAGCCCATGCAAAACATTCATTTCCCACAGTACAACCGATGGCGCATATAGCGATTCAAATCACTATTGCATATGTCGAAAATTATGCCATTCAAAAATTAACGAAAACTATGGTAAGTCGACCAAACATTTGCGCAAGCAATAGTTTTAGCATAGTTTTAAAACCAAAACAATAATTCGAAATCAACACCAAGGGTTCAATCATATCAAATGTGGTATGAAAAGATTACACCAAGGTTCTAACCACAACGTTAATGTGTTTTCATGAAACCAATGTGTCAAGGAGATCGATGAAAGACTATAGAACATCAAAACACCAATGTATCAAAAACTCGATCATAAGAATATCATCACAGTCTTATAAAAACGAAGTCATATTAACAATTAAAGAATTCCAAATGAGTAAAGATCTTGGAGCCTTGCCAACTGTGCAACTATAATTAAATTGGAAACGCAATGAACACATAGACAAGAACGATCATAATAATCCAATGACGATTTAAATGTGATTTCGAAATCAAAGTTTTCACGCTTGTAGTCGTGAAAATGAGAACAAAGGTAAGTGTGCAAATGCGCAAAATAATAGTGTTGCTTTATACCAAATATTGCGATGAAAATCAAGATTCACGAAACACTGGTGTAGGCAGCTTATAAGGACAGTATAAAAAAATGAATTGGCTGTTGTTATCATTGAAATTTCGTCCGCACATGGTTACAAGAACTCAGCATCGTCAAACAGTGATGAAGTCATTCATGACCCTTAATTAATATCAAAGCATTCAAAAAAGGTAAAAAAACTATACAAAGTAGTGAAAAATCGAAGAGCGCTTTGCAGACATTGGGTGCGCGCGTGCATGCGCGGAACAGGAACGTAGAAATCACGCACAGGCGCATGATGCGCGATTGCTAGTGCAAAAATCCGCGCACCTGCTAAACAACGCATTTATGGAAGTGGTCGGCCTCCCAACCACTTATGGTTCAGCTCCCAAGCTGATTTGACCCTCAAATCTGGGCTGGATCCGACTGGTGGGCTGGTCAAAGACCTAATAATGCCCTAAATGGCCTCTTTTCACACTACAAAGCAGTTAAACAATAACCCAAAGCAATGCTATAAAAATCCATGAATGCACCTCATTTTCTCAAGGAATTCAAAGTAATGTTATGCTACCTAGATTGTTTTGAGGACTCCATCATTGACAAAAGCATATTGGCACCATTACATTGGACAATCCACCTCACCATTGAGTGGATTTGTAAAGAGTTCTTTCATCACCATTTTCATTTTCTTTTGTTGTAAGAAGAGCTAGCTAGTGAGGGTCCAAGAGCCTTCCCTTGG
>ML794917.1:221918-247410 GCA_009831015.1 Picea engelmannii | reverse complement strand
CCCTTTACCCCTCATTATAACCAATTATTTCATCCTTCACTAGTTTCTCTTCCAGTGACTTCAGACCCCACTGTTGAGTACTATTGGAAGGTCTAGTGCTATTTGAGAGGAAGGACATTACGTCTTCTAGGACACGAGCATTTTCTTTCTTTTGATTCCCCCACACGGACAAAACCCACTTACCCACATATATGCTTCTTTCTCATTTTATGTATGATGCACATCTGATTACAATTTGATTCAGATATATATATTGTGTAAACATTCAACGCAAAGGCTCTTGTTTCTATATTATTCTCACCACTTTTTGCACACATTCACACAGCTAGTCTGACATCATAGGGGAACCACAGAACCCCCATCGTTCACGACGCTTGCTAAACCTCCCTCCTATTTTAGGGGGAGTAACTGGTCATGCCCGCTCATCGGCACCTCCTTCACACACTCCTGTGAGTGCTACTATTTTAGGATCAACATTGTTTGGTTCTACATTACTTGGGTCACCCTCTCAAGGTCATCCGTTCACTCGCTCTCCTTTACACGGAAGAGGGGGACCCACTTCCTCTCAAGGAGGTAGTACCAATCCACCTAGCCCCCCTCATGGGTCAGGTTCCCAACAAACTCACACTATGGCCAGAGCTAATCCTCCCCCCCCCCACTACAGATGCCATATTTGGCCTCTCTCAACATACCGGATCTCACCAAACTCACCAATGATCCTATATTGCATGATCCTACATGGCCTGCAATGCCAACTAAACTACCTTCAGACATTCCAAAATTTGAAGGAAAGGTAGGAGATGACCCTGCCAACCATGTCATGACCTTTCACCTATGGTGCTCCTCCAATAGCATTATGGATGATTCCAGCAGACTACGATTATTTCAACGTACACTCACTGGCCCCTCGACCAAATGGTATGTCGAAGAAAAATTGGGGTCCCACGCCACTTTTGACTCATTGGCCAAAGCATTCTTGACCTTCTTCCAATTACTCATTTGCCACGACAATGGTCTAGAACTACTTTCTAATTTCAAACAAACCTCAGCCACACATATCGCTGACCACATTCATGAGTGGCGTAGGCGACATAGTTTGTGCAAAGCAGAAACCACCAAGCAATAATGTCTCGACTGGTTTCTTAGATCACTTGTCTCTCTCCTCGGAAAGGATGTAGCTTCCACCTTCCCTCAATCCGAAGAGGAAGCCATTAGCAAGGCCCAACAGTATGACCTCATATATGCACAGTCATGGTACTTATACACGGTACTTCCTGATCTTCCAAAACCTGTGCCATTTGGCCAAGACAAACCTGGGATGTCTCACTTAGCAGACAAATTGATCGGTGCCACCACACACCACGGTCCACAACCCCAACCACCATTGATGTATGGCACACCTCAATACCCGCCGGCATACGGGGGCACTTCTTATTACCCCCCACCCCCTTATCAACAGCCATATCATGTTGCTATGCCACCACCCATCAGTGGACCACTGCCGACACCTCCCATACATCCACCTATTCCCACAAATAGTGGTACGCCCTCAACATCAACTTATAGTACTAGCGAAAGCACTACGCCTTCCTATGTACCTTATGGATCGGTACCACCACAAAATCCATACTTCCCATTTCCTGGCCCTCCACAACCCATGGCTCCCCCACATCCTCATGCGGGGGTGAATTTTGTTGAACCCTCTGTTGTTAAACAATACCAAAGTTTTGAACAATTGAATACAGCTAATCCAACCCATCCATCAAACAATTCCAAGAAGAAAGGACAGAACATGAATAACAACAACCTAGGTCAAGGTGGGAATCAACCCCCACAACACCAACCCACTGGGGGCAACCAGAACCAAGGGAACCATAACCCCCAAGGGGGCAATAATAATAATAATAAATGCCAAGGGAGAAATAATGTTAAAACCATCTTCCCTTGTGCCCTTTGTAGCGAGTTTGGCCATTACACTCACCATTGCCCCCAGATCGCTGATTTCAAAAGGTTGAAAGACTCTGGTAGTCTTCCTCATTCTCCTGCACAACCTGCTCCTCAGCAGGCACCACAACAATACATGCAACAACCCCCTCCCGCCGTGCTGCAAAATCCTATTCCACATCAAGGTGTGATAAATACCCAGCAAGACACATAACATCCCCCACCTCAAGGGGGACAATACCTCAACCCCAACAATCCAGCAGATCATACAATTCTCCTCACAAGTGAGGAAGAAATCCTTCTGCAAACACGTACTTGTCAGTATCATGCATCCGCTGAGTCTCCTCCCATCACTCCCGAGACAAACCCTACACCAACAGGACCCCTGTTGGTGATCCCTCGCCCTCCCGCCGAACCACCGCTTCGCATCCCTCGCATCCCATTGCACAGGAATGTCCACAACCCACAGGCTCGGGCAACTCATAACTATAGTTTGGTAGACGACTTAGCACAATCCCCAGCTGCCATGTCAGTCCTGGAAGTCCTACAGACTTGTCCTACTCAGCGGAAATCATTTCTTTCCGCCTTAGGGGCAGTCGACCCTGCCGATACCCGACTCATCACCTTTGATCTTGACAGTGGAGAACCTCGTCTTCCTGCCTTGATCGCCTTTCAAATACCAGTCAAAATACAGAACATCACAATTCATCGGTGTATCATCGATGAAGGTGCATCTACATGCATTATGTCCAAAACGGTATGGAAAAAACTTGGTTCCCCGGAACTCATACCCTCTGCCATCACATTACAAGCTTATGACGGACGACCATCCTCTCCTGAAGGGCTCTTTCAAAATGTCCCCTTTGAACTCGGGGGCAAGACTATTATCATTGACATAGAAGTTATCGACGCTCCACTCGATTACAATATCTTGTTCGGTCGTAGCTACATGTACGCTATGAAGGCAGTGGCATCTTCCGTCTTTCGGACAATGATGTTCCCCCACAACGGGAAGATCGTCACCATTGACCAGGTTTCCCATTACGAACCTAACCCCTCTTCCAACCTTGATAATATTCTTCCCCTCATCCAGACCAACCACGACGCATATCCACTCCTTGAGATGGGTCCTGGGATTTTTAAAGACCCATCCTTGTTAGGAACATACCATGGAGCACCACCACTCCTGCATCCTTCCAATCAAGTGTGTGTCATATCATCTAATGGAACTCACACAGAGGATACCTTTCCTCATAAGGAGGCTTCTGTCATACATGACATCCCACTCATCGCAGAACCCTCCCCTCCAGAACCTCCTGCACACTCGTTGACCCCACCAGTCCACGATTCCCCCTCTCCCCAAGGACATAATCCAGTTTGGGAGACAGTTCCCCAACCCCTCACTCAAATTCCTTTCTTTTACCCTCCACCAGGTATCGAAGCTTTTCAGGTAGCCGCAATGCTCACACTACCTAATATGGTGTTAGCAATCCCAGTTTGGTATCTACACCCACCAGAGATGGTCCCTCGACCATCCATTCCCCCCCAGGAAGGAATCCCCATGACGATTCCCATCCTTACCCCCACCATCCCCCCACTCACTAACCCCCCTGCTACAGTTGGGGGCAGGAGAAAGAAGAAAGAGCCCACTGCTCCACTTCCTCCACGCATCCCACCACCTTGCACACTATGTGAGAAAGAGGGCCACCAAACCAACAACTGTACATCACTACCTGAATTTCGGAATTTGATCCCCCTCAACCCAACTCCCCCAACACCCGCCACTACTGCTAGTCCCGCCACTACCACCCACCCTTCCAGTAGTAAAGGGTTAAAGACCAAATATGCTTGTGCTATCTGTTCAAAGTATGGCCATTATACCCATCACTGCCCAGCTCTGCCACGTTTTCGACAGACATTAGCCGCAGTACGCCAGAACTTCCAGAACAACCCTCGTCCTGCTATGTCCTCCTCAAAAAACATCACTGACATATGGTATGTCACCACTTCAGTCAATGAACGGATGAGACGCCCATGCTCTGTCTGCGATTCATTAGATCATTTTACATACCAATGTCCTATGATCCTTGAATACAGGCAACGTCAATTAACTCTACTTCAACAACCCACCGAGTTGCTAGTTGACCTTCCCTCACCACCAACAGCTCTTCATGTCATTTCCCCCGAACCCGAGGCTCTTCCAAAGCCCGCATGGTTCTTAGAGGATGTCTCTGCGAATGCAATCCCCAATCCCCCCAATTCTCACGCTCACTTCCCACTGGAAACTTTACATCCAACTACTACGGGTACCCCTCAATACTTCAATCGGATGCCTCAGTACTACTAGCTCGCTAATCACCAATCGGATACCTTGTCCTCTCTGAATCTCCAAATCTCCTCTGAAAACTGCTCGTCCAGTCACTATTGCAGCAGGTACAAATGAGGTGGCAATATGGGCCCTATAGCTATATATAGGCCTTTTTTCCCAACTTCCACTCACCATTCCGAGAGCCCACGGTGTCCATTTTTCAATTCGTCTTCAGCCATGGGATCAACCTCCTGTCATCTACATCACAATAGTCCCTGGGCCTCTTTTCATCTCGAGCCCCCGGGGCACCCTTTTTTTTTTTACCACTGGTCAGGTACGCATGCGCATATTCACGCTTATCAACTACATGCTCATATCTTCGATTCTCTTCAAATATTGTTCACTTTGGGTATTTGGTTTTCATGTGTGCAGGTACTTGGTCATCATCCATTGACACAACCCCTTCAGGTATATACTCAGCACTGGCATGTAGTCTTTCCCTCTGTATCACACTTACATTTCCAGTCACGCCCTCTGATATTTGCCTCTAGGACCCCCATTCCCAGCTCTGCAGTACCCACACCTCCATTTGCATCTTCGGTACTATTACCCGATAGCATTCTTACCCACATGAGTTGTCCCATTCATAGCACCTTTTGACACTTTTGACACTCATAACTTATACCTATGCGCAAGGTATGGAAGGTATTGGTGAACTCCATAACTTTTTGGCCCCTCTCTTGCCACAGAGTGGTCCATCTCATGTACTAGTCCTCATAGTTTCCAATAGGGTAATATTGTTCCTTTACCGCATCCACAAAAAAATCCCAAGTGGGCTCGGCCCCATATATTCCAGACTCCTCTGTGGAAATTTTCTCCCAGTAAGTTTCCCACCAATGTTTGACATGGGGGAGAGCTTTAAGGAGTGCGAAGGTGATATTTTCTCTGTCGGAAAAATTATGAACAGAGAAATAACCTTCTAACATATTTAACCATTTGTCTAGGGCATCTGCATCTATCTAAACTTCAAATATGGGAATATAAAAATTGAAATGTACCTTGAAAGGAGAGGTGCTTCCAAAGTGGTTGTTTGATGAAGATGCGCATGTTGCTATCAGTAGGCGTTGAAGGATGTGGGAAAAATTCTCTATCATTTCACCCCTCTGTCGCGTGAGAGCTTGCTCAAGCAACAGATTTATAGGATCGTCTGCTCCATTGTTTTTCTTTTCTTCTGCCATGGAGGGTTTCTTGGGCGTGTGAGAGAGATTGTCTTCAAGAGAGAAAATATCGATACCCAACTTTATATACTCAAACCTTGTCAGTGACATGCACTGAAAAACAATCAAGAGCAGCCTGGTCTAATACCACTGATCCAGATTATTTTTGGCACGAAATGCGAGCGAAGATATAATAAATAAATGCATAGATATATCGCATATATTCAATAATATAACATAAATGTATCAGATATGCAACCATAAACACAGATATACATTAATACATGATTTCTATTAATGAAAGAAATGTACAGAGACTGTAAAAATACAGAGTGAAAGACTCGCTAGAATGGTGGCAACTTATCTCTGAGAAGAGATGTGATGGCTACTCGCATTCACAAGAAGATGATTACAATGAGGCTCTAAAGGCATTTTTACAATAAATAGGAATTCCAAAAACCCTAGACATCCAAAAACATAACCCTAGGATATGAAGCGTCAAAAGTCATGGGGGCCTCGTTTGGGTAAGTTAGTACATCAACTTCCTGGGGTTGTAACTTTTGCATACGATCTCCATTTTAGGCATATGATACCCCGTTGGAAAGGTATCACCGAGGAGATTCATTTTGGGGGCTCAATAATTCCTTTTGATATAATTGAGAATATCGATCTCGAAAAACCTTCATTTAGTCCCTCAAAATGGCCCCGGAAGTTAAAAACTACTAAAAATAGTAAATTGCTAAAATTGCCAAAAACCTGTTTTGAGCCAGTTGGAAAAGGTGGGTGGCCACCGATATCCACCTGGATCAAAACACTATCAATATTTCACCTTGAGATATATTGTTGTACAACTGTAACAACCTATACCACTGACCTGTATCCAATCTGTACAACTGCCTTGTAATCAATCTGTACCTGAACTGAACATGTATCTACAAAAATTACAACAGATACGCGACCTGTAGTGTTGCAGCCCATGTATGTACGTGCCCTATATGTTATGCAACCCACCTATGTATGCTACCAAACTGTTATGCAACCTGTGTATGCCTTCTGAAAACTAACGTTTCCTTTTCTTGAAAACTTATGACCTTCTATAACTTCATTCACATAGATCTGTAACATGTCACTGTATCCAGACTATAACTGTACCCTGTGCATGCATCCTCATATATAACCTTTAATCAAGACAAGTATGTCTTTATCTAGTCATGTGTCATATAGGTATGTGTAATCATGAACAACTATAATATCCCTCACATGATCTTATTCATCAACCCTTTTCTGATATTCAGTCTCTCAATCCATCAACTACTACACAAATACAAGTTCTCAACCATGTACCATAAAAACCCTTAGCCATATGCCAAGAAATACAAGGTGTGCCTCACAAGAAATATCAATTATGAATATACCAACACTGTATTTTTGTAGATCTGACTTATGAAGAAGATCCCATGAAGCCACTAGTCTCTCTAGGGAGAATCCTCAAATTTCCATTGCCATGCCTCATGCATACATCAAAATCCAACTATTTATAGAAATAAGACATACCTTTTGAACCAATGGATGGATCCGATGTATCTGAGCACTTTATACCTTCCTAGGAGCTTGATCTCAGAATATAGAACCTCTGCATCTTCATCTCTTCAAGCTTCCATGGATTTACCAACATGTACGCACCTTGTACAAAGACAACCCGCGTATAACTCAGCATGTATGCAGCTTGTACACAGATAGCCCGCATATAACTTAGCATGTACACAACTTGTACACAAATAGCCTGCGTACACCTCAGAAAATAAGGTTTTGTTGTAATTCTAAGAATTTCTTTGTCAATTCTTCGTGCTACCTCAAACGTTCTCCACTTTATATGTATACACAAGTATTTACAAGAAGCTTTACACAATAAAATAAATATATAATATGTACAAGTGTGTGTATAATGAGTGAGCTTTGCCTCTTATTTATATATTCATGTAGCCTTACACTTTCCTTATTTTAGGGCTTCTCCATTTAAAATAATTTCTTTTACAAATCACTTTGACCCTTGGGGGCTTCTATAAGACTTATGAGGGGTTCTCCAACTTCATATGGTCATAACTCTCTAACCGTGAGGATTTATGTGACGTTCCACATACCACCGGAAACGATATGACAAGCACTATCCATCTAGGATAGTTTCACTAACAAATTCATTGTCCTTCATCTCATTATTCCTAAAATAATCATGGGTTCTCTCACTCCACAAAGTGTCTTCCTGTGAGGGATTTCACCGTAAGGGGACCACTTTGGAATTCATCCATTTTTACTTCGTATCAACCATGACAAGACAATAATGAGTCATATTTACATCAAAAAATCTTGGGTCCATTACCCAAACCTTGTGCTATGGGGCTTTCTTCAAGGGTTGACATAAATGACAACCAACCTTAATCAACAACTGTTGGATCATGTTGTCATTGATGCCAATGGTTTGATTGATTGATGTCAAGTGATTTATTGATGTACAAATATTGATTGATTGATGATTGATGTAATTTAATATATATTTTCCTTGATGAGAATGCATAGATGAAGATGATTCTGGATCCATTGGTTATCATTGATACATGATGAAGATGGATCGATCTGGTTTCATTGGAATATGATGCATTGTTGGAAAAATGTATAGATGACTCATTATTGTATTATCATGATTGATAAGATGCAAAAATGGATGAACTCCAAAGTGGTCCCCTTATGGTGAAATCCCTCACGGGAAGATGCTTTGCGGATTGAGTTATCCTAAAATAATGGTTGGAGGACCCATTTTTTATTATGGAATAATGAGATGAATATCAATGAAGTTGTTGGTGAAACTATCCTAGATGGGTAGTGCTTGTCATGCCATTTCCAAAGGTATGTGGAATGTTACATAACTCCTCACGGTTTGAGATTTACGGCCTTATGAAATTGAAGGACCCCCATATGAAGGCTTGAAGCCCACAAGGTCAAAGAAGTCAAAGTGATTTAAAAGAAGAAATCATTATTTAAATGATAAAGTAAAGTGACAAAGTCAAGGTGGATTATTTAAATAATAAAGAGAACTGACAAAGTCAAGGTGAATTATTTAAATAATAAAGAGAAGTGACAAAATCAAGAAAGGTTATTTAAATGATAAAGTAAGGTGACAAAATCAAGAAGGAATATTTAAATGATAAAGTATTGGAGAACTTTCTATTTATGGAAAGTGGTTAACCCTAAAATAAGGAAAATAGGTTAAGTGACCTAGAATTGGGTAAAGTGACCTAGAGGATGAAAGTATAAATAAGATAGCAATGGTCTCTTGCACATTTTCCTTTTTGTGGATCAATGGAGATCTTTTTGTGAGAATATCTTTTGGAGTATTGATGGAGAGCTTCTTGTGAGAGCATTTTTGGTGTGGATCTCTTGAGCATGATTGAAGATCTATTCTGAGAGAGAGGAGATCGGGAGGATCTCATGGATGCATTGAATTTTCGGCAAGTCTAAGATCATGATGGCGAAATTCTTGGAATTACAGAAAAACCCTATTTTCTAGTCTATATGCATGTTGTCTATATACAAGGAGTGTACAGTGGATAAAATCATGGAGATTTGTGGTTGAGTTGAAGACAAGTTGTTGCAGACTAAAGAAGGTTCCAGATCTGCATTCTATGGGCTCAGATCTGTCACTGAGACACTGGTATGGTTACATTATTGTCTTGATGGATAGTTGCTTGTTGTGTTGTGAACTCTTAGGGAATTCTTGGTATGGCTATTGTGATGTGGTTTATGTTGGTTGATGGAGTGAGCAGTACTCTTATGATTCAGTTGTGATATGATTGCTATGGTATATTAGTTGTTTATACATGATTGAGTTAGCATTCATATTGATTGGTTTTGGAGCATGAGTAAGCTATTGGAGAGCTTGGATGTGTTGTGATTGGATGGGGGTCAGTTTAGACAGTGAGAGACATAAGAGAATGATAAATTGGTTGCAAAGGATCTGAGTTAATCTAAAATTATAAACCCTAATATCTCAGAAGGTATACACAAGTTGTTGTATACCCTGGCCACGTACATACGTTGTCTGTAGTGAGCCAGGGCGCGTACACACATGGGCTGCACTACTGACGGGTCACATACCTGTTGTAGATTGATATTTGTTGAGGATTGTTGCCTCATCTCAGTTGGTGTTGAGGATGTAAGATGAGTCTTGCATTATAGAGCTGGTGCTCTTGTAGAGTTGTACTCTATTCAGTTGTTTTTGAAAAACCCCAAGGATTGTAGTCTGTAATAAAAAGAAAATTGTACATACATATTGTGTTCTTTGTGTTCCTTGTGGTGATGAATTGTTGATGATATATTGTTGATATATTTTGCTGATATGTGTTCACATCTAACTGGTTATAAATGATAACAATGAGTAATGAGTAAATGTTGAATGCTAACTAATGAGTTTTGTGAAAGAGGGAATTTTTGGGAAAAATATCCCGAGACTCATTCACACCCCCCCGCCCCCTCTAAGTGTGGTAGGTGTGTCCAACAATTGGTATCAGAGCGGGGCCTTCACTACAAGCCTTAACAGGCTTGAAGGAAATCCATAGACACACAAATGGATGATGAAGTTCCAATCCTTGATGAGGAAAACTATTCTACTCGGAGAATAGAGATGAGATTACATTTGAAGACAATGGGATCAACAATTTGAAGGCAGCCATTGGTGGGTCAGTTCCTTTGAAGAACAAGTCAAAGTTTGCAGCTCAAAGAGAAGGAAAAAAGAATGATGCATTGGCTCTCAAACCATTCTTAGTGGACTCTCAAGCCCTATCAAAGAAAGCATGGAACAAAGCACTTCCGCCAAGGATCTATGGCTAAAGATAGAGGAGACATATCAAAGCAAGAAGGAGAAGAAATACATTGAATACAACTCCATCAAGACACATGAAGGTAAAGAATCTCCAAAAACTCTTGGTTTCATTATTTCTAAAAGTGATGATGTTGGCAAAAAGGAAGATCTTGAAGACATTTCAAATGAAGGCAAAGAATCATGTGATGATGTTGACAAAAGGGAATATCTTGAACAAATTTAAAATGGAGGTAAATAATCAACACAAACCCTTGATTTCAATAATTCAAAATGTGATGATGTTGAATTTTTCTCTACAAGTGAAGAAGAAAATCTAGAAGTAGTTTGGATAAAATAAATTGATTGTTATCCCATGGAAGAAGTAGAGGAAAAACTATTGGATATTAAAGAGAAAGTTGAAATAGGTCTATATGAATATAGAAATGACCACTATTATATAGACTATAGCTATCTTTCGGATAACACTAAAAAGTTTCTCAAGAAGATTCAAAGGCACATCTTGAAGTTAAAAGAAATGCTCAAAGAACTAGAAGAAAGTAGTAAGACTCAATTAGAAGAAAAGGAAGAAGATATCACAAGACTAAAGAATGAAAAAGAAGATATGAAGGTAGATGATGAGATTAGCAAAAAAATTTAAACTATTATTCATCTCAAGACCCAAATTGAAGAAGCCAAAAGGGTAGAAGAACTTTTGAAGAATCAAATTAATGAAAAGGAAGAGTCATGTCATAAGTTAGAAGCTGAAATTGTTGACCTTAGAAAGAAGGTAGAGAATTCAAACAAATTCTTGAATAGCTCAATAATCTTGGATGAGATATTGGAAAGTCAAAGATCACCATGTGATAAATCGGGTCTTGGATACAAATGAGAAGATACACATGTTGAAGCAAGCACCTCAAAGAAGCATGAGGTAAGTCCATCAAAGAAGGAAGACAATGTTGCAAAGCAACCATCTACACAAGGCAAATAAAATTTCAAAAGAACAAAGAAAGGAAGACATCAAGAAGCTATCTTTGGGGCACCAAAGCAAAGGTATGAAAGTATTTTTCATGGGCATTGTTATTCATGTAATGAATATGGTCACAAAGATTTTGAATGTAGATCTTATAAAAGGAGATATAATGGAAGATTATATAACACCATAAGGTGTTGGAGATGTGATCAAGTAGGAAATATTTTTGTTCACTGCAACACCATGAGATGCTACAGTTGTAGTGGATTTGGCCACAAATCCCAGGAGTGTTGGAACACAAGAAGAAATTCCATGATGAGGACTTCAAATAGCATGGCTAGAAGAAGGAATGAAATAAGGAAGGGAGACATATTTGAAAATATGGATGCTTGGAGCTCAAGTTCTGAGGAGCAGGGACATCTACAGAAGTGGGTGAAGAAGACAAAGCAACCAAAACATAATGAAAGATTGAAGTTCAAAAGTGTCATCTACTGAGGCATACACGGGTGACAATGTTATCAGTCATGTACATATGCAGGCTGACCTTGTATAGGTTGCGTACATATGCGAGATGTTTGTGTAGCAGGCCGCGTATATGTGGTGAAGCCTAAGGAAAAGGGCTATGCACAATGATTGGAGTTTGATGTGATGGTATAACTCTATGATGCAGGGTCTGACATTGTTTGTTGCAGGTTCTGACACTGTTTGTTGTAGGATTTCATGATTCTATATTGGATTATGTAAGGTGATGATGTAAAATAAAATATTGGGTGCATGGCACTAACCCATGAACATGGATTGATGCATTTTATTTTGAAGAACAATGTTGGTTATGACAACGAAGTTATGGCAGCTTGGTTATGTGATATATCTTGATGATGTATTGGAAAGCTTACTTGATGGAAAGATTGATGCATTTGGCATATGGGCTACACATTGGGACATGTGGTTGGTGAGTTGATGAGATGATCATGTTGTACATCATTGATGATCTATAGTTGATGCACGATTGGTACGTTTCTAGTACACTAGTAGAGGCACCTACTAGCAGGTTGATTAGCACATGTTTCATGGAGGATTTGGCATACATGTATGGGATTCATCATTTTTGTGGTATTGATGCATGGTGGTGTACATGTTTTGGTACACTCATATATGGCATATGCTTGATGATACTACACCATTGGTATTACTTGATTAGCACAACAATTGGTATTTGTTTGATACATGGTTATGATACTTGGTTCATGATGGAGACATATCATGAGTGATATGATACATTATTTGGCATGTTGGTAGATGCACATGGTTGGCATATTGATAGATGCACATGGTTGGCATATTGGTGGATGCACATGTTGGCATATTAATAGAGGCATATGATTGATACATTCCATGGATGATATCTTTTGGCACATTGCATGATGTTGATGTACATGGTTGATGTACATAAGTGTTGTGCATGATGAGCACACATTTTTGTACAGGATGTACTTGGTTGATATTTTGCTCATGATTCTTTATTTCATTGTTGACACATATTTTGCTTCATGATGCTTGGTATGGCATGAGTTTGATGCATGAATAGGTCCAAGGATCGTTATATGGTAGCACATTGTTCATATTGCAGAGAATATAGGGGAGACATACCCATAGGAGGAGTCATTCTTCTTCCCATGATTCTAGGAGGAGATATTTATCAGATGCATACCTAGAAAAAAGCCCTATATTTGAAGAAAGAGCACAAAATAATAATTCCAGGGGAGCAATGGTCACAGATAGAGTATGTTCGATGTATCTTCAGCATTACATCAGAGTAATATCCCTTGTTCAAAAGGAGGGAAATTATTCATAGGAAGATCAAAGGCACTCAGATAGGAGGAGCAGCCCCAAGGAAAGTTCAAGCAAGGGGAGTAGCCCCAAGAGGAGAATAGCCCTTTGTCATTGATGTCAAAGGGGGAGAGATAATCACATTGATGTGATTGATAATTATTGATTGGTAGAGATAGTCACATTTGGGAGAGATAGTCACATTGACTATTGATGTAGAGCATGCCTTATCTACATGTTGACATCAATAATTGGTAATTGGTGTTGACATCAATGTTGGTATTGCCATCAATTCCAAAGGGGGATATTGTTGGATCATGTTGTCATTTATGCCAATGATTTGATCGATTGATGTCATTGATTGATGTCAAGTGATTGATTGATGTCAAAAGATTGATTGATTGATGATTGATGTAATGTAATATGTATTTTCCTTGATGAGAATGCATATATGAAGATGGATCTGGATCCATGAGTTATCATTGATACATGATGAATATGGATCGATGTGGTTTCATTGGTATATGATGCATTGTTGGAAAAGTGTATAGATGACTCATTATTGTCTTATCATGATTGATAAGGTGCACAGATGGATGAACTCCAAAGTGGTCCCCTTATGGTGAAAGCCCTCATGGGAAGACGCTTTGTGGATTGAGTTATCCTAAGAATAGTTGGAGGACCCATGTTTGATTATGGAATAATGAGATGAAGATCAATGAAGTTGTTGGTGAAACTATCCTAGATGGATAGTGTTTGTCATGCCATTTCTGGTGGTATGTGGAATGCCACTTAAATCCTCGTGGTTTGAGATTTATAGCCTTACGAAATTGAAGGACCCCCATATGAAGGCTTGAAGCTCACAAGGTCAAAGAAGTCAAAGTTATTTAAAATAAGAAATCGTTATTTAAATGATAAATTAAAGTGACAAAGTCAATGTGGATTATTTAAATAATAAAGAGAAATGACAAAATCAAGAAAGATAATTTAAATGATAAAGTAAGGTGACAAAATCAAGAAGGAATATTTAAATGATAAAGTATTGGAGAGATTTCTATTTATGGAAAGTGGTTAACCCTAAAATAAGGAAAATAGGTTAAGTGACCTAGAGGATGAAAGTATAAATAATATAGAAATCGTCTCTTGCACATCATCCTTTTTGTGGATCAATGGAGAGCTTCTTGTGAGAATATCTTTTGGAGTATTGGTGGAGAGCTTCTTGTGAGAGGATTTTAGGTGTGGATCTCTTGAGAATGATTGAAGATCTATTCTGAGAGAGAGGATATCGGGAGGATCTCATGGACGCATTGAAGTTTCGGCAAGTCTGAAATCATGACGGCGAAATTCTCAGAATTACAGAAAAAACCCTATTTACTGGTACGTACGCGGGCTATCTATGTATAGGGTGTGTATACGCGAGCTGTCTCTGTACAAGGTGCATACAATAAGTGGGTTGTCTGTGTACAGGGAAAGTACAGTGGATAAAATCATGGAGATTTGTGGTTGAGATGATGACAAGTTGTTGAAGACCGAAGCAGGTTCCAGATCTGTGTTCTATGGGCTTAGATCTATCACTGAGACACTGGTATGGTTACATTATTGTCTTGATGGATAGTATTGCTTCTTGTGTTGTGAATGCTTAGGGAATTCTTGGTATGGCTATTGTGATGTGGTTTATGTTGGTTGATGGAATGAACAATACTCTTGTGATTCAGTTGTGATATGATTTCTATGGTATACTAGTTGCTTACAAATGATTGAGTTAGCATTCATATTGATTGGTTGTGGAGCATGAGTAAGCTATTGGAGAGCTTGGATGTGTTGTGACTGGCTGGTGGTCAGTTTGGACAATAAGAAACATAAGAGAATGATAAATTGGTTGCAGAGGATCTGAGTTAATCTTGAAGTATAAACCCTAATAGCTCAGAAGGTATACGCAAGTTGTTGTATACCCTGGTCCTGTACATACGCGGGCTGTAGTGAGCCAGGGCGTGTACACACGCGGGCTGCACTACTGACAGGTCGCGTACATGTTGAAGATTGATATCAGTTGATGATTGTTGCCTCATCTCAGTTGGTGCCGAGGATGTAAGTTGAGTCTTGCATTATAGAGTTGTACTCTATTCAGTTGTTGCTGAAAAACCCCAATGATTGTAGTCCGTAATAAAAAGAAAAATGTACATACATCTTGTGTTCTTTTTGTTCCTTGTGGTGACGACTTATTGATGATATATTGCTGATATATGTTGTTGATATGTGTTCATATCTAACTGGTTATAAATGACAACAATGAGTAATGAGTAAATGATGAATGCTAACTAAAGAGTTTTGTGAAAGAGGGAAGTTTTGGGGAAAATATCCCCACACTCATTCACCCCCCCCTAAGTGTGGTAGGTGTGTCCAATAGTCACACCCTAACTCATCCTCCTATACCTGTCCAGTCAACGCCAATGCACCATGTCACGTCAGTTGTACGGTCGTACGACCTATACAGTCAGTTGCCACGTCAACATTGTAAGGACTGTACAATCCACATTTGTTTTGCTTGTTTGATGAAATGAACAAACCACAATATATTGAGCATATGATGTCTGATTGAGCATGTTAAAGTTGCGCTAGGTTCGTATCAATGAGGCCTACGCACACGTCCATTTTGAATCTATTCTGAGCACTTTTATTTTTAGGACTTCCTGGGCCCTATCTTGGATTCGGGATCCATTCTGGATAAAAAAAAAACTCAAAACACTCAACAAAAAACATGAACTCAAGACAAGCAAAGATCTCCTAACAAGATCCTAGAGAGGCTCCCCAGTGGAGTCGCCAATTCTGCTATGGGGAAAATTCCTCGTAAACTGGGTCTAAGGAATAGACAAAGTGATAACTCCCTTAAAAGACTGACTTATCTCTAATCTACCCCAAAACAATATAGACTAAGTGATCAGAGAGAGGGAAGAGAAGGTTAAGAATAGCACCTTAAATCCTTTCGGTTGATGTAGACCTCTTCCAATTGTTGTTGTCTCTTAGATCACATATCTCCTCCCAAAGCTGAATTGCAACAGACTAAGAACACAACACAACAACATATACAATCTGCAGTAATCAATTAAAAGCCTAAATATAGATGTAAATGATCAAATAGATGAGAACATGTACACATAAATTTTTGGGACAAAGATAATCTCTTTTATTCATATACAAGATGAAAGGTTACAACCTTTGTTTGTGGACACCACTCTATGAACCGAGTCCGGGCTCCTCTGTCCTGACTCTAAGTGCACCAATCCCACTTATAATTATCACAAACAACATGCCAAAGTGGGAATAAGGAAGGGTTGTATAGGGAGAATGGATGGAGGGGAAATTTGAGGATAAAAATAAGAGCAAGATGCAAAACTTGGGCAATGAGAGGGAAAGATTTTCACAAAGTTTTCTTATTCTCTTGTTCATATGTCCAAGTGACTCCTTGGGACCTCTTTTTATATGAGAAAAAGATGGTTATTTGGTTTGGGGAAGGGATACAGGGGGTAAAATGGTTAGGAAACCCTTCATAGCCTGTAAACTCCATCGAAATATGCACAATTTTATATTTTTTGCATTTTTTGGAGATAAACACGGGCTAACTAGCATGCATCAAGCGTATGTATGCAGGCGAAATAACATGCATCACGCATATGTACGCATGATGATAGTGAAGCAGGGCATGTACATCATCGATTTTTTTTTTTTTTAGAAGGAAACCTTAGCAATATGCTTGGAAAAGGATGCAAATGGATGGGCCAATGTCTTGGATGCATAGATGTGAAATTTTTGGACTATAACAACCTTCCAAATCAGAACTTCACAGGCCTTGTTGTCTCATTCTTCATAGAAAAAGTGGGTAGTCAACTATGGGTGCACTCATCACATGGAAAAGGATGCCTCTTTATTCACGATACTGAATAAATCTAAGGAGGGTAAAATCTATATTGTTGATGATTTTTCTCTGGATGTTGCTATTCAGGGTGATGTTTCTTATCGACAAGGGAATATTTTCGATGTGTATCATGTTACAAATCGTAGTTCCAATCTGTTGTTCATTGCTGAGTTGAATCAGACAGGTAATACTGTGGAATTTTGGCTAGATCATTTCTATGTTCATGATTTGAAGAAAGGTAAGTCGATTTTCACTGGGGGACTTCTTGACTCTCTTGACAGTTTGTACAAGTTTTGTGACTCGAATCAACTTGAACCTGAACCAACTGCACTTTTTTCTCACATTGACCAACAAAGTTGAATTTGGCATAAGCAACTCATACATCTGATTTTCCTAAGTCTGTAGGCATTGGAAACTCATAACATGGTTGTTGGTTTTCCACAGGTGTTTCCTCCTAAAGGAGTTTGTAAGGGTTGTGTACTTCGAAAGCATCATCAAGAACCATTCGACTATGGTACAATGTGGTAAGCACAAAACCTACTGGAACTGGTTCAAAATGATATATGTTGCATCAATTTACCTTCATTGGAAGGAGCAAGGTACATTTTGACTTTCATTGATGATTTCTCTCACTTCACATGGGTATTTTTCCTAAAAAATAAGAACCTTGTCTTTGAAGAGTTCAAGGAGTTTTGGTACTTTGATTAAAATCAATGTGGTCGACCCATTAAATGCTCAAGATCATACAATGGTGGTGATTATGTAAATCGACCTTTTGAAGAATAACTACTTCAATATGGTATTGACTGGTAGTGGTCAGTTTCTCACACTCCACAATAGAATGGTGTTGTAGAATGTAAGAATAAAAAATTGGTTGAAATGGCTAGATGTGTTTTGCAAGCTAAAGACCTACCTTCTTTCTTTTGGGCCGAAGCGGTATACTGTGCAAATTATCTTCTCAATCACATCTCGACTTGAGTTATTTCTTCTATGACTCTAGTCGAATGATGGTATGGGAAGAAGCCTTTAGTTGACCACCTTCATGTGTTTGGATGTGATTATTGATATCATATTATTGATGATTGCAGAAACAAGTTGGATGCAAAGAGCCATGTTTGCATCATGATGGGATACTCTGAATATTCAAAGCCTTATCCGATTGTTGGATCCTGTCAAATGAAAAATCAACATCAGACACAATGTTCAGTTTGATGAGAAGTCTTCTGGCATTAAGTTTTTGAATGCCTCTTTTGGATTGATATCGGATGAATCCCTTGATGTTTTGTTTTACATTGGTTCTCATGTTCAATTATTCATTCCCTCAACTGGACAATTGAGCTTTCTCTTTGTTCCAACTATATCTTCGACCTCCTAGTCAACTAGTCCATCATCCTCTATTTCGATTGGTTTGCCGAGTGAAGACTCTCTTAATTATACCTAACCTGCTGAAATGAAACAAATTTCATTTGTTTCTTTTCTACCCCAATGGGTTTCTAAGACAACTGAATCTTTTGGAGTTAATACTGGAGATGCCTCCTGCAGATGATAGACTCGAAGTCAAAAGCAACATTCTAGTGTTGCCTTGATGAATCATGTACTTGAAACTTTCTACCATGTTACCTACTTATATGTTGAAGGATGACCTAAATGGGAGTAGGCCACAAAGACATAAATTAATTATTTGTCAAAGAATCAAACTTGGGACTTGGTTCCCTGACTACAAGGAAAGAAAATTATGAAGTGTCGATGGATCTATAGGACCAAATTTACCTATGAAGGTGTTTTTGAGTGACATAAAGCACACCTCGTTGTGAATGGATTTTATCAACAAGAAGGAATCAAATACATTGAAACCTTTTCCCATGTCACAAAGATGAACTTTGTTCGATTGATTATTTCCCTTGTTGTTGGTTTTGGATGGAAAATTCATCAGATGGATGTGAAGAGTGCCTTTCTTCACAGAGACCTATATGAAGAAATCTTCATGAAACAACCATCCATTTTTGTGACATATTCAAATTTGTTTTGTTGATTCAAGAAATGGCTTTATGGTTTGAAGCAAGCCCTCCAAGCCTGGTATACTAAGATCGACAGTTTCTTTCTTCGACTTGGTTTCAAACATTGTGAATATGATCACATCCTATATGTTCTCCACACCAATAGAGACATTATTATTGTTGTTGTATATGTCAATGATTTAATCATTACTGGAAATAACAATGATCTCATACTTAAATTGAACAAACAACTCGCTAACTCCTTTGATATGACAGATCTTGGTACTCTGTATTATTTTTTGGGTCTTCAAGTATTACCACTTTGTGATAGATTTTTCATTTCTCACTCTAAATATGTGATGGATCTATTGACACATTTTAAGATGGATGATTGTAAGCATTGTGCCACTCCCTTTCAGTCTAGAGTAAAGCTCACTAAAACTTGGCAAACACCCGCAATTGATGCTACACTTTATCGACAATTGGTCGAAAATTTTATTTATCTTACTCATAGTTGACCTGACATCTCCTTTGTTGTTAGTGTGGTTTCTTGGTTCATGTAGGACCCAAATAAATCCACTGGAAAACTGTCAAAGGAATTGTTCGCTATCTAAAGGGAACCACTCAATTTGGTATCAAGTATTGTTGAAGTTTAGATTCGCTAGTCAGCTACACCGAATTTGACTGGGCTGGTGACGGTGATGATCGGAATTCCACTTCTATCTATGTGTTTTTCTATAGCACTGGACATTTTGTGTGGTCATACAATAAATAAAAGTCTGTCTCTTTGTCGACTACAGAAGAAAAATATCATGGTGTCGTTCAAGTAGGTAATGAAGCATTTTGGATTCACCAATGTTTGGGAAAGCTTAGCCTTCCTATCTAGACCTCGAATACAATATACTATTATAACCAAAGTGCTATACAGGTTTTTGAGAATCCTTTTTCCCATGGTAATATGAAGCATGTTGATCTTCATGCTCATTATTTGAGATAGTTTGTTTATGAGAACATTGTTTCCCTTGAATACTGCACAACAAAAGATCAAGTTTCTAATATCTTCACCAAACCTTTAACTGAATCCAAATTTATCAAGATATCCACGATGTTGGGGCTTCAAGAAGATGCAATTATGGGGGGATGTCCTATTGACATGATTTCACCTCCTGAAACTCTAGAGATGTGTGCTAATGTGGGGATGTTGGAACATCAAACACTAATGGTTCATCACACATATACTAGGTTCAGCTAGTTGAGAGGTTGACCTACATTTGGATACAATCAGTTGGGAGATCGACCAACACACCACACCAGTCGCTCGAGTAGTTGATGTGTCTGTTGGTCATACAATCCATGTCTGTCGAACAATCAATCAATCGTTGAAGAAAGTCGGGAAATGGATCAACCATCCCAGCAATGGACTACAAGTTGGATAGATAGTCGATCAAATCGAGTCTTGTCGAGTCGAATCAATAGAGAATATTTTGCGGAGTCAAATCTAATAGCCAACGGTTACATGTGGACAAGATATTTCAGATTCTATGGAAGTCGATTAGATCTTGAGGCTATAAAAAATAGACCCTTGGGTCATTATCATCATGGTGATTAAGTGATCATATGAGATTGTGCAATAGATCATGTGGATCAAGATGTGAAACATGCACTTTGATGTTCTGATCATAATGCACTATGCTTAAGTGTTGTAACGGTGTCTTTAGACACAACCTGTTACTTCAAAATTTCTTTGTACCTCTTTGATTATCTACATAACTATGTCCTCTATTTCATATTATGTTCCACTCTATTCCCCAACAGTTGTATTGTATAACTCGCTCTAAGCCTCTTTAGTATTGTAATGCTATAATGATTCTGACTATAAGTATGAGTCTTCTATATGTCTAAATTATGAAATGATGCACATAACTATGGGTAATTACCTACTTCGGAATTATAAGTTTTAGGATATTCCTCATTTTTAAGCCTATATTTCCAAAGTTTTCATATTGGAGCTCAATCCTTAGGGAATTCATCATCCCTTTGAACCGCTAATATGCCCAGTGTCAGCAGAGGAAATATTTTTCTCGCCGATACAGTAGAGGAGATCACCCATTTCCCGTCGATATGCCCAGTGTTTGAAGAATCATCTCATCTTCCTCGATGCAACAAAGGGATCCAAAACTTAGTTTTTTAATTGATTTCTTTGCCTTCCTTTAGATGTCAGAGCTCAATATTTCTTTTGGCACTGACATACCGGAGCTCAATATTTCTTTTTACGCTAACATATCAAAGGTCAATCCTTCTTTTGGAATTGAAATACCAAAGGTCAATCCTTCTTTTGGCACCAACATACCGGATTTGATCCTTCTTCCATTGTTGATACATTGACGGAAAAATAATTTTCAACCTATGATATAGTGACAAGTCTTGTAAAACTCCATTTCATATTTTGGCCATAACAGTTGGCTCCAATACATGTTTTTCATGTTCCTTATACCATTGGAAAGGTCTCGCTAAGCTCTACAACTTCCCAATTATAAGGTTTAGGAGATGTCAGATTGTTCATCATATATTTTTGACTTTTCATGATGGCATATTGTCATCAACCTAAAAAATTCGATAACACAACATTGCAATGGGGGATGTCCATGAAACAACCATCAAAGACACTAGCTTTCAAACTCTGGGAAGTAGATCCAAACTTCTCACTCATTTTTTGTTTAATTTTCCATGGTTAAATATAATATAATTTATATTTTAAAATGTTATGTATGGGAAACTCATGTATTTGGTGTTGAATGGCACCCAGGTGCCAATTGGACGAAGGACGGATCTCATGGTAGACAATGTAAAGAAAAGAGGGAAAAGGGACTAGATTAAATACCAAGTAACAACAGTAGCAGAAAAGGGGAAGATGAGATAAAGGTAGAGGGAAGCATAAGATAAAAAATCGAATTTGTATATCTCATATTTCCTTAAGAAGAAACCGAATGTGAAAAGTGAATATTTTATAACTATTTCTTGGGAATCCAAGAAGTCCCAAGGAACGATTATCAAAATCATCCATAATAACTCATGATGAACCATGAGCACAAAAAGAACAAATTCAAAATACTAACATATATCACGTATGATATATTAAATCATGATCACTTTTGTTGTCCTTATTCTCTCATCATTCCAAAGAGGGTAAGGACAAAAGTTTGTAAATGAAAGGTCATGGGGGGAAGGCGAAAGGAAAATAGTCAAGTTGAATTTCAATAAATAAGGGGATTGTATCAAAAGATGGGGCTTTTGGCTCTTTGAACTTTCATGTACTATTACCAAAACTTTTAATGAGAAGCATGTTTGGCCAAGCTATTTTATGAAACATTATGATTCTCGTGTTGCACATGTGTGGACTATTCTGCTACATTTTTCTCAACACTTGGGTTGTGTAAGAATGCACTTTGTATTGTAGACTATTCTTATGTACGTTTTATGCATTCTTATTTCTATTCTCCATGGAATATTTTCTTGAATTCATGGGCATACAACTATAAATGATTGTTTAAATGCTAGACTATTATGTGTTTGCAGTTATTTATTCGTATTCTTGTTTCTGTTATGTGTGAACTATTTCCCTGGCTATTGACAGGAGCACGCCTGGTTCTATGTTTTCTTTTTGGTTACCTTTTTCATCTAGACACATGCATTGTAGATTAGTTTCATTTCATTATTTACCTTAGAAACCATCATCAATGTACTGGGCCGCAACCAGTAAACCCCAAACCAAAAATGGATGTGGGGTCAGAATCTAGATGGGTTCCCTATTCCAAACGGTTAGAGGTATAATTGAGAATTCTCATTAGGGGTCCCTGCTATAGACAAATTTCATTTTTCCTGCATCAACAACTTCAAAATTTAGTTTTCAAGGAACTGAAAAATTTGCCCTTCGATGGACTTCAAAGTTTGTCTTTCGACATATTGAAAATTTTTTCTTTAGGTGAACTAAAAATTATTTCTTGGAAAAATTCAAGAAATTTCCTTTGATGAGCTTCAAATTTCTCACATTTCCAAACTACAAGATGTCCTTCGACAACCTTCAAAATGCACTTCGATAATCTACACAATTCCCTTAAGAAAACTTCAATTTTTTTGCTTTTGGTGAACTCAAAATTTTGGTATTTCTGCAAACTTGATTTTTTGTCTTTGATGAACTCAAGTTTTCGATCTTTCGATGAACTCAATTTTTTGTCTTCAACAAACTTCTTCAACTCGACGTCGTTGAAATTTTTCAACTTATTTTCGGCAACCGAAACACACTTCTCTTCAATGGCTGAAATCAACTCTTCTTTTTGGTGAAAAATAAACTTAGGTTTTTTGACAACTCATTTAACTTAGAATTTTTTACCAAATCCATGACAAATTTGGATTGTTGATTTCAAAATTGAATTTAATCTAGGCCATTTATGGATATATGTAATTTTCAAAGGGAATTTACATAGGGTCGCCATGAAATTTTTGAACTTAGCTTCTCATGGCCAATTTCAACCATGCACCCATCAAATTGACACTGGTATTTGTCAATTCGACATCCTTGACTGAAAATTAACTTGGATTTTTTCCCAAAAATTGGTGAATTTTCCCAATTTAATATCCCCCCAAATTCAACACAAAGTGAAACTCTACTACTACTAATTTGTCAAATTTGCATTGGTCCTTAGCCCATGTGGTTCCGGTGTAGCTCTAATACCAAATTGTAACATACCCAACTCCCATGTTGGGTCATGTTGCTACAATTTTGACTCTGATATCAATTACAAAATGAAAATATGTGCAACATGTACAAGCTCAGACAATTATCAATAATTTTAAAAATCATGAATGAAAATGATTTAATCATGCATAACAACATTTGAACACACAAAACATAAATTAAACACATCATCAAATCTTATCATTCACGCAATAATAACAAAGTGATCAAACACTTATCTTTAAAAATGTTTTATACAACCAGTTATAGATGATGGACATTACACCCAACCATAGACTCTGATTCTCTAGTTTTCTCAACAATAGGTCACCCTTGAGATAGGGCTATGACTCCAAAAGGATTAAAAATTCCTATGCTTGGCTACAATCCACACAAACAACCTAATACCTAGTAAAAACATAATGGCACAACTCCTACAACAATTCCAACCATCCATCTCTCTTCCCCATCAGTCTGCACAACCCAAGGGATGATATTTAGTTCTTTGTACTATAGTCCCTCAGACAATATCCATCCTCTCTAGAGATCCAACATAGACCGACCAACAATCTCTCAGCTAGGGGCTCCAGGAAATCTATCTACAACATGAAATCTCACAACAACATTTACAAATGCTCCTTTGGGTAGTTTCTCAATAGAAATTCACTAACATGAATGGTAGCCTCATTATTAGCATAAGTACTAGTTTCAACAAGTTGTCTTCAACACCTACTATGGTTGCCTCCCTTTTCCCAGCATTAAGATCTGTTTTTTCTCTCTTCTTCCCATCTGTAAATATCAATTCCCTTCTCTACGCAAATTTATTTTCCTTTTCTCTCATGCATTCTTGACTCTCGCATTTCCCAAGAATGATTCTACTCGGCCCATGTTTTCTCTTACTCAACCTCTTACATGCATTCAATGATACAATTCCCACAATGAATGTACTTAGCCTATACTAGCATAACTAGGTGAGATGACTTTCCTAGCAACCATCTTACATGCATCCAATGATTTTATTTGAGCATGCATATTCGGGGACTAAGTTGCAACACCCTGTTTCCCCCAGATTGTAAATATAACTAAACTGGCCAAGGACTATGGCAAAACTCATAAGTATGAATATGTGATGTAAATGGACCTGTAGAAAGAGGTCAATAAATGTAAATGACAGTTTGAATTTATTGCAGAACTGCTGAGAGGGGATGTGCGGAAAAGAGACCACGATGGTGGTGGAGGGCACCTTGAAAAAGGGGTGTTAACTTCCACCAAGAATAAAATACCGTTTTTGGACTCCACTGGCCCGGAGAACCAAAAGCGGCTCACTAGCCCTGAAATAAATGCCTTGCAGGTTGGTAGGTGGATGGCTTGATGAGGGATGGGGAGGTGAACCGCCTATCCGTAGAGCCATCATGACTGACCAGCGCGGGGGTAATCGTGCCACACGCAACCTCGCGAGAGGATAAGGCGTATGGCTGGAACGATTGACGGGAGCAGACGCGAGGGGAACTCTGGCAATTTTACGCAGAGTGAGTGATCGCAGAGAGGGAGGATTGCAACCTTTGCTCCTGGGCACTGGCAGAACAGAGAGACGCAGGTCTCAGGACGTTGTGGTCTCAGCTCGGGGGTGGCTAGTGGTAAATCCAGTAGGAGTCGCTACGCCTACGGTTGGGTGGAAACGAGCACCCCTCTCAGCAGTTGCTTCCATTGCTGAAGTTATTTC